>JARQSV010000278.1:45871-71694 GCA_030142285.1 Calameuta idolon | reverse complement strand
CCCCCACCCCCCCCCCCCCCCCCCCCCCCATTTCACTTTTAAAATCCGATTCCAGACATTCGTCCTGATGCATTTTTACATTCCCACAAATATTCCACCTACCGACCTGTGACCAAATGCACTTCGTTGACATCGACGACAGACGTCTAATCACTGTACGGCGAATATTTTTCGACGATAAAAACCGGAAGCGAAGCACCGGCCATCGTCGGCTAACTTCAGTCTGTAATAATTAGCTCGGGCAATCGGCAGGAATTCGCTGAGAGGCAAATATTGGCAGAAAAGTTTAACGATGGAAAAGTTATCGGATTGTTAGGCCAGGCCAGGATTAGGCTGCTAAGACTTTTATACGTTTCACTTCCGCTATCTCGTGTCGACGGAAGATTCCGAATTTTTGCCCTACGGATACTCAGGCAACCCGTGAGCAAATACCGTGCTGACATTCTTTTGCTCTTAGGTATACGTATTCTCGGCGGACTTCCGTTTTCCTCAAAAATGAACAGCGAGTATGTGACAAAGGGCAACGAAAAATATTTACAGAGCCGAGCATCCGGTTTCTCCTGTACGGAAGTAACGTAACAAGGGTGGGTATCGCGAGACTTTAATATTGCGCGAATAACCCAGTTTCGGTATGCGATACGTGCAGGGGTTTGCTAAATGAATATTAATGCGTCTCACCACCTGAAAAAACCACCCCTGCTTCTCAACACCCATACTCCCATCCAGTTCCGGAACTACCAGTCGTTCGATAGGGGTTGGGCGCCGTCGTTCTCCGACTGTAAAAATTTCGCAAGCCCAGTCTGCCTGAAATCGTTTCGGCTAAATAAATCGAGCAGAATTTTAGCCTCAAAGGGGATGCCGTGTCTAGGGGTCAAAGGGTCAAATTCCAACCTCTTCGAATTGCCTACGAAGAGTCCGAGCATCCGTACGATACTTTGTAATACGTTTAATGTATGCAAATTTTCATCCCTTAAATATCTTCATTCGCCCAGTGCAAGCTTATCCTGAAACCGCTAAGCATCCCCTAAATAAGCCATTACAAAGGTATAACTTTTGTCTTGTTTTTCACCCCCCCCCCCCTCACTTCCCCTTTCATCCCCTCACGTCGTCGACCTCCCAGTAGGACTTACAACTAAATCTCGGGAGATTTCGCTTGGTCAGCATCACTGAAACGCGTATGGGGTAGGAATAGGTAGACTTCACTCATGTGGCAGCTCAGGTCGGGAGGGTGCGTTAATCTCGCGCCATGTCGTGTCCAAGAAACGATCCGCCATTCTGGAAATAGGATATTTCGTTCACGTAGTCAATTTAGCCAAGCGAGATGGGTTACCGAGGTGATGGATCCTGGACAAGCCCGTCCCGATTATTCGTCCTGTCGGGCTTGTCTTGGTCTCGGAATAGGACATTTCACGATATAGTACCTGCGGTCTAGGAGGATCTAAGCCACCGCCATCTGGCGGATGTATCGCGTACCGTCCAATGGTTTTCACTCACGAAACGAACTATTAACTGGAAATGCCACCTTGACAAATCGAATAATTTCATGGTAATTATATATGCACGTATCTGCTATACCGACGTAATAGCAATTGGTTGTACAGCATGTTGCATGTAGTAAATTGCTAACGTAACCTAGAATAGTGGAGAAAAGTATATACATACATATATTTGTGTTTTATCATACATATGGTGCATAGTATAATACCCATTTATCAGGGTGACCAAAGTGCAAACAAAATTTCGCTCTCTCAGAACAAACCCGCGAATAACCTCCAAATCCAAAAGCAGTCGGGCCAAACGAGCCACCTGCTGAGCCAACTCTCGTTTACACGCTGCGGGAAAACTGGCTTCACGTTATTTTCTAGTAAACGACCATTCTCTCGTTTGATCTTCACGAGTTATTTGAAATGAGCTCATTCACGCCTTAGACGGCGATAGATTCCTGGTCAATGAATTCTCTACTCGACTCTAGTGCTTCGATCCTCGTATGTTGAATGCGTGGATGTACGTAGATACGTGCAACGTGCGAACGTCTTCTTATCGCGAATAGTTGCCACTGTAGGATTTATGTGTACCTAAGCGTCATGGCGTCAAGTTACGTTACGATGAAGGCCTTTTCGTGTCCCTAGAAATTCAAGCACTTTGGATGACCCACCTGTGGAGTACCTGGTGGCATTATTATTTACTTCGTGATTGTCTGATTGTGCTATCTTTATCTTTTTTATTTTTTATCTTCATAATAAGAAAAAAAAGGTGTGAGAATTTTTGACAATTTTTTTTTCGAGGTATCAGTGATTCGTGAAATTAATGTAAAATCCACGGGACTCATTTTTAGGGAAAGTCAATAAGAGATGGCACTCGCGATATGTATTTTCAATCGTCGATCAATATGTATAATGTTCAGTTTCAACGTGATTGAAATACTGGCTTGAGTATTTTCAGTCTGACTATACTTGGGCTTTAGCTACTGTATATCCACGCGTCACGTTACGTAGTTACATGTCAAATCGCGGGGCTTCGTCTTATCGGATGAAACCTTATCTATGCCACTAATTATATTTATCGACTTAAGTCACGCTCGAATCTGCTAAAATCGCTGGTTGCGGAACTTTATTATACACGCGACCGTCGCCATATTGAAAACTAACATTTTACGAGTGATCGTTAACACGTTGGTATTTGTATTTTTTGGGGGAAATTTTTAGTTTTAAATAGGACCATAAAAAATATGAAAATTCATCAACACTATATTGTTAATGTATATTCTGTATGCACGCACATATGTATTTAATTGACTTTAAAGTAGGTAAAATTTTATCGAAAAATTTGACTTTTTTAGGGAATACCAATATGACGGCTTTACGATTACTCGTAAACGTTAACGTTGCGTCGTTTGCGAATCACGTCGTTCGATTTAACGTTATATCGTGTAGGGAGTAATATATGTATATATTTTCATTTTTGAATTTCTCTCTTTCATCTCATTCCTGAACGTAACGACCGATTCAATCGTAACACATCATACCACATATGTCCCACTGAACGTTGTTCAAAATTGAGCAAACTCGCTTGGCAAAATTGTGCGAAACTTTATATTACGAAGTCGAGAGAAAATTCGGTAGAAACAATGTTGTTGTTATTGGCGTCGCGACGCGTTACGACGCTTGTCCCACGTGGATGGGTATTCGTGAAATTGGCACAGCGTTACTAAACTATTTACTGCTTATAACCTAGAAATCGTGTACGGCCTCTATTAAATTACTCAGTAATTTTGATTGTCCGTCTAGTACCCGTAACTACCACTGGTACCGCGTGCTGTGCGCATGCGCGAAAAAAGTTATGACGGGTTGTTCTGCTAGGTCGTTTGACTTTCTTTTGGTCTGTTCCCCGCAAAATTACATTGTCACCACGAACGAGGACGTGTAGCGAAATTTTGTTATACTTTCATAGAGTTTAACCTCGTGTAACGACGTTACGAAATTACACCGGTCTGCCTGACTCGCGACTCTTTCTACTACACGTATACGTATACATAGGTATACAGCCGTGTATACCTTAACCTCATTCATGGCATTCGATAGGTTAACCCCATACAGTAAAGTTTAGGTCACTCTCATAGCCGATCTGCACTTAAACTGTAAAATTAACAAGGAGGAAAATCTCGAAAGCTTGGTAAATGCAAGCTGAACTTTCCCGACGATAGAGAGCGGCCTTAAAGTTTTCTCCGTTATTAACTACGAAATTGGCAACCTAAGGGAAGGCTTAGGTATGCAGTATCGAAGTGGCATTCCTTAGGATCCTTGGTCTGTTCACAAAATTACGAAATTACTCTTGATTATGATTATCTGTAATTTTGCGTCATTAATTCGAAAACTCGTAATCGATAGTGGCGATTATATAAAATTTTCGAAATTTTTTTCTCGAAATTTATCGGATTTTGTGAACATTTTTTTTTTTCTTCATAATTATTCGTCCCTCGTATCTTTGCAAACGTGAGTTTACGCTCTAAACAGCAGGTACCGGGTTTATCGTCATCCCGTGGCGAACCCACTTGGCCTGGGCAAACAAGTACAGATGATCTTCATAAACCCACAGCATCCCTCTGAGTGTTTCACGTGAAATCCTTAGCAGCAGGTCGCATATGTCCATTACATGCAACATCGATTTAGGCACAGCTGGTGGTACCATTAAATGGTACGAAGTGGCTGCGACAACCAAGTGCCCTTTTATTAATCCCTATAGCTACTAACTACCCTTCCATCGAATTAACGAAAATACCACCCCTAGAAACGTCCCCCGTGTTCTCCTAGTCTACCCGACAACTCTGACTCGTTCCGTGCCAATTAACGGTAATTGAAGTTCGAGGGTGGA
This sequence comes from Calameuta idolon, assembly GCA_030142285.1. Classification (NCBI taxonomy): domain Eukaryota; kingdom Metazoa; phylum Arthropoda; class Insecta; order Hymenoptera; family Cephidae; genus Calameuta; species Calameuta idolon. Next base: position 67,323 of record JARQSV010000278.1, on the reverse strand, counting down.
ATCGAGGAAATTTTTTTTTGGATTCTTTCATCGGTACTCAAACCCCTTTTTGATCCTCATTTTCCAACCCCCTTTCAAGCCTCCCAGTAACTGTCCGTTTCCTACCATTTACCGTCTGCCGATCTTTTACGTTTGGACAATAGCACTCTGGTCCAGACTATAAGGAACCGGGGGGTGTCACCCCTCCCAACCCCTTATCGCGCGATAGAACTTTAATGAGTAATCAAAGAATTAGGTAAATTTATTTTCTCGCGTAAAGTTACAAAAAAAATTTTTCCATTTTTGTCCCTGCAATATATTCGTTACACTTTGAAATTCCAAGTTGGCCCTTTGAATTTTTATCCAAGCAGCCAGGCGATTTATATCATTTTCTGTACGTAGTGCACCAACACTCGGTAATTGCAGTGACTGTAATACGAGTTTACAGAAATTTTTAATAAACTCGTAATTTACCTACGAATCGCGCGCGCATACGCAGTTGCGTTTGGTTTGCTGTAAAAGTTAGTCATTAGTCCTGTGCAGTGACGTGATAATTTTCTCGTTAGATCTGTATCAGAAAAATTATGTCTGTGCGTTGTTGAAAAAGAAAAATAATAATAAATATAACCATTACGTCCAACATTTCGAATTCGTCATACATGAAAACTTTTAACGTCACACTCGTACTGTTCGCGCATGCAGAGAAACTCGTTTAATACAGGACAAATCCCAGAAATATAATCAATGCGCATATCGAATAACGTTCTCGTTCATAGGTATCGGAGTATCTAGTATTTTTATTCTCTTCGGTTCAACACGTTGGATTGGGGTGCTACGCGACACGTGGTTACCGATTGGGGATACCAAACCAACGTAATTGCGTATTACGTCGTGGCGGTTATCGTTAATTATCATCATTAAGCGGAAACATTTAACGATAGTTCTCCTTCGGCCGTTTCCGTACTGTACGAACAACCCGAGGCTGCTGAGCCATTTAGAATATGTACGTGACGTGTATGCATATATATAGTAATAGTGATATCGGACTCTCATCGTTGTTCAATAACCAATTTGAATTTCGATTCTAGCTACTGGATCGATTTACATTATTTAGTACGTCAGTATATAATACAGCAAGTCGGACTGTCAACGAAGAACGAGGATCTTTGATAATAAATCTGCTAGTGAAACGAGGATATTACTTTTGGCCCACCCTGTATATTAGACATAGAGCTTCTATTGTACAGAATGAAAGCCAGGTTGAGCTACGCGCGTTGAAGTTGAATGTAAAACTGTTTAACAGTTTTCGACACTTTCCTATACCTGCCGTGAGTGCGAGAGAGACGGAGTTACGGCGGTAACAGCGAGTAAGACAAGGACGGAGTTACTCGCGGATCAATTTCTCGAGGGAAAATATCTTTCATCGAATTCGTCAGTTTAATTCTAGAGTGGATATGCATTGTGATACTGTATTTGTTCAAGGCGCTGCTTTTTTTTTGACGCGCGACGCGCGGGTCGAAACGGTTTAAAAATTTTCATTTAATCGGACGATGCACGGACATCGGACTGGTTGAATATTAATTTCGGAATTTTATATCGTTTTTCAAACTTTCAAGGGCTAATTTCGGCAGATATGTATATACGTGTCGCCACCTGCAATTGACACATACGAGAATTTATTGAATTTGGACCTTTTTTTTCGCGATTCAATTTTATTCATTATTTCAATGTTTTTTTTTTTTTTTTTTTCGTGTCACGTAAACTGGTCTCGGCTCGCGTCGGCCATTCCGCAAAAGCGGATCAACCGTGCCGAGAATCGTCGACGTATCGATGCTTAGCAAGGATTTACCATGCGTCCCTGTAATTTAACGTCCCGCGAATGGGATATTAGTGAAAATTATGTTTTCCTTGTTTTTCATCTTTTTTTTTTATATTCTTTTTCTCATCCTCTTTCACCTCATAGCTGTACTACCCCTTTGTTCCATTGTCGTATCCTCTAACCTATCTTCATCCCTCTTGTTTCCTAATCGTCTGCCACTTCGCCTATTGTCAGGTGAAAGTAAACAAACGTCGTGCGAACGCATTTTCCTCCCTCTCTCTCTCTCTCTCTCTCTCTCTCTCTCTCTCTCTCTCTCTCTCTCTCGCTCTCTCTCTCTCCAACCCCTCAGGAGGAACAAGACGGGGTTTTCCATCCCCTGTGCTCCGATTTAGTCGCGATCCCCATTCACAATGAATAAATCGCTAGGGATAACTTGCCCAACGAATCGTGGGTCAAAAGCAGTTTTCGTAAACAGTTTAATTATCAAAAAATTTCATGCACCCTGTCGTGGCTGTATATATATGACTGTCTTTTGTAAAGCTGAGGGGGGGGTGTTATTTTTCGGAGAAATTTATTTCACCTTTTTTTCTCCAATTTTTCTTAATGACTTTTCTTACTTCGAAGTTAAATATTGTCTCTTTACCCATCGACCAGGCTTCAGTCCCTATTAATTTACAATGAGGAAAAGTTCGTCATGGCTGACTGTTTACTCGCTTTGACTACTTTTACGTATTATTTTTTTTCTCCTGACTCCCTAATGGTTCCTGCATTTTTAACTACACGCTTTCTTTTTCTTTTTTCTTCCTTTTACCTTTTCCCCTCTCCATCTCGATCTTTCTCGTCGAAACTCTCCGAGAGGCCGTAACAGCCAGACTCTTCCTGCGACACGGCTCAGTGAGGGGGCCTCTCCAAAGAGAAATGCGCGGGATTTCTTTCTGCCGTCGTCGGGCGACGTCGCGACGCTCGCGTCGTGCACGTGCAAAGAAAGATGGAAATATACTCGGTGATTGCTAACGCGGGACGAATATACCATAGGCAGTATCGTCCTGTGCGAGAACATGAAGTGCATTAAAAGCTTTAGCACATTCGTATGACGCTTCAGAGAGAATCTGACAAAGACCAGCTTCAGTCTTGTCGTACAATGAGCGAGAGTGCGAGAAAGAGAGAGAGAGGAATAGCAGAGGCAAAGAGAGACAGAGAAAGAAAGAGCTCACGGTATAAACGATCTCATGGCGCGTTTCTATTCGCGGCGTCAACGCGGATACGTATACCCGATGGCGAACGCATTAAGTCGCGCGATGTTGGCACGATCGATATCGCCAACTTTTTTTTTTTTTTTACTTTTCAAGTTGACCTGGATTCAATTCCGAACAAAGAAGCATGGCGGGGAGTCAGAATGCGCGTTAAAAAAAAATTATCAGAATTACATAACCAAGAAAACGCTATAAATAATTTAAGCTGGTTTCAATCGATACACTGAAATTTTACTTGACGCAGAGCTGGCAATACGTATTAATAGACGATCTCGAAATCTAGATGAAATATGTAAATTTATTGAGTCACTGGCATTCTTTCTTCCCATTCGCTATTTTGCCGAATGCGGGGAGTTAAGGTGTGTCAGCTATTTAGTTAGGTTCGTTTTTTGGTATTTACGGATTTCAGGAGTGAGACGGCGATGGTCATGCTATGCTATTGTACTGGCTTCTATACGCGATATATGGGACAGCTATGCGTATTTATACATATAACATACATTTTTTGTAGTATACATAGTCTGTTCATTTAAGTGCCAACAGGATAGGCCACTCTATGTCTAACCATACCTACGCAGAATATAACCATAGGGCTAGGAACTCTCCGTAAATCTATGCGGTTAGCAAAGCCAGCTCAGGGATTTATGCTGCTGCATTAATATGCGGCGTTGGTAATTTCAATGGAAACTCACTAGTTCACTCACTTGCTCGCTCACTCTCGTACGTCTCCCGCTCGCTCGTTCAGTTTTACCTCTCTCTCTCTCTCTCTTGCGTCCCCCCCTTGCAGCTTTTACCTCGAAGCTCGAGATTCTCACCCTTTATCTCCCTACTTCAGCCTCTCCCGCACCCCTAGCCCACATCAAGAACCCTGTTCGGGCTTCCTCTGTCCTCGGTGCCTACTCTCGAAACGGCATCATCCCCTTCGTCAGCCTGAACTGCCTCAGCCAACCCCCCCCATGCCACCCTGATTCCAACTCATACCAACCTCAACCAACGAGTGATCAATACTTTTGTCTCCTCGTATTCGCTAATAGGATCGGAATAGCAGAATAGATTCCAGGCTTCGTGTGCCAGAGCTTGCGGCACCTGGTCGACCCTAGAGACTAACGTTAAAATTTCGTGAACTCATCAGCTGACCCTTGTATGAACCTCTTGCCCTTTTTACGTGAATTGTTATACATATACCATGTTAACTAAATCATCCCTCGTAGTACAGGATATCCTGGGTCGGCTCCATCCACGACTGCATTGTGCGCGTAGGTACGTCAGGCGTGATGGGATTGCTTAGTGAATGGGGAATGATTTTACGAGAATGGGGTAAAACTTTAGAAAAGCTTCGTATCTCTTGAAGGGTTTCAGGGTCTAGGCGGCACGCGAGGGGTGACGAGGGTTCGGGACGACTCAAGTTCAGGGTGATCACGAAGGATCCCTCGTTGCTCCTGGTCACTTTGCATCTCTCGCATAGCCGTAACTTAATGCTAAGAACGTATGAGGTTGCTCGAGCGTATATTGAACTCTGGAGACATTCTTGGTTCGTGATGTGTGGATCAGGAGGACGCTGTGTCCGCGAAGGAATTTCATAGGACCCAGGATAACGTCGAAGACGATCGATGGGATTGGATAATTTTTTTATTTTCACCCCCCCCCCCCTCCCTTCATTTTTCAATCGTTTTCGCACATCGCCGCCCCTCCCCTGGCTCACGTGAATTTTCATCGAAGCCATGAATAAACGCGCTCTGTGTCTTCGTCCGAAGTACAATTCCCGACAATTCCGTTCGTCGGCGGTGAATTTCAATTTATTTACCTGTCAAATATGGCCGGTCCCGCTCGAAGCGGCTTTTGCCGCTGGAAAAGGGAAAATCCGAGCTGCCGGATGGGGCGGATGAATACGAGCGGGGGGTGGGAATCGGGAAGAAATTAGACGAGGACAGCGAGTGAGGGAGAGCCGATGCGATACAAAATGGTATTGAATGGTGAAAATCGAAAATCAAAAAAATGGAAAGGACGAATTTGCGGTGTGCCGGCGTTTTGTCCCTTGTATCTCGCCCCGTTTCCACCCTCGTCTGTTTCTATCACGGAACACGAGGAGGCAAGTCTATTGATTACGAATTCGACGTCGGGCTGGTTTGTGGCTCGTTGAATATCGCCGTGCTGGTAATTGATATTCGGGGTAAACGTGAAATATCCCTAGATCTTGAAAGAGGGCGTCAATCGTTGAATATTTAAGTCCGGCGGTTGTCTGGATCAGAAGTGATACCGAAAGAGGCTGAATGACTGATACAAAAAAAAAATATTTTTTAAAAATATTTTTGACTGCCACTACAATTTTTTAGAATTTACTATAGCGAGACGGAGGAGGGGTGCCGGGGGGATGGTTATCGTTAACTTCTCAGGACGCGTTATGAAGTACGTAATTTTGTAATTTTCTGGGAATTGCAGTGGGATAAAGGACGAGAACGTGAAAGAAAGCATCTGCTTCCTGACGAGCAGGAGACTAATTGAAGAAGCGTCGCGTGCCTGGTAATTGGTTATTATTAGCGGTCTGGATCCGAAGTAATAAATAGTAAATAAACCAACGCAGTTGGTTGTTTGGATTCAATTTTCACTAACTGGAGCGCGGACTAATTAACCCCGTCGTGAATAGCCGCTCGACAAACAATAACGTCAAGCCGAAGTGGTTGAATCGCTGGAATTGGACGTCGTACAGACGAAGGGGTGGATCAGGTCAAAGGGTGTTGAAAATCAATTTTTTATTTAAAAAAAGTAAAAAAAATAATATCGATCCCCCTCCCCTCAAAGTAAAAAAAAAACATTGACCCGATTCTCGTGACTCTTCGGGAAAGTCTTGAGGAGGACGTGGACGAGGTTGGCAACCCTGTTGCAGCGCAAAGTGCAAATGTCGGATCGTTCAGGATTCGCACGATGAAAGAGACTGCGAAAAGGTAGGCGAAAAGGGATAGAAAAAAAGAAAGTAAAACGAGAAAAATTGAAAGACCGAAGGTGTACCTGGCCGATCGTTATACATCGTACGGTAGAGGCTGGGCTGGCGCTTGGGTTAAACTGTACGTGCGGTACGGGTCATAGGTCGCAGGGCTTGGAAACTGGGGGGTAAAGTGCCTTCCTAACCTGTCCCGGTACTGAGACTTATATGTACCAACCGTGAAGCTAAAACACTTCTGACTCCACCCTCCACTCTGAGCTTGTACCTACCTACAGAGCTCTAGCCTCTACGTGCTCCCTCTTGTAGGACCTAAGCGAATGGATAGGGGGTGGAGAGGAAGCAAAAGAAATCGTAGATTTAACGGTATAACGCTGGACAAAGAGCATTGGATTATTTTTCTCTTATTTTTGCGAAGTCTTTATTTACTTTTTTTATCTCTCTTTCTCTCTCTCTCTCTCTCTCTTGGTGGCCTTAAACGATTTCTCCATTTCGCCAAGCTATCGGCTATCAGGGGCTCGAGTCGATCTGCAATTTACAGTAAATCAGGGAATCGTATATATTATTGAAATTGGTCATTTGCTCCGAGAAGGGTCCAAAGGGGTAGTCAAAGTGACTTATAGAATTCCAGACAACCCAGTCGCTAAATACTCGAACCTCCCTCCCCTCCCTTCGAGAGGGATGCGATTGACTGATAACACCATTTCGCTGCTTTCACCGAACTTTGTCAACCCTCTAATGACCTTGCGTACAGCCAACCTCGCAGTTCGGGCTGTTATCTATCTCTGTGCCTTTTTCTAAAAAATCTACGTCTTTCTTCGCCTCCTCGTGACCCACCCCAGTCACTCGTTCTCATAAGGAGAGGGTAGGTCGAGATGAGAGGGCATTAAAAGTACGTTAAGAGTCCAACACGGCATGCCTTGTCGCACTGTAATGAACATTTTTTTTAATACTCTCCTGCCCCATAAAAACCCGTGCTCGAGGATTACACCCTTAATTGCAGCAGTTGAATTTCCCGCCACCGAACTTTACGCTCTTATTTTACACTGTCTTACGCGATCATCGCACTTTTCGAATAAGGTACCGCAATTTTGGATAATTCGTCAAGTAATTTAGGGTGGAAAATTACTTCTTTTTTTATTTCTACCCCCTTTTCAGCTTATTCACTCGGGCGCTCTTTATACGTCAGAATTTCATGCATCGCATGCGGTGATACTGTGAGCGAATAGAATTTTTCAGTGATTTCCAGACATCCCGCTCGGCGCTGCCATTCGAATTACATTTCTACAGACGCATTTAATGCGATACGCCAATCGACAAGCAGGGACCTATAACGCCTACAGTCAGATCGCCTACAATCACTCGATGGGCAGTGGTGCATGCGGCAGTCCTGACACATGTCAATCAGGCAATGAAATCCCTGATCATCCCATAGGAAACTGTGCTTACCCCTTTATATAGTGTATATATATATATATATATATATATATATATATGTAAACTGGAAAACCCTGCGCCTGTAATTTCAATGAAATTCCTATATACGCAACCGATATTGAATTTCAATGGATAGAAAAGCAAAAAAAAAGGAAAAAAATTATTAATAATAAATATATTAAATTTAAGATTTTTTTTGGCTTCTGTAATCATTTTTTGTAATTCGCGTATCGAGGTATCGTTAAAATACGGGACAACTCGTTGAGTACACTCGCGAACGATAGGGGATGGTGGGAAAACGTGGCGAAGAACTTGATAAGGGAAGAGAGGGGCGTTTCGCTGTGAAATAAGAATGAATTTCGAGTAAATTAAACAGAATATTCAAGAAAGCAAGACTAACAGGGCCCAGCGGGTAAAGGTCGAGAGTTTTTTTTTCCGACTAATTTGACAAGTTTAGGGGATGCGAACTCCTACAGCTCTTCTAATTGTAATTCCCTCTTATAATTAATATTCCACCCTCGTTCTTACGATTTCTCACACCAGTCATCCCTTAAAAATCTTTCTCGTCCTCGTTTACTTTCTTCTTCTCGCTTTCATTTACGTTTCTTCTTTTTTCTCTTCCATCGACTTCCGTCGTGTACGAACGACTTCCGGTGGTTGTTCGTCTTCTTCTTGTTAAACGAAGGAAGTCCTTCGCTCGCTCGATTGCACCCTCCCGATTTCAAAGACGAACGAAACCAGTGGAGTCAGAAACAGTGCGTGGGAAATATAGGAGAATAAGGGATGAAGTAGGGTAATTTTATTTGTTTGATCAAGAATTAATTCATGCAAGTTCGATCGACCGTGGAGAATCAACTTTGCCCCCTCCCCCCCCTTTCGCCCCTGTGCTAGACAGGTGCAGCGCTACAGCCTCACCTTTATTCTGGTATACGTGTAGTAGCGGGGGTAAGCGGGGGTAGGTCGGGAACAAGGGGGTGAAAGATGAGCGGGTGGTTTTGGGTGGAACCGGGTGAATTCCCTAGGAAGGTGGGTAAAATTGTAAATTCAAAGTTACCTCGAGAGTTCGGCGCTACGTAGAATTTTCATCCCCCTTCGTCAGCCGGAGTTGCACTTTGAGGGAAGTTAAAAATAACAAGGGTAGATATACTGGACGATCGATTCGAGCCGTGCCATTCTCTTGGCTCCTTCATTCTTTTGTCTGCTGATTTATATTTCTTTTTTTCTTTTCTTTTTTATTTCTTTATTTCTCCCTACTTCGGCATTCCACCATATCAATATGTTCTTATTTGCAATGAAAAAAAAAAAATTGAGAATTCGCGAGAGTTTACAAGATCGTAGGAAAAAAAAAGAAAACAAAAAAACAGTAATTTGACGCACGTCAATTTTTAAAGAGATTTAAAATTTTTTTAAATCTCGGATCTTACGTAAATCACGTTTCTCGAGACCTTTCTTTTTTTTATTTTCTGCTGATAACGCAGTTAGTCGGAAGTTAAATTTACACATCTATCCACATAACGTAGCAGTTGGAGAATTTCGGTGTAAATTGAAATTGAACTCGAATTGGCTCTTCGTACTGTACATTTTGCTCTCGAAACTTTGTGATTTGTAACCTATTTCATTTACAAACCCATAGCAAATTTACCGCTTCCGCGATTCTCCTGTACATGATCTGCGCGCTACCTGGCACGTATTTCCCAAGCAAGACGTCGCAGCTTTAGTCACTTAATTGCCATCCTCAAAGTAATAAGCTTTTATTTCTCAACTCGTTAGCAGATAAAACCAACGAGTACAGTCTCAGGATAAATCATGATAGTCCCAAGACCTAAGAGAAAACAAAAACGAATACCCTTACGCTCCTTTGCTTGATGGCGGATAACCTACGTCCAGCTCTATCCACCCCAGTCTTTTTTCATCCTTTATATAAATAGAACAAAAAGTGTAACTTGTTCGCATTACTGAAGTACATGCTTGATCTACATCTCTTTCCTCTTCTGTATCATTAAAATCAACCCCCCTTCAGATGCAACTTGTTATAAACCGGCTTCAACGTTATTTATAGTCCATATTTTTGTTCTTTAACTGACAATACGATACATAAAATTTACCGTTAGCTTCGACTGACTATGAGCTTCATCCGTCCGCCGACAGATAGCGCGCTCGTCGGTTGACGCGTTTCGAATACAATTTTCTATCAGCATTATCGCTTTCGTATTGTGCTCCAATTAATTGTCTGAGGCACGGTCCCGTGCTCGTCTACACGTAGAGAGATTAAACCGCATTGATGAAATTGCATGTACACGTATGCGTGTTTACTTGATACGCCAGGCAGGAGTAAAAAGCAGGACAGGCAGAATAACAGAGAGTTACATATTGAGTTGCGGAAGTACATCGGATGATGCGGTACGCTAAAATGATTATTTGCCCGACGAGAAATTCTCTCTTCACTACGTTTACATGAGTGGGCGGGTAATTGGGTACTGTAATTGTAGTTCTATATCAACAGTCATTACCTTGAATCCTCGGAGGCTTGTATTTCTTAGAGTTCCCAACGAAATTCTGACCCTGGTGGTTCTGCAGCTCGTATCGTGGTTGCTGACCTGGAGAATTATTTCTACCCTGTAGTCTCTTGACGCCGCGCAACGCCCTCTGGGCCGAAGGAAACTTTTCCTCTTATAACTTACCCCTTTCTCAGGGTGTCCTCGGGCTGGCTTGAGGATGATTTGTGGAACCGATCTCCTGCCGGTGGTCACGCACGTGGTCGATTTGGCTCATCCATCATCCCCCGAAGAATATAGAGGGTGATCGTGAAATAAGTAATTCTGAATTGGATAACAAGAAAATGTTGAGCAAGTTGTAAAAGCGTTGTTACGGAAACTATATCTAAGATAGTAGTCTCAAAGATGGGGTCTCAGGGTTCATGAGGGATGATCGAACGACATGATATGCCCTGGGGTCACTGAGGTTACTGGGGAGGGGGGGGGGGGGGGTGCGCGCGTAAAGTCAGGAGTAAAAAGGAGATCGAGAAATCTCGAGTGCTGGTGAATTTCACCCCTTGGATTAATATTGCTGGTTGCAAATTAGCTGGCTAGCCGCGAATAATTCATCGACTCGTTTAAAGAGGGCGACCTTTGCGCGTGGCAATTACGCCGTGGGGACGGGGTCAGAGGGCAAGGGTTAGGGGTGCCTCGAGTGGACGGCTAAATCAAGCAATTAACATTCACGGGGAACACCACGCAGGGGATGACGACTCTTCGTTCCTCTGCCATCCATTGACTTGGTCCACCGACCTTCCCTTGAAATAATTCCACTCTGCGTACACCCGTAGTACACTCTGTGCAACGCAGTCAGAAACTACCCTTGTTTAGCATCCCCTAAAGGACCGCCGTAATATACAATTCCCATTACCAGCTTTCATTTGAAGCTTCGCTGACCTGGTCCAGCGTTTTCTCATCCCTGTAAAGACTTGAGAGCCGCGATTTACACCAGTACGTACCCCAAGCTCACCCGGTCCTTAAACGAGTATCATCCGTTCATTTAGTCCGGTACTTACAGACCTAAATCCTCGTAATAGACTTTAAACGAATCCCTTGCCCTTTGACCTCCTGTCAAAATATTAACAGGGTATCCCATCACGACGTACAAGGCTTCTTCAGATGGAATTCAAGATATCCTTGCACTGTCTAAATATTTTTTCGCGTAGCTCACGGTGTATGCGAAGGGCTACATTTTTTTTTCAGATCTTAACTCCCAGAGACACCCTTAAGCAAAGGCAGAAAAGATGTACCGTCGGGGTTGCTGGTTATTCGTCGTTAAAGTCAACACGTGGGGTACCTTACACGGCATTAATAATAATATGACAAATATACGTCGCTATGGGGGACCATAAATCTGATGGCTCTCGTGAATGGCTACACGTTGAGATATTGTGAACAGGAGGGTTGGTACTTGGTACCGCGAAGGGCTGGAAAGAGGTTTAGGTATAGCTTTGGGTAGGCACTGGCATTCAGCCGCGGAGTCTATTCAGCGCAAAGCCAAGCGATATTTCGGGCCCCGTTAAAGGACTACGGTGGACCAAGGAATGAGGGTGGTTTGTCGGAGGGCCGCGAGGGGGTGCGCGGAGAGTTCGAAAGGTAAGAAGCGACGGAGTCTGTGTTCTCTCTCTCTTTCGCCAGAGCGAGTCGCCCCATCCCCCTTCTCTTATAACACGTATGCATTGCATTCAAGTGCATCCCTCTTTTCATCCCCCTCCACAGATACTGCACTCTCGTGAGCACACCCTCTTTCCTGGCACCCACGAACCATCCAGAAACCAACCCTCTCCTCCCATACCCACCCACTCTCCCTCGCCGCCCTCGTACTACCCGTTCCCGCACTCACCCCTCGCAGACTGCACTTTCGAGAGGGCGCAACCAGATGCATAATTATGACGTTGCCAGAGTTCGCCACCCCTACACGTCCATTCATCTTGTCTGTGTATATATGTATATTCCACCACCTGTATGTGAGCAAGCTGGGATAACCAGAGAATAGCCAATTTTTTTACAATTTCAATCGATGGCCTCTTTCGCCCCCCCCCCCCCCCCCTCCGCCCAAGTGGACTACTAATATCCTATCCTCTTTTTCTCAACCCTTGATACCCTCACGAAAACCCACGAATCATTTTGCGTATATCATTGATATAATCGATTTGCAAACGATATATCAATAGATTTGTATATATATATATGTGAATGTTCGACAGATTAAAAAATCTATTAGGGATGATTTTGAGATGCACGAGGGTGGTTCGAGAAGTATCCAATATCAATATTAAAAAACTCATATATTTTAACGTATGACTAAATACTTTCAAGGAGGCTGTTTCATCTTATGGATATACTATATATGTATATATATATCCTTTCATTCAAACGTACATCGACCCCCTTTTAAGATTATGACCATCAAGAAGGATAAGAAAGATATGAACCCCTTTGAAGCCAAGGTAGGGATATTATCTGTCCGTAAGGAAACCCTGGGAAACATTGTAAAGACTTGCGGGTGTATTTAACACGTAGGATTCGTTGGCAGGAGGCATCTTCAAAGTGATCTTGGAAATCGGTCACGGGCAGCCAAAGACACTCGACCTTAACTAAACGGTTCGCTAGGATTCGTTTTAAAGGATCTCCGACTCGTTAGAATTTTTATTTTAAGTAAAAAAAAAATATTTAACCAGTTACCGTAACTACAGCTCGTATTCCGTTGTCGTGATATTTAAAATATGAAATAAAAATATTTCAAATAATTTTTACCAATGCTCTCTATGGTATTCAAGATTGTCTCGAGTCCCTGAGGACAATTACGGAAATTATACCTAATACAGAAGCGATATTTCTCAACCACTCCAAGAGCCATTCTCGTTATCCCATAGGGGGTTGCCGGTAAAAATCTTTTTATTTCCCAAATACAGACTCGGCATTAGTCGGAGAGTTTCGTTTCGCTCGACCTGATTCAAGGCTGGTAACGAATACGGAATCAATGGATATCGGTTCGATAAACTGGAATATACTTATCGAAACAATCCCCTCAATTCTTATCCAAGTCATTCAGATTAATCATTCTGGAGACGGTAGAGGGCGAAGTGGACCAAGTGGATAATACGTACGCTCAGACGATGGCAGCTTCGATGCTCGATGTTGAATTTCATAGTAAAAGTATTGGGAGGGGGGTAGGACTTATTTTTATTCAAAAAATTTTCTGGGTTGGGGGGAGGGGGACGATAAAAGATACGAGGGGAGGACGCGTGAAAATTATATTAGGTTAAGACATCGGTGGGTTGGAGGAATAAAAATTGGGAGAAAAAAAATTGTCGATAATAACTTTAATTAATTTGTTCATTCGCGCGAAGATTTTCATTCGAAGAATGAAAGATCCTTTGCGGAACGATTTCACGGAGAACAAAGAAACTCAGGGAATTTCTTGCGGGGTAAGATAAATAAAATCCAGATTGAAGATCCACTTTCCTCCGAGAGGATCAGCGTCGCGACGCTTACTCTTCTTTTATTATTGTATCATCCTTTAGGCTGTTTAGCTACCTGCGTAATGCCTGTCGACATTTTAGACTGGATATAAAACGTCCATTGCTATCTAACCGTGTGACAGAATCAATCGGGTTAAACGTCAAAGTGTCAAAGTCAATTCACCCTTCAACACTTGATAAATTTTTTTTTTATCGCTTTTGAATTAAATTCTAAATACGATATATAGACGCGGTCACTCGGCTTGAAGATTATACATGGACCAAAGAGATCAAATTGAGATCCACTGCAAGATATGGTGATCGATAAGATCGAGAGGTATGGATCTCTTTTTTTTTTTTTAAATTGAAAAGCCATTGGGAAGATAAAAGGTGGTGGGATATGAGATATGGGAATCAAAAATGATGGAGGGTGGCTTCTCACGAGGGTGATACGATAAAAGAGAAGGGTGGCTTTCAAAAGTGCAAGGAGAAGACATCGCTCAATTTTTCAGGGACGAAAGTAATCGTCTGAAATTCCAATCAATATACGCTCTTTTTTGCTTTCCTCCTTTTGACTCCTTTTCTTTCTCCCACCCGTTACCCTCGTATCTATCCGATTCCCTTATCTTCCGGTCTTCGATTTGCCAGCATCAATCTCTCAAACCCATTCTACTTTTACTCCCTTTCAATTGCCGCGTATGTATACGTAGACATATACATATATACATTCGGGAAACCGGAGCTCCACTACATTTTCCACTCGAAGCTCGCGTCCTCGTCGCTTATTACCCGACAGGAGCCGAGAGCGTCCGGAAAGACCCGAGGCATTTTCATTTCCTCGAATTTATCAGTTTTTCCCTGATTCTTACAGCTGATCGGACAGCGAGATCATACACGAAAATAACGGATCAGCAGCCGATCTTTTTATCGATCGACGTACATAGTATTCGAATCAATCGTGACAATCGTAAACTGACAGCTGTCATTTCATCGCGTTAATTACGAATCGTTTGATAACAAGCTAACGTAAATACGCGAATCGTACGTCTGATAGTAGATAAAATACTAATTAATTAAGATTTGCGCGAAAATTCTATCTCCGAGCGTAAATAACGGTATTGCAATCGCCTGATACTCTCTCAAGACTCTATTAGAGAATTCGCATATTATTATCATTGAAATTCGCAATATTCACATCGTCCAAACTGCTCGATATACTGAAATTAAACTTTTTCATATTTTCCGTAATACCGTACTTGGGCATATATTTGCACATTTTTTTCTACAATCTCCACCCGTATGTAATCCGTTGGCAATTCTGAGCTATATATATATACATATACCCACATGATATATAAAATACTATAGATAGACACGTGCGTTCCATGGGGTCCTTTTTCTAATGTCCCTCTTACCAAGAGTTGTTGCGCATTCAAGTCGTTGAAATTCCATTCGACATATGGCGACCACTTGCTGTGAAAATACCAGAAAGATAAGAAGATTCTATCCCCACTCATGAATTTCACGTTCAGCCATGCCGACAAAATTTGAGACGCGACGTGAATTTTGCAAAAATAATTTACAAAACTATAAAGATATACACTGTTCGATCATAGGAACCAGTAGCGATGGACACCCGTCCCCCCAAACACACATGAAAATTCCTTTCAACCCCCCATCCTATATGCCATATGTTATAGCATAGCGATAACAGTCCACACGAACACCAGGAAATTAAGCAACAACCCTCGAAACTCAATCGATATTCCTTTTTCTCACCCTTAACTCTGATCGCTACCCTGTTATTTTCTTCGGTTCGGTCCGACGGTACGACAGCTGACCATTATCCTGGGCTTTCCACTTCGCCAAGAGCTGACAGCCACTCACTCAGGAACGTTAGCACTCTGCTGGTGAAAATTCCCCGGGAGAAGTTTCCACCCTTACGGCAAAATATACCGTTCGCCAGACATCCTGGTGGAAGAAAAAGGGACGCTGCCCGAAGCACAACCCTGACTGGTTACGGCCTTCGTGGGTTAATGTACGACCACGCATCCTACGCATATGTCTATATACATATGCATGTACATAGCCACACACGTTATACCTAACCCTCCGTATGCATATATAGATTACGACGAATCCCAGCGCCGGAGGGTGAAAAAGAAAATTCGTTTCCCTCTGGAAATTCGAAGCTGGGCCGAATTTAATAACTCAAGTTCGAGATGAGATGAGATGAGCTCTTGGTTGCTGAAAGACTAGAATATATATATATATATATGTACTTATTACATATGTAACCACGTATGCAGATATACGAATACCTTAGCGTAGGGAGGGGGAGCGGAGAGGGGGGATTCAAACTCATCCGAAAGTGCTGCATCGCATCTGCTTTCCTAGTTTATGGCTATGGAGACCTTCCCGATGACGTAGTACAGGACATCGGTATATCTATATCGCGTACATCATAGAAAAGGTCCAGTTACTCCTATAAGCGACGTCTTACTTCATATTTCGTAAGGAAACCGCCCATCGTACCTAGAGAGAAAGTGAACTCGACCGTGAGAGTACGGAGGGCCTTTTTTTTGGTCGTGACGCCGTTGACGATCTATACAGTTGGGTCTTTCATCAAGTCAATAGCCCCAGGGTGATCCTCGTCAATGGATTCGAGGGTAGGAACTTAGACCTTGACGCTTTCTAATTTTGCAGCCCCGAGGGAGTAGTCATTATACCTTAGATAAAAGAGACTAATTGGCAGGTACCGTCGAGTGAGATAAAAAAATAAATATTGTACTGAACTGTCATAGAAATTCGATTCTTCGTATAACTAGGAAGTATAATCAATCTCTTGAATATTGGCGCGAATAACGTAATTCCTATTTCGATTAATCGCCCCTCTCTAGCGTATGCTTTTACGACCAATAAGATTACTCTCTGTCCAGTGACAATCATTGATTTATTACTAGATACCTGGTTTCTGTAGGTACTGTACGTTGGTATCCCTGGCATTGGTAGGACTGTACGTCTGCATCGAACTACCACCTACTGCTTCCTCCGAAGATAATCGCAAATCGCACCGTTTACAATTGAGTTAGCGACAGCGCAGACGAATCGTTCTATTCGTACCTTTAGCCCGGATCCACATCGTACGACGTAAACACGATACACGTCAATGCTCAATTAATGGAGAACCGTAGCAAACCAAACTAATTACGCTTTAATTACTATCCGTCTACGTGCGTACCAGAGAACTGCTCTCTAGCATATCCTAGTAGAAAATACACTGTCTCAAATATTCTGTGTTAATTAATAGCAAGATAGACAATAGTTACTAATTAATTATAATCAATTGTATTCTTGGAACATCCGAAACAGTACTGAGCATCGAAAATTGTATTGAGGTTATCAAAATCAAGATGGCATATATGTGTATATATAGGTATATAGGGAAACCCCTTTTAGCAATGGTTAGTGTATATTGTCTTCCTAATGGAACTCTATTAGTTCCAATCTTGTAAATGCAGTTATAATGCTTTGTGTATTGTCATCGTCGTTCTCGCGTTAGGTTAGGATAGGTCAAACGTCACTCTGGCTTATTTCTAATATCCCAATAGCACCGCGTTTTACCCCCTTATGGGATTAAGAAACAGCATCAGATGGACACTTACTATAATGGTACACGAATTGCATGATTTATGGATGGCTCTTGGCAGTCCTAGGACTTTCCCATGTGGCTGGGATATTCATGGATTCTTGTAATCCTTACTGGATGGTGACAGGTATCTATGACTTTCTAGTTGATTGTTCTTCTTGAGGTACACTGCTTCTTAGTACTCTGCAAATTGGTTAAACTTCTTCAGTCATGTCGATTACTTCCTAACTGTCAATTCGATAGGATCAGGCACCTTAAAACTTTTCCTTAGAGTCTTAGTGCTCTTTTGTGGATCCTTGAGGGTTCAGTTAATTTCTTTAGTTTGTTCTTAACTTGCTTGGTGAAAACATTATTTCTTATACAAGTGCTCATCGTAGAAACTTTTAACAGTATTTAAGTTATCGATGAGTATACATGGGGATCAAGGACTATTGCACCACCTGAAGTTAAAAGGTTCATTTAATTATTATCAATTTTTATAATGAAACTATCTTTATCTGATAGTACAGTTTTAAGTAACCCCTTATTATATATATTGTTTTTAATTCTAGTTGGATTTGAGGGTTTGGAAAAAATGAAGGATTGTTTTTGGCGTTATTAAATATTAGAATAGGAACTTGTTTTTTTTTGCGAGGGTAGTTAGTACCTAACGAGGCCTGATTAAACAACAGACTTTTTTCTAGGAGAGAATGTGAGGGTGGACATTTTAGACTAAGGATGGAATAAGGCTAACGATACTAGAATACAAGGAGAAAGTAGAGGAAGGGTGAAAGGAAAGAGAAAGAGAGAGAAGGAGAACAATGGCTGCCAGATGAAAGAGTTTCCGGGCCTCGGGCTACTCCCTGTGTCCGTCTGTGAATTCGTCAGATATTCGCGTGGTCGCAATTAGCCCTGTGAATTGAAATGAAGCAAAACAATGACGGACATTTTTGCAAGCTCTCAAATTAGCGGCAAACGGATCACCAATTGTGAACCGAGCTTAAGGTTTATTTTTTGCTCATTCCTCACAGTAATAGTTCTCGAATTCCTATCTTCCTCTCGCACGTTATCAGAAATTCCTGTTAAAGGGTCGTTTCTAAGAGTTTCTCTGAAAATGGATGCCACTGATATTGCCAAGGAACTTTGAACCTTAAAAATAGAAAATGGCGGATTCGAATTGGAAGGAATTTTCCACGACAAAATACAACTTTCATGAAAACCATCTCAATTCTCCCTCTCAACTCTATGTTCGCATCTTGGTCGGACTGTACTTGCCTTTTCTCCTGTTTTGCCCTGAACCCGTCTGCGGGTTTTTCTATAGAATTTCTAGGTAAACCGGAAACCATCCATCCCAACGGTCGATGGGCTTTCAAATCGTAAACCAGTGAACTTCCTTATCGACGTAGCATTAATCGTGATTTTCATTTGGCCAAAGTATACGTCCATAATAGATATACACAAATCTAGAAGAAGATTAAGCATTTAGGAATAAAAAATAAAATGAAGAGGTTATAGTAAAGGGTCGTTTAAGAATAAGACATTGGATAATTGTGAAAGTAGAAAATTATTTAACGCTTAACGACTATCCACGTTTTCCATTGAAGACTTTTGCAAGCTGTTAATTAAGACGACATTACTACACTTTTTTGTATACATATATAGATATAGACAGGTAACTTACTTGATGAAAGAGTCACTCCAGTAAATCGTCTTTATCGGTTAATTAAAGAGTACGATCGACGCTGTCCTCTTTAGTCACTCCAGATCGTCTTTCAACCTGACTGGTTAATTTTCATTGAACACTCTCAAGCTTCTAATTATTCTATCGTATATCTCATCATGGAAATGCGACGCTTTCCTGAATGTTGTTCCTGGATTTCGATGCTGACTACGTGGAATCCAATAAATGCCTGAAAATCCTATCGGTATTTCTTTTAATCATTTACAACATTACCGAGAGGTTATGCTGTATGTCGGTATTTTCTAAAAATTCTCACGTACACAGATATACATATGTATAATGCGTATGGTACTATGAGAGCATATATGCAATGCACGTATGCATATAGAATTCTCTGACATCTAGGAATGTAAAAAAAAATTTTTCTAATTATAATGAAAAAATGGGAAATTGGTATAAAATTAACGTCCTACCGCCGTTACCCTCCTCTAGACTAGTTCGAGCCTCACTTTTCCTCTAGCAGACAACCCAGCCACCCACCTACCCACAAACCCTTCTGGCATCCTCATGGAAGTGGTGCCGCTGACCATCGCAAACTGAATTTCCGATAATTGCTTTCCGCGCCGCCTAAAATGATAATTAAATTCCTGGCGTTGCCCATGGCGAGCTATTATTATTGTCATAATGGCGAACGGCGTGACTTTAAAAACGTCAATCAGTTTACCCAAAGTAGACGAGGACAGTGTCGTAGGAATATAAAAAAAAAAGTAGATTCATCATAGATAAAATAAAGAAAATATTTTTCTCAAGCACAAAAAAAATCTACTCTCAACAAAGAGACGTATGGTTTCAATAATCAGATTATTAGGGGATACTCATTGAATGCATGTGCTACACTTACTTCCGGTTAACAAACACGTAAAGCAGGACCATTACCTTCCATTTACGTGAGGTATAAGGGGCTCCTTTAAATTTCCCGCTTCATTTCACTCCTGGTTAACCTCCAATATGGGGTGAACATTGTCAGGGTGATTTGACCGTTTTTTTTTCCCTTTTTCTCTACCTTCTCTTCGTGCTCAGTAGAACCAAGTTAGAAGTGCAACGGACCGATGTGAATTTCGTTCGTTCAAATCGTCGTTTCTAGAGCGGTAAGCCTCCGAACGGAGTTACTTCCATGTATAGGTTATAACCTATCGGTTTATCGATTCGTCAATACCCGTATACAACCTTATGTTTTAGCATAGGCACTGGCATTACTGCAGCTAGCGTTAGTGCTGCCACTGCCAGAACTATTTCCGATTATGTCACGCGCATCACTTTGTCATTTTCATTTTTGATTTACTTCGCTATCTCCACTGAACATTAACACGTAATTCCCTTGAGGGTGCTCACGCAGTTTCATTGTCTTGTACTGATGCTTTGATGCCGTCTCTCTCACTCTCTCTTTCTGTCTGTCTCTGTTGTATCGCTTGACAGCCAAACTGTCGCCGCTCGAGTAGCGAGTTAATTTCAATCTTATCCGCACGGGGTACGGCGCCACCGGTTTACCGAGCGTCCTCCTGTATACGATGTCGTTAAATTAATCCCGCCGCTACGAGAACGGTTTACCTTAGGCGCCAGTGCGGAATAGTAAACGTGTCCGGAATCTTTGATCGTGTACCGATGAGATTTCGTTAGAGTTTCAGGACTTTCCGGCTCGACCGACAATGACATTCTATTGGCTATCCAGAACGTGGATTTAATCGCTCGAGCAACTATTGACAATGACGAGGAATTCACACGGGAAATTCAAATGAATTCAAAGAGTAAATTATTAACATCGTTATTAACACCGGCTTTAAGTATGTATGAGTCTGTTTTTGGTCTTTACTTAACGACGTTCTGAGAATGAGAATGTGACAGGTACTGGCAAATCGTCTATTTAGATTTCTAAGACCTTTCAGATTTTTTTTTTTTTTTTTCGTTGCGATATAACTGTAGGTTTCTTTTGCTTCTAGAATATCTCAGGACGATTTTTCTTTTTAAACTGTTTAGGAATGCTTGACGTTGTGCTTTCGCTGATTCGTCAGTTCGTAAACGATATTTTTTATTATGTTTTCTCATTTGCGTACTAGATTACTTATGTTTTTTTTTACGGGCTTATACATACGTACGTATGCGTATACGTGATCTCGTCTATCTGCGGTCCTGTACCTCCTTCCAATATAATGCTAATGGTGCCTACTCGATTGCCTGCTCGTTATATCCATTTATCCTTCAAATCCCCTTCAATGCGGTTTCGCTAATTAATCGACGGTCCACTTTGGGAAAAATGAACGTTCCAGCCGGCGGTCTACTCTTGGGTAGCGTTTGTGTTACTGTAAACGTATATCGCAGATATTATCGTATTTGCTATTAATCAAGTCAAAATAATATTCTCGAAAGGACTAACATTTTTTGAGATAGGAATTTAAATGAGATATAAAATAGTTTTTTTATTAAAATTAGGATTTTATTGGGTATCTAGATAAAGTCTAATATAGTAATATAGACTAGCCAGAGAAAAGGTATTGTCGCACGGATATGAACAATTTCACCGAAACATTAAAACGTATACTTATATATCTTTTCACATTAGCAGTACATACATATCGATTCGTTGACCTATTTCATTATCGTCCTTGAAACCGCAGGAAAAGTTTCAACGCCTAGAAGCGAACGGGTTCGGAAATTCTTAGCT
>JARQSV010000278.1:22552-35533 GCA_030142285.1 Calameuta idolon | reverse complement strand
AGGATGAACGAATCCACTTTGCTACATGAAAATCCGCAAATCGACTCGTCGAACGAACGTGGGAGACGCGCGCGCGCTCTGTCGGCGAAACGGGTAAACGAATATTGTTAAGGATGCCTCGACGATTCTCTCTCTTGTTGGTTGTGTTGGCTCGAAAGAAAAAAAATAAAATAAAAAACGGAAAGAAATAAGGAAAGACGCAGCTCTAGGAAAATCGTTTTACCTGCCTTCTGGTCCGTCACTTCCTTCTAGGTCGGACTTTACCGGTTCGCGTTACTATTATTGCTATTAAAAATCATCGCCCGATATTTCGTCCAGACGCGACCATTCGCGAACCGCGACAAATCGCAAACATAATTAAACCGGCTTTCGTCGCGCAAAGCCGGCTGTTTGCTAATTAGCGACGCTTTTTGTAGCGTCGAGCGACCGAGCGAAAAGCAAACGTCGCGGTCGCTCGTCGCGGTTGACATTTTGAATTATTAAATCTACTCGATCGATCCTGACTCTATATCTGTCTGTCTCTGTTCATACTCTATCTCTCTCTTTCTCTCTCTCTCTCACACACTCTAACAATCTACATACTCAACTATCTCATTCTCTCTGGGCCGCGAACCATAAAGGAAATTTTCATCCGCACTGAAAACGATAACGCGGGACGCGTATCTTTCGCGTCGTCTTCATGGGAATCGGTTGGATGATCTTTTTCAAACAAACAATACTAATACCTGATACTTATCGATAAATATCTTTTTTCGACCTTTTTTTTTTTTTTCTTTTACAATTTCTTCCTCTTTCTTCGTCCCTTTCATTTCTTTGCTGTAAGCCAGTTTATCAATCACAGGGACATGTCTGGAAACTATACGTAGAAGAACGCATGCGTAGCACACATAAGGTAGAAATTAATTGGGCTCTGTCCACATACGACTATTATTCTTTTACAAACGTAATTCTGTAAACCTTTCGATTCTTCACATGTGTTACTCTAATACTCTTGTTTACAATTTTCAAAATTTTTTTAAAATGCTTCAATTCAGCTCTCATAGTCTATAGCTCACTTCCGGTACCTGTTATCATTGTCTCGTAACCTTTTCCGCCTGTCCTATCATAATCGCACATACTGTTTTCGCAGGATATTTACCAACCCATCTCCCACCTCCTTCCCCTGCTCTACAGCCTCTTCAGCTTTTAATCTCAAAAAATTTGAAGCACCGTTAACGGCATTTAAAAAATTTATTGCTACCCCATTTTTTTTTCGCTTTATTATATCCGAGAGATAAGAGCTAATTAATTTCGCTAAGTGTTATCAGTAGTCATTGTGATTGCAAACTCGTATAACCTTTGTTATACGTATAATACGTATAGGTCACTTGCCAAAATCCCCCGAAGCTTTCAACGTAATAAGCTTATCTTCTAATTATGGTCCTTCAGCCTCTCCAGTTACTTTGCTCACGTTTTCACACTTAATATATTTCACGTGAATTTTTCTTTTTCTACCTTTTCTCCTTTTGAGATTCATTCGTTCGTATATGCCTTTTGTGATTTTTTTTTTAATTTGTGACCATTTTTTTTTTCTATCACTGTCACCGTTCTATTGTCTCACTTGACGTTCGACCCGGAAGAATAGACACACTCACGCACACTCATGAAATAATTAAATAGGAAAACGCATGGCTTTTGTATCGACATGCACAATTAGCGTGTGTGTACGCGGCGTTAGCGAGGAGTTTGCGCGTGGCAGGGTGGGCTGCCATTACCATTTTTTAAACTTATAAAATACACGTGTCTATATTGACACGTGGGTTCACGAGAGAGACTCTCTCGTATGTTTTTTTATATACTTTAGGTATTTTATACTAGGACATAGGAAATGAAGACCGGAAATCGTATTTACGTTGAACGTCGATTTTCCGATTTTTATTAGATTTGTCATATCCGGCTTACGATGGAAATAGGTATTTTATATTCTTTTTGTCTCGTCTGTCTGTCCATTTTGATTTAATTCCTTTACGTTCATTTTTAGAGCAATCTGATTTTGTACAAAGGGAGAGAGCACGTAGAAAATTGTATTGGATGACTGGTAGTGATCCATTCGATTTTTGTAGTTTTTTTTTCTTTTATAGTTTTTGGATTTTTTTCTTGCCAATTTTCGGACTTCCTCACTGCTCGAGACGGACACGCTTTTGTAGGTGCATGCGAATTTATTCGCCATCCTTGTATATTCATTGTCTACTTTTCGTCGATATTCAGTTTCAATATTGATTTTTTTTATTTTTCCTTTTGACTTTAGTCCCTCGTCTTTTTCGGATTTTTCATCGTCATTAGTTCTCTGTATCCTCGTAAACCGGAAGTTTCTCCACCGTTTCACTCTGCACCAAGTAAGACCAGAGTGAAGCGTCAGGATAGCATTGTTTCTATACGTTGGTCTTCCTGTACGGCGATCGGCTATAGAGACTTGACCCTAGGCCATTGATCCAACTGATCTGAATGATCATCCTGAGACCTAGATCCAGGTTTCCGTTGTTCCACATAAAATGTCAGATTATTATTGCTGTACCTTACTATCGAACCGTTCAAATCATGGACACAGTATACTCAAATATAAAGTCATTATTCAACGGACGTCACTGTCACGAATCTCATGTAGTCATTGTCGCTCACAATAGTTCTTATCCAAAAATAGAAAAATAGTTAAAAGCGTAGATCAAGGTTCTCACGTTTTTTTTTTATTCCTCGCACACGCAATTACCAAGTTTTTACAGAGAAAAAAAAAAGCGTGCATCCAACTTGAGTCTTATCAGTCACAAAATTGATACGCCTTATCAGTGCGTGCGGTCGTTACCTATAGCGTCGTCACATTCAATGATCCAAGTTCTCATGAAAAAAAAAATAGTAAAAAAATAATTTGACCTAATGACGCATAGATACGAGTGAATCTGTCGAGGAGGTCACGTGCTTTTTTGTCACCCTTGTCGAGAAGAGAAGGGGTTGAGAAAAAAATTGTGAAAAATCGATTGCTAAAGCGGGACCAACGGTAGAGAAAAATTGGCAAGGATATTTGACAGTGTGTTGACAGGGTGGATTCTCAATGGTTGTTTCAGATGGGTAAGCTGGGTAATAACCCGTTGGCAGGACTGGCTGCACTTGGACTCGGAGGACTAGCAACCCCAGCAAACACCGGAGGGTTGAACCCGGCCGGTAAGTGTACGTCGTTTGATCCTGACCTTTACCAACATCCTCGGGAGTACCACTCGTAACTTGAAAGTTCGACACAGCACGCGCGACGGATAAAAAAAAAATTATTTCGTCACGTTGACAAAAGTTCATACTTGTTTTCTTCTTCCCTTTTAGCTTTTCTCGTTATTATATTCTGACACGTCCATTTGCTGTCGCGTGCTGTCACGCGTATCTTGAAAAGCTCCGAGTGGTGCTTGTAATAATGAATCAAGCTCTCGCTAAGCTGTCTTCTTTGTGATCGACACAGCTCTGGCAGCTCTCGCAGGAAGCCAATTACGCACGAGCAATACGAACAGGCAGCAACCGGCGGCGAACAATCAGACTCACGAGATGACAGTGCCAAACGAGCTGATTGGCTGTATCATCGGCAAGGGCGGTACCAAGATCGCTGAGATACGTCAGATATCCGGTGCCATGATACGTATCAGTAACTGCGAGGAGAGAGAAGGTGGCGCCACCGATCGCACGATCACGATCACCGGTAATCACGACGCCGTGGCACTCGCGCAGTATCTCATCAATATGAGGTGAGTCTCCATCCGATCGATGATAAGAATTCGCCTCTTTATAAGCGATCGTTAAAATTAAGATCCAGACGTTTCCAGAATTGTCCTGAATTCTTATCATTTTTCTCTCTGTTTTTTTTTTTAAATACTTTTCTTCATTATTCACGTCATCGAAGCCAAGGGAGGAAGGATCCTCTCGCGCTGTAACAAAGATGCGCGAGGAGATGCCTTTACGTTTGACGTTGATATTTATTTTTGTATTTATTTTTTTTTTTCATTTTATTTTTATTTTTCTTGAAACACCGAGTACCGAGATTCTTTCTCCCGAGAATCTGTGCTCGGTCGTCGTCTCCGAGACTCGACGAGAATTTTCGTGGATTTTACTGAACGACTAACTCGCGAGGCTCGGCGGCGACCACGTGTGATAATCACTGTGGGACAGAAAGGTGAGAGGTGGTAGTTTAAGGTTAAGGACAGGATGAAGACCAAGTAGTCGTCGTGGCGGTTCAATGTTAAATGGAGGAAGGAGCGTCGCGCGAGGCAAGAGCAAACGTAAAGGAGAAGACTACGTCGGAAGAGGAGCCGTTCTTAATCCTTTGTTTCCAGGTCCTGTACCTCCAGGTCCAGTACCTTGAGTATCCTGCAGATTCAACTCTGCCAACATCTGTTTCCTATTGCCGCTGGCTGTCCTTTTTCTTCGAGTATACTTGAGAAAAAAAAGATAAAGTAAAAAGAAAAAGAAAGCAACACGCCATCCGAGCCGGGACAGTCCTTCTGGCTGGTAGAATCCTGTCGGGTCCTCTGCCGATATCGCGACGAGCGAATCATTAATTCCTTCCCCGATTCGTTCGATTGGGCCGATCCGTGACATCCCTGGCAAGAGGCCTCCTCCGGGAAGTGATTTTATAACATATATTTTTTTTTCTATTAAGTTTTTTTTTTTTTTTCTACACGGATCAGGTTCGAGTCCTGACGTTGGCAGTCGTAAGAATTTCCACGGAGGTCTCTCGTCGATGCTTCTTGTTTATTTTATTTTTTATTTCTTCCTCGCTGTTCTCATCGCTTGGACAATTCGTCAATAACCGGTAATAGCGAATAAAACGTTTGCTTTTTCGTAGAATCAAGTTAATCACGGTGGTTGCCTAACGTGTATACCTATATTGAGAATACTTTGAAGTAACCGCCCATTTAATTTTTTTTTTTTTAATTTATTTTTCTTTCTTTTTTCTCTCTTCTTCTCTCAGTCACGCTGTACATAGCGCGTATCGTGGACACTCGCTTATACATTTTTTTATTTTTTTTTTTTGAAAATAGTTTAACAAACGATATAAATACAGTAAAAGAGACAGCCTTTGGTTAAAATTGCTATTGAGTCTCCCAAAATTTTTTTTTGGGATTTTCGGTATCTCTCGGCTCACAGATTCATTCTACGTGCGGACCAACTCCACCTCCACATTATATTTATAATCCATTATATTTTATTCCAGATTGTCACTCACATATTACTGCATAACTGCGATCAATGCCATCCCGAAATATTTCTATTATCATAACTTTTATCATCATATTTATTACATATCGTGTCCCAGCACTCCCGTCGCATGGCCTGCACTCTGTCCGCCTGTTAAATCGCCTGTCATTTAATGGTCTTGTATATAATATAATTTTCAACGCGATACCTAATTGTACATAATGCATTGCAACAGATACGTAACGACGAGGACACTTGCTGCCTAAAAGAAAAAATCCATAACAATGGAACACGCGAGTGAACGAAGAAAAAAAATCTCCGTAGCCACGCGTTTCCGTACATTGGGCAGAGTGCACATCATGCTTATTTACTTTAGTTTTCGCCTTTTAAACCGGCAAGGACCTGGAGACCGCGTGATATTTTTTATTCCATAAGAAACAGAGAACGCGAGCGATCGACGAAGCCGCGCAGTCGCTCCGATGAGAACTCTCGAACGATGCCTGCCGATCGATGGACATCCCAATGACATACAGAAATCTCACACGTTCTCCAGGTCGTTGCCGTGCTTTTCTTAAACAGCAAAAAAAGAAACACCCTAAACCGTTGTCCCTAAGGCCCGCCGGTTTTCTCACCAGTTATCAAGAACGTTTTCCCCTTACCTTTACATTTGTGTCTTTTCCCAGTGTCGAACTGCAGAAAGCTAACCTAGAGGCCCAAAATACCCAAACCCCTGGCAGCGGTACCACTCCCGGGGCATCCGGGGCCAGTGCTTCCCCTTCTACCACCACTACCACTGCCTCTCCTTTGGCCAGCGCCATCCCCCTGGCTCAGTTGCTAAGCAAGCCAGGTGCTCTCAACGCCTTATCTAGCCTGACCGCCCTCGGCGGGCTCACGGAATTGCTAGGTGGAGCCGCGGGTGCAGCGGCGACCGCCATGCCGGTACAAACGACCGGAGTACACAGATCGCATAAGCCTTTCACCCCGAGACTACGCAGTCCGGGGGCACCGGGCCCCACCGACAGTGGAAAATTCAAATCGGAGCGCACCAAGTACAACCCGTACTGAAGCGCGGCCGAGATGGCGTCATCGCCGCGAGAAAAGACGTAAAATGGACGCGCGACCCCGGCATCCTCACCGTCGTCACCACACGCCGCATTATATTTACTATACTTTATTATATTCATCTTACGTAAACGTCGCGTCCCTGTGCTTGCGTCTCTTACATTTTTTTCTTTCCTTCTTCTTTCTCACCGCCTCGTGCGATTACGTTCGTTTTCGGGGAGGAAAGAAAAAGGTGGAGGGACGAAACGGGGATGCTCGACCCGCAACTGGATCGCTTTATCACTTTTGTTCAAAACTCGTGTTTCTCTTGTGTAAAATCATTTGTACTTGGACGCGTGCAGACAAGAGTGCGCGGGACGTGACGTCCCTTGCGGCTTTTTTTTTTCTTTCTTTCTTATTATATTCTCGATACCTTTACACGTTATTGTCATCCATTTACGGGTCGAGATACTATATTGGTATCTGTTCGCTTTTTTGTCTTATACATTCTTTTTTGTTCTGTTTTATTTTTGCGATTTTTTTTTTTTCTTCTTTCCTCGGGGTGCGAGGTCGCCCACGCGTCTCTGCAAGACAGTCTTTTTATATTCATATTATTAATTATCGATTATAATTATAACACTAGCCTTTCGATCACGACTTTATTAGCTTAGATATATTCTAACGTAATGTTCTTTTTGTCCATTGTTTTCTTGACGCTATATATATATGGCGCGCTATACATATATATTTTTTTTCGATGTCCCATTTTTTTCCGATCTTTTTTCTTTTTATTTTTTCTTCTTCTTTCGTTTACTTGTGATATAGTCGCATTATTATCGGGATACATTTAGTATGCGTGGCGAGTGATCTTGTTGACACGGAGCGACAACGGTATGACAATGTTTATATCCTGAAAATATCTGTTTGTTTGTTTGTAATTGTAATTGTAGTTTCTTAGTAAGTTTTTTTTTTCCCTCTTTCTTTCTTTCTTTATTTTTTTTTTTCTGACTCTCCCTTCGATCGTGTAATTTCCATACGGAATAGAAAAAGGCAGTAGCTGTAATAGACCGGAATCATGTTTAAAGTAGCAAGGTGGCGACGGTGGGCTCTATCGTGCGTTAAACACAATTTGTTTAATAAATATCCTTCAACGAGAGTCGTGAAGTGAATTAATAAAGCGAAAAGAGAAAGAGAGAACGAACGTAAGACGAAGAGGAAAAAAAAATAATGTCACGACTCGGCCCACCGTCCCCGTTACGGAGAGCTTATTAACAACAAGGACGCCTTGTTGATAATCGTCAACGAGTATCGCTGCACGGAATAATCAATCAATATATAATGTCGTATTACTATAAATATAATATAGAGGTAACGCATCTAATATACGATACACAATACAAATGTACACGGTTAGACACACACAGACACACACTCGCTTCTTTGATGCGTTTTTTCATTCTTTTTTTTTTCCTTTCTTCCTCATCAAACTAATATTATGACACGTTGACACTTCGGATGCATTTCCAATGTACACGATTACACAGTTGTTGTATGCATACTTGCGTCATACGGCAATGACGTCTACAACGTCGTCGACGTAATAAAACCATTACACAATGACCTGCTGTAACGTCGATGCACGAATTCCTTCCTCTCGCGGTTAATTCTGCAATTCGGTTTTCCTTCATTTCGTTCTTCGAGGATACAGAGAAAGTATTAATTGCTGTCGGTAAAGAGCGTCTTCGGTGATTTTTAATGAAAAAATATAAAAGTTTGCCTTCGCTCGAGAGGACACGATACCTCGCGTAGCGAAGGATGTGAAAGTAATGGCAGAGAGAGAGAGAGAGAGAGACGCATCTATTTTTGACATCGACCACGAGAATAGAAAACGATTTTCGAAAACGCTTCGTTTTATCGGTACACGTATTCGTGTATGATAATCTTAAGAGGAGAGACTTCGTTCACGGCGCATCATTGATTAACATTTATTTACGTTCACATAGCTCGAACGGTAGAGAGTATGGAAGATAGTGCGTGTGTTTGAATATAATATATGAATGTTCGAGAGAATGCGAGTGCGAGAGAGAGAGAGACAGAGAGAGAGAGAGAGAGAAAGAAAGAGAGAGAGAGAGAGAGAGAGCGTAAGAGATATAAAGAAAATCATCCTTAAATATTTGTGTGCTCAATTCTAGTTCGTAGCGGCGAGTACCAGTAGCGATTTTTTCGCGACATTAGGTCGACACTCGGCAGAGGGAATGAGTGTTTAAAGTGGGTCCACACGGAAGCGAAAAGAAATCGAGAAAAGGGGAAAGGATGAAAAGTCCAGCTAGGTAACGAACTCGACGAGATTTTAATACTCTCTCGCGTTTCAAAATTTTATTTGGCGGAAGGACGGCGGTGGGTGGGCGGAATCGAGGGAGGGGTGGTAAATCTCGTATTCACGTTTACCTTTCGTTCTTTCCTCTTTTCTCTCTTCTTTTATCTTTCTCTTGAATCGAGCGCGCCTCTCGTCTCACAGAGAGAGAGAGAGAGAGAGAGAGAGAGAGAGAGAGAGAGAGAGAGAGAGATTTCGTCTTTACAATTCTCTTTTATTTGTTTTTCCCTCTTTGTTCGCACACTTCGTGTCGCGGGACAATAATTTCAATGAGAACTTTCGTGCGACTCCTGCGTACTCTGAAAATTAGAAATGTGGAGAAAAAGAAGTGAGAGAGAGAGAGAGAGAGAGAGAGAGCGCTGATAAGAGAAAAGAAAAAAAAATAAGAATGACAGCAAGAGAGAATGAGAGCGAAGAAGGAGAGCGGCGTGCGAGCGTGTGGATATCTCGCAGGATCATTTTGCGAACGAGATGAAACGTAGACGAGGAGAGTAATGAATTTTTAGTGTATATTGGTCTGTAATGACGTCGCAGAGCTATACGCATTGTGTGCTTAGCAGACATTGGCTACCCTGTATCACCTTGTTGAATAAAGCTAGGCATATTTAATACAAAACGACACCAGATCTTACCCTGTGGCTTTCCTGAACATTCAAGATTCTCAAAGGACCTGGAATATCAATTGAGCACAGAGGTTCGTCCTAGTTTGCGATGACACTTGGGCTGGTCCTTTGATAATCTTACATTCCACAAACATACCATACCTACCTTTATATCCAAGAATATCTTTAAAATAGAGAACAGTCGACGAACTAAGGGGACAATGCAAAGTTTTTGCTTCCTGCATGATTCTCTGCAGTGAATGTTTGCATTGTCTCTTTATTTAAATATAATTTGTAAGTTATATGTTGCCTATATATATATATATATATATATTTGTATCTGTAAGAAGAAAACATACGTAGTGTTAAATTAGGCTTAATTCTCATATAGCGTCTACGTTTACGAATTATATACAATTGTATATGTATACGAGAAATATGTACAAGGCTGGATATTGGAGACTCATTTGGAGAGTGAGAGGAAGGATGTAGGAGGAGTGTGTGTGTGTGTGAGAGAGAGAGAGAATGAGCGAGCGTAAGAGAAAGATTAAGAGCGATTTAAGAGAGACAAATGCATAATTTAAGAGAGAAATGAGAGAAAGAGAAGAGATGTATCCATCCACAACCAACTTGACCCAGGCTCCTGCCCATCTTCGGTAAGCACCATCCGCTCCTCTGTAGTCCTCTTAATCTACTTTCCCCCATTTAACCGTAAATCGTTAGAGAGATAAAAAAAAGAAAAAAAATCATAACCATTTGAATTTTTGACTGTTTGGTTCTTTTTTTCGAGTTTTCGTCCAGAAAAGAAATTATTTGTTTTAATACGTCTCATTGACTGAAATTACAAAGAAAATGAAAAATCAAGTTAAAATATCATACGTATATATATATTTATATACACGTATGGTTTGTGTGTATAAATATATATGTATATATATATATATACACGAGACGTGTGATACCCAACTTCTAAAGTTTAACACACGAAAATCGCGAACTCCGGCATAATCCTTTATCATCGATCCTCAGGAGAAGGATCTTGATTCGTAACGGAGATCCATCGATCTCCTTAAGAATCGATGCCCTTCTCTCGTTTCGCATGAGCCCATACTTGTAAATATTTTCAAAACAAAAAAAAAAGATTCTTTTACTGGATATATTTTTTTTTTCCTAGAAACTCTTAATAAATTCGAAAATTTGCAAACATATTGATTTCCAAAAAATATTTCTTGTTGGAATATTAAAAAAAAGAAAAATTTTAATTCATTCGAGTCATTGCACACAAAAGTAAAGAGCAGTCCTGACAATTTCAGTAGTTCAGAAGTACTTCCGGTAAGGGAAACAGTTGACCCTCCAACCCCCCCCCCCCCCCCTTCTCTCATATCCGGTAACTCATGGATCGCTGAAACAATCGAACTTCTGTTTCAGGATATCGATGGAGACCGCAGGAATGGCGATCCCTGCGTATCACTACATTGCGCCGAATCACATCGTCAAGTCTCCGATCCACTAAGAAGGGGGGAGGGGGGATCGACCACTTGCTGGATGACGTCGATGGACGCAGGGCGTCGCGACGCGCGCGAAGCTGTCAATGGCATCTCTGGGGCTGGGCCACAACACTGTGTTCAACCAGCTTGCTATACCCCTCTGAGAACATCAATACGAGAGATACATTATACACTTAACATATACGATACACTACACAGGTGAATGGAATAGATTTAAAGAGACAAGACGAAGAAGGAGAAGAAGCAAAAATGATTACCGAAGATGCACGCGTTATATGCATACGCAAGGCTTACGTACGGATCTTGCAAGAAACTCCGTGGGAGGGATGAAAGAAGAAAATAAGTGATAGGGATTAAAGAGACAAAGAGAGAGAGAGAGAGAGAGAGCATAAATGACGTTTTATTAACGCAAGAACTTTATGAGGCGAACGAGGCAGGTGGGGTAAAGAAAAGAAAAAGAAAAATATAAATTGAAAAGGAGGAACACGAGGGATACGATAAAAACACGAATACACTCGAGTCTACAGAAACTGTACAAAGGGAGGCGATGAGGACAAAGAAGAGGGAAAAAAAAAAGAATTGAAAGATGTACGAGGATACACGAAAAAAAAAAAAAGAAAATTAACGAGTGGGACGAGAAGCGACTAAGGAGGTGGAGATTAAAAAAAATAATATTGCACGCCGCAGCCCCAAACGCGCTGCTGCCGATTGGTAAAGGGAACAAGCCAAAGATACGTTAGTTTTCATTTTTATATTTAACGAACAAACAAAAAAAGAATTATTACGATGCTAATACTCTAAGGGTTGGTCGTTTAGCGTTTTTTATTGCGACACGTTCCGGCGCCGACCGATCCGCTACGGAGCCGTTCGTGACGGTTAACGAAATAATCACAATCGGCTCCGTGTATCTTTGTCGCTCGCGACGAGGATCTGATCCGCGTGCGTTGGATACCCGAGTAAAGGTAGTAGCTGATATTCGGCGGAAGGATCCGCAGAGTCTCTTGGTGCGTTACGAAGTAATCGTACTCAGCGATCAGGGAGAAAAGGGTTGGAAGCTTGATAAGAGATAAGAAGGGAATCTAAAGGACGTAAAAAAATGACGAGTCGCGATCGAGAAGAAATTGAGGGGCAAAAAAATTAAGAAAAAAAAAAAAAATAAGTAACAACAGCAGGAAAGTACAGCCTTTCGGTTTATTATAATATATATTCAAAATGAAAAAAAAAAAAAAATAGCGGAGCGATCTCGAGCGGAAGGCACACGCATAGTATATAGTGATGTATATGGTGTATGTATATTAATAATGGGAAAGGTGCGAGAGTGGCCGATATATAATTTTTCTAGCTTCCATTTTTTCTCGTGCCCTCGACGTGTGCGCGCAGAGTATTAAAAAAAAAAAAATAAGGAAAAAAAAATAATAGAAAACGTCGGAAAAACGTATAAGGAGGGATAAGAATTAATCGCGAGGCAATTTATTGTATAGTTGCGTAACTTTTGCATGCGGAAAGAGGGAAATTTTGGTCTTTTAAGTAATAACAGTACGAGGATGCGTAGAAGCGGAACGCGGTACGATTACGCGTACGTACCCTGCTTTACCGGGAGAGTAAGATATTGTTATTATTTTTTCTTTTTATTTTTTTTTTTTTCTTACTTTGAGTGCGATTTTTCTCTCTGCGTAAGAGGGTATATATATATATATAAAGGGATATATGGAAAATCCCAGGAAACTTTTAAGTCAGGTCCCGGGACACGTGTAGGGTATATAGGCGTCTCTTGTAATGCGTGGACACTTTTGTTGCCGCGTCGCGACGTCTCACGTCGTGCTCGCGCACTCGTCAACTTATCGAGGCAATCGTCGCTCGTAGGTGCGTTTGCGTAATCGCGTTGCGGTTAATCGTTAATCAGCCTCCTCTCTTTTGAAGATCCCTCGACGTAAAATCTGCCCTTGTCGTCTCGTGAACTCGCGACGCGGCGACGATCGTCAGGACGCGCGTTATCGCGCGGTTTCTGTTGAGATTACAAATTATTACGTGGAATATAAATAATAATATATTTATTATACGATAACAAATTAATTAGTGGAGATATAGGCAATAATGATGATTGATTGATTGATTGATAATTATGGTGCATGTTCAAAGCACTGCTTTTGAGATTAGGAGGCGCCCTTTCTTTTTTTTCGTATCCTTGTGTCAAGGCAGATATAAATTTGTTAAATTATCGGCGTCATGGATTTCGCGTATTCGA
>JARQSV010000278.1:1856-22452 GCA_030142285.1 Calameuta idolon | reverse complement strand
TTGCATATTTCGAACGAGGAACGATGAGTCGTAAGAAAAGTGAAAATAGGAAAAAAAAAAAGAAATACAACAATATCCCCGACATATCCTCGATTATCGTAAATGAAAGGAAAAAATGTACGATCACTTCCGGCACGTGCCAAAATGATGATAATTTCTATCCGGACGAACCTCGTGCTTCCTTATTAAGATCTACCTGTTACCACGATATAGTAATAACACACACCAAGCGAATTCGCGGTATCAACTCTTATCACGTATTGTCAAATTCGTGCATTTTTCTCTTATCTCCAACGCTTCAATTAATTTTTGTTATTTTTATCGCATCTCTCTTCATTTGTCCCCGTTACTTCGTACTGTCTTTGCCCCCTTCGACTTTTTGACATTTCAACGCATTTCGTCATTCGTCCTTTCCATTTCGTTCGATTGCCATTTTTTTTCTTCTTTAACAAAATTTTCACTCTCCACCATCCTCTTGGTCAAACCTGGATTGTCATGGTGGAGTTACGTGAGCATTTTTTTTTTTTTTTAGAAATTTATTTACTTTCTCTTTTCTCATATGAATTGTATCAGTGTCGTGCTTAGATAAGAAATCCTGAGTTATTGCGGGAGCTCGAAACGCGAAGACTTATTGTAAATATATTTTTTAATTATAATTTATTCGTTAATGTTGTATATACTCGTGGAATGCTCTGGCGGAGAAAAAAAAATCGTTCGTTTAAATTTCGAATTCCGAAGGATAAAGATTGTTCTCTTCCCTCCTCCTACCCAACCATCATTTCAACACCTGTCGCTCCATTCGATTCGCGAATTTACGTTATTTATTTATTTATTTATAATGTTACTTGTTACGCTTCGCTAATACTGCATGGGGTAGTTCTTGGCATTACGTATTTACAATGCCCGTCAGTTGCGATTCGGTAAACGTAGTTATAGTGTGCATGTAAGAATTTGCAAATCTTGCGCTTTTCGATATCGCGAAATGCATTGCGAAATTATTATTTTTGTTTTGTTTACATCTGTTATCTCCACGAGAGAAAAAGGAAAGATCTACGAAAAGTTTAATTATCAAATTAAAGTCCATCTCACTGACGAGGGGACACGTTAGTTGGAAAGGAAAATGAAAAATATTGCGAATATTTTTTTTTACGTGTCGTCGCCATCCTACAAAAATTATTGAAGTTATATTTTCGTCGAAATTGACATCTTTTTTTATTCTGTTCTGTTTTAACCTCCCCCTGTCCCCCTCCAACCCAATTCAATACACGGAAAATAAGAACCACCCCTGCTAACCAACATTACTCGTCTTTATTTTCGTCCACAAACTTGTGTAATCCCAAGAGAAAAAGGGAGCTCGAATTTTCTTGCATCTCTTCTTTCGTCGCACCCAACTTAACCGGCTATCATTGTGCAAGACATTTGATTCTTCGAAAAGTATTCGGGGGTTAACCCAAAAGTGTCAAAGAGATATAGAAAAAGCAAACAAGCGATATGATCGTACGAGACGTAGCCTATACTAAAAAAAAAAAAAGTATAAAAAATAATTAAAAACCAGTTAGTGAGAGACGCTGTATGATTGTGTATATCAACAATAAATATTGCTGTGATTAGAATTGATTAATGGTAGTATAGTTACGGGACAATTTTTAAGACACGTCGAAATAAAAAATTTACGAAAAGTAGGTTTGAAAAGAAAAGTCACACTCATACTAACACACGCTCACCGATAGATGAGGAGAAAGAACGAAGGAGAAAAGTATATATCGAGACGATTAAAGCTACGCTAGCGCCACTGTCTTCCTTACGTCAAATAGAGGAAACAACGTGCGTGCTCTTAAAGCGAGAGAAGCAGGACGATCGAATTTGGCTGAGAGTTAACGAGCACGAAAAAGCAAAGTAAGAAAAATAATTATAATTAGGAACAATCGATAAGTTCGGAAGGAACGACCAGTGTGTGACAAATGCGTATAATGACAAAGAAGTGCGCGTTTATCATTACCATTCTGATCGTCGTTATTAACCGTCACGTTCGGATCGCGCGCGACAGTGGCGACATCGCTCGGTGAAATTGTTCGGCTGCCAACGTCAGAAGCATTATTGACGGATCGACAGTCGCCGTGGTCGATCCGTTTGACAGACTGACAAAGTAATTTAAGAAGACAAATCTTAAGAAATAATATAAAAGAAAACACGTAACTGAACGATCGCAGTGCGACGGTGGCCGACCTTTCGAATACTCCCGTGCGAATTGGCAAGTATTCAAACGAAGATTGCCGACGGAGTACAAAACTACACGAACTCTGTCGCGGATCAATTCCTGTTCTCTGATTGGCTGATAAGGTATTTTTCTCGGATGTATTTACGGAACAACGTACAGGAGATGAAAACGTAAGTTAGCGAGAACAATATGGGTTATCATCCGTTCGGGATGAAGCGGAGGACAACCTTTTTTTTTTCTTTTTTTTTTCTGTGCTTTTACTCACAATAACTACTCCTCTTTTCTCGCTGCTATCTTTTATATTCACTCAACGTCTTAACCCCTTGTTGACCTTATCCATTGATATCGTATTCTCCCTTTCTTGACTTTCTCTCCGTCTCGTCTGACCAGGAAAAACGTCAAAGCATAATCCGAGCATATCCCCGGTACACACATGATGATTAGGCTATGATATATCTCTTGCTCCAATTAGAAGAGGCTCATAATATTTATTCAGCGTACTATCAATTAATTAATGGAATATCCTCACGTGATACTTGCTAGGTGATTTTTCTCTTAACCGATCGAATTCACGTTTACGATCGCGTTTGACTTTGTCGTTATATAGTGTCGTATTAATTATTTACGATAAAAATAAGACCAACCCTCTACCCCCTCACTCGCTTTTCCACCCACCCCCGGAATCTATCCTGTCATAAAATAATCATATGCGACCTCGTGTAATCGGGCGCTCAATTATTACAATTCATTTTTTTTCCTTCCTTATCACATCGATAGTCCCAGATCGCTTCTTTCCCTCGCCGGTCACCCACCTAAAAAACTTCTTACCGATTAAAAATCAAGTGAAGATCAATACATCGATAACCGTGGTGGTGTCTCGCTTTCGATCTGGGCGGTGCCAAGTTAAAAAAAAAAGGCAAGTGAAAGCAATGATCGAATACAGGTCTAACGAATTTGACCGAATGATGGATTTGTGAGGAGAGAAAAAAAAATTAGGAGAAATTTAAGATCAGGCAGGCTCGAGGCACAGGGACGCGCCGTGTTATGATTGTTATCTCGATTATGTCTTATCAATAGAAAATAATTTATAACAAGATCGAGATCATCTTGTATAAGGAAGATGTTTACTTATTCGAGGGTCTTTGCACGGCGAGTCCTTACCGAATCAGATTCGTATACCCACTCCCACACATGGCACACGTTAGTAGACAATCCGAGCACGAGGGACGAGTTTTTAACCCTTTATGTCTTTTTGATTTATTATTAATTAAATTAAAAATTTTTTTTTTTCTAACAATCGTCCTCGTCCTTTGCGGCTGGATAAAATACAAGTATAACGTCTAATGGAGTTTGAAGTCGTAAGAATGCGAGCATTTCGTTGTGGCGTAGAGCAATCTGTTAGTGCAGGGGCCTTATCCTTACTGCGCGGGTTAAATGGGCCCACGAGGATGGGACCTTTTTAGAAGGGCCCCGATCGATATCCCTGACGATCGGTCATCGCAGGAGGATAAACAGTCGTCGGCCCACCTCGGGTCCATTTTTCCCATAAAAACCTTATAACCGTAACGCAAGGCAATCAGCTAAGAAATAACTTAGTTTTTATAGGATATTGAATCGTGTTCGTCTCCCGAACGTGCGAGCGAAACAAAAAGATTTAAAAAAAAATATAAGATTGCACTCTTAACTATGAACAGAAGAAGAGAGACGAGGAGATAGAAGAAAGCGAAAAAAAAAAAGATTAGGAATGACGAATGTATAAATTTTTTGCCGATAGGGGGAGGGCCGGGAGGGGGTACATGGTAGGAGGGGAAGGGGGAGACGAGTTTATAGTTTTCGTTAAATCATTGATACACGCGATGCGACACTGTTGAGATTTTCCAAAAAATAAAGTTTTTGTATTTTTAAATCCAAAGAAAAAAAATTTGAAAAGCAGCAAAGTTGAAAAAAAATAAAACGTAAATTGAGTGAGGGCGTAAAAGATTCAGGATCGTGTGCCAATTTTGAATTATTCGCGATGAATGATCGTGGTGAATTGTGAAAAATAAAATATAGAGGGGAAAAAATCGTGCCAAAATAAATAGAGTCGCGCGTGCCAAAGGATACGGTAATGAGAAAATAAGTACGTAATTAATAAAATAATATAATAAATAAGCGTTCGCTTTTCGGGAGTCTACTGTACACGGTCGACCGTGCCGCGTTCAGCCTCTGGACCGTTTAACGTATTTAAAAAGTGCACCTATGATCCACTGAGCGCAAGTATAGCGTAACGGGGATCACGCGCGATCTAAGTATAAGAATAACCTTATCGAGATTTAATTGAATCGGAGTTGGTACGTTGATAAGAAAAAAAAAAAAATAAACCCATTCTCGGGGTCACCGGTATTTCATTCCGCGTCTCCAATAGCTTTTTCTTCATATCTCTATTATTTCTTACTTTTTTTTTTACTACCTTCATCCTTACCTAAAAATCATCTATCGGTGCGCTGTGAACCAGCAATTTTTTGCACTCCAGTTTTCACGTCTTCGAAAAATTATATATATATGTATTTCTCTATTCACCCCCACAGCCTCCCCTAATCCTCCCTTTCTTTATATAAAAAAAAATATTTCTTTGCCCTTCTGCTCTTTTTTGCCTCATGTTTCACCCTTATGTTTTTACCTTGTCAAATCCTTCCTCCAATACAAAAATTCCACTTGATCGGTCTCTTCTCGCGAGGACTCCCCCCCACCTCCCCCATCGTCCCCCTAAGAATAATGGGTAAAAAGGAAAACATATATCTATATAATATTGTATATGTGTATATGTATATATATATACATACAATTTCGCTCTCTTTCCTTCACCTTCGGCCAACACCAACTTATGTTACGAAGCCTTTAAGAAACAGGGTCATAAATACTTACGAGTAATACGAGTATTTAAATTTTTAAAAGAGGAAAAATAATACGTTTTAGTAGTCGCGTAAAAATCGTGCTGTACGATTACGTCTTTCGAAGAAGCGTCTATCCGCAGGTGACAGAGGCAGAGACATAGAGAGAGAGAGAGAGATACAGAGAAAGTTAAAAATTATATTACGAGCGCAAAGCGAAAGAC
Source organism: Calameuta idolon (assembly GCA_030142285.1). Classification (NCBI taxonomy): domain Eukaryota; kingdom Metazoa; phylum Arthropoda; class Insecta; order Hymenoptera; family Cephidae; genus Calameuta; species Calameuta idolon. The sequence goes on along the minus strand of JARQSV010000278.1, from coordinate 17,140 downwards.
GCATAGATTTTTACGGGCACGAATGATAAACACGAGGAGTCGTGGGAGAAGCCAAAAAAAAAAGAATTGCGAAAGGGGATAAAAAAAATTTTTTTCCAAACGAGCTATCGAGCAAGTTCAATAACTGCACCTAAAAAGCTCCACGATCGTCTTTACCGACTGATCATTCAACAAACGATTATCCTAGATCGTTATCTCGCACGATCGTGATTACGGAAAAGTTATAAAGCTGTGAGCCATAGAGCTGTAACCTGACAGCCCTGGCTGATCGTATGTATCGTATATCGCGGACTAATCGCTAGATCCACGAAAAAAGAAAAAGTACATTATTCCAGGGTAAAAAGTTTTTTGTAAAATTGTCTCGTATGCAATATTTATGTATAAAGGAGAGATGAAAAGAAAAAGAAGAAAAAAAACACGACAAGTACCAATAATAGAGATGTATGAGCGAAGAGCAACTGTAATAAACGCTTGGGGAGTGACGCAGTACGGAGATTGGGGTTGGTTAGGATTAAGACAGCGCGGGCTGAGGATGAGAGAAAAATAAAGAGAAATAATAATAACAATAATCCAAGAGTTAAATTAACGAGAAAAAATGGTCACGATGACGTAACGTGCGAGTGACGTGTGAATTATTTGTCACGGTGAGACATAAGAGGTAAATAAGAATTTTACATGTAACGCTCTAGCGCCTAGGTACACGCGAGTTACACGTAATAATAATTGTAAGCGTAAGAGAAATAATTAGAGAAAAAGAAAAAGAAAACGGGAGGAAAATAATAACGAAGAAACGACAGGAAAAGAATGTGGCTACTACGTCATTACTTACATATATGTTGTAGGGTGTAAACGCGGGATGCTTGAAGAATCGTAAGTGATTTATTATCGGCTGGTGTGGAAGAGTGCTTTTGCGTTTAGTAAACGTTTTAACCTTCGTAGATTCGACGTACACATATCTTGACGCGTTTGTTTTATCGTATTAAATAATAATTGCGTGATATTCGACGCGACTCGTTACCATAAGAATCATCGTAGCCCGGTCGAGGAGCTGGTTTCACGTGGTTGAGGTAGCCGTGGCGAGATGGCGCAATGGGTTACGAAAATATTATGGAATCGTAACGAGTCTCGACGAATGAAACATTTTAATCAAAGTAGGAGCCATGTGTATAGACCCAAAAGTGAAAAACACATAGGTGACCCTCGTCCAAAATCAGTCTACATATCAGACTCTAGCTAGTGTTCATATCCTTTTCAATAAGATAACCTAGAATTTATATTTTTGACTTTGAAAAAAAAAAAAGTTTTTTTTCTCTCCAAATTTAAACCCTATTTCCTTATCACCAAGGTATTTCGATACTCGTATATACATTTCTAGATGTATTTCTTAACGGCTTTCAGTCGTCGACGATACCTTTGTAAAAGTTTCTTCTTACCCAAACGAGAGGTTAGAATCTGTCTTGGCGACTGTTTTTTAATTGTTACATATGGATTTTCGTTACCTAACCTATTTGACCCTACTCCTCGTTAAACTTATGTACGTATGGTTGTCCTAGGGCTAGTACGTATCTCTAACGTATCTATCTTACTATTCTAGTTACTACTTACTAGTATTCTATCCATATCAAAAGACGAGAGACGTCAATCAATTAAGCCAAGTATTCATTGAACGAACGATGAGCCGTATAAAGATCGCAATAAGTAACTTACGTCTCTTTCGTTTTTCTCTCGTAACTTCCATTACCATTTTTTTTTCTTTCGGGCAACACAGCCTCTCTTATTGAAATTTTCGAAATGATCTTTTTTTTTTTGAATCTTTCAATCCTTTCGCGCGCTTTCTCACCCAATAAGATTGACCGTAAGAGAGAAAGAGTCTAATTGGTACGCTGCTATTGGGCACATTGTGATACGATTAATTCGGACAGTGCGCATGCGTGGGTGTATGTGTGTGCGTGTGTGAGACACATGTGACGATTTTTAACGATGGGATGTGCAATGGAGATATTTAATTATGATCGATTTAATGAACGCTAACCTTCAAGATCGTAATGACGTCACGAATGAATTATTTTATTTGGGTTTCTTTTTTTTATTAATTTTTTTTTCTTTCGTCCATCGAAATTTTTTTTCGCTTCGTCTTCTCTTTTTTTGAGATCTTTCTCGTTTCTCTCGTTGTCCCTCTGTTCCCACTCTCTCGAATAAAAATCGGCCAAGATTTTGACGATTTATCGTTTTACGATTTCTCAGCGTATACTGTACCGTTATGTATTTGTATTATCGATCTTACTTTAATTAAGGCAAGTTGTTAATTAGTTACTACAGCACTTGTATACGTAATCGGTTACGAATTCGATCCTAGGAATTTTTACTTACGATTTTAGCATAAGACGAACGATTAGGCGAGGGGTTGAATATTTTCTTTTTTCTTTTTTCAAAATTTTCTTTAGTTCTATTCTTTTTTAATTTTCATTCTCAGTATGCTTAATTTGCTCAAAGTCTCCCTTAACAATGGCTCGGAATCTACCTGTCACTAACTGTAACGTTTGTATGTCAAAAATATGGTGAATGCGTAACGAGTGTCTAAACGGACATGTGAAAGACATTATTTATTGAAATTTTGAAAAAAAAATTCTCAAAGACTATACGAGATAAAAATTGTCCGGGGACGCCATAAATTTCCACCATGTTTTTCGCCATTAATGACGTCAATATCTAAGTATTGTCATCGTCTAATATCAGATTCAAATAATAACAAAAATAAGCTCGACTAAGTGGTAAAATTATTGTTTAATTGTAAAACAACAAATTGTGCCAATCTATATCTGATCGTACGATCCCTATAATTATGATGATTATCACCCCGGGAGACATACGTGTCGTATTAATTATTAATTATACTATTGTATACGTAAGGATGTTTCTATTGTATGTACAATAGGCATTGAAATAGGAAGAAATCTTGTCGTTACTTATAAAATCCCACGAGTAGCCCGCTGAAAAAAAAATTTGGGGTACTATGAAAAAATTAATGGAAAAAAAAAAAGAAGTCAAAATCAAGAAACAATGGGTTCATAATACATGGTATATTAAACATAAATGAATTTTACATGCGGTTTGTTCACGTGATTCATTAATAAACTGTTGTGCGTGAAGAACTCATTGAAAAATTTGACAAGTGAGCGAAAGGATCTGCGACAATAGTGATATATATATATATATATATATCTGGAAATTACAGAGGGCTCATTAATGAGAAACGAGAGGATCTTTGTATTATTATAAATAATGAAACGAGCAAAAAGTGAAAAAAAGAAAAATGAACATAACTATCTGTTCCATTGTTCGGGAGCATTCGGACACATTCGGGTCAACTCGAGAGAATTTCTTCTATAGCGATGTATTTATTATTTAGTCGTTATTTAATTTGACAATTGTATATAATACATGTATACATATATACACGACGAGAGAGAGTGAGAGAGAGAGAGACACACGGTAATTTATTTAAGTGCCAGGTTATTTAAAAAAAAAACGCGCGTGCGCATAAACCGCCGCGCATCTGAACGTATCGGCTAATAAGAATTGCCGTAGTATCGCCACGTTGACCGCGATTGGTTCAAAACTGATCCATACGGGATCGTTATTGGTGATAATTTCGGATCGTTATTACTGTACGAGGTCGAAAAGTGAAATCGAGACAAATTAAATTTATCAGTCCTTTACCCGAATTATCAATTGCATAATGTCTATTCTGAATATTCCCCGAAGCACCTTGCCACCGTAACCGATTTTTAATCAAACATTCTTTTACCGGTAATGACGAGAACATCATGAATAATAATTACTACCGCTCGATAGTAATTTCATGTTTTTAAGGGCAATTAATATTGTAAATTTCGAGTACACTGTTTGAATGTGTAAGTTGCATAAAAAAGACAGATTTTTTAGATATTGCACTATGATATTTATTATTCTAAGATAAAAACAACCACACAGCCAGCGGGTCCAGGACCTCGTGGACTCGTTAATTCGATCGGTCGATCGGATCGATTGACAGTTAACCATTGAACTCGATCGACGAGTCGCGCGATCGAACGACGAAATCGCGAGGCTCCGGCTAGCCGATGACAATTATGAATTAATATTATTAAATAAAGAGGAAAAAGAAAAAGTGAATACATTGTTCTTTCCATAAAAGTGAAGTAACAAGATTTTTAGTGTTTACACTACATTGATAAACGATTCTATTATTACATAATATTATATTAATAACAATATTATTATTGTAATGTTTGTTTTTGGTTATTAAAGTGTGTATATAGCAATATATTCTAGAAATGGTAAAACCGCCTTTCGTACTCTCTCTTCGTTTGAATTTCCCGCGCTACCAGTCCTCCGACGTTCAAACGTCGAGTAAATAAAGTCACGTGCATCCAGCACGGTCGTTGCGCTACAATCGTCTTGCCCAAATACGTTAACTCGTTGTGTCACATCTTTTCAGAAATTGATCAGCCTTCCCGTCGCTAGAAGCATCGTAGAAGTGAACTAAGAAGGTAGGTCAAGAAATAAAAAAAGTAGACAAAAAAATGGACGCGAGCAAAAAAAATTAGCAGAACTGGCTGTAGAAGAGATACAGAATGCGTGAAGGAATCCATAACTCGTCACTTAGAAAGCTCAGTGAGTTCAGAGTGAAAAACCCATGTCGATCCCTCCGACAATTTACCCCGTCCGTCACTGCTCTCTGGGCAAAATGTTTTTACTAGATAGCGATAACTTCAGCAGAGTGCGATAAGGGTCTCGGAATGTATCTCAATCGATGCAGTCAAAGTGAACTCCGAATGGACGAGGGATGTGCTAACCCTTAAAAGCACAGTAAGGGATGATGCTGCCAATCCAAGTGGAACCACCCCTAATATCCTCTTGAAATATTTACATCGGATCGAGACAGTGTCAGTGACTAAGGTTAGGAGGGAAGAAAGTTCGATGGTGGAAATAGGAAAATTAGGTAATAGATAGAGAAAGGGGGCGAGGGAGGGGAAAAAGAAATAATGCACATATGCATATGGTCCGATACAAGACATCGGGACTTTTGGAAGAATCTGATCTCCGTGCTGGTGCGTCTCTTTCTATACCGGAGCTATTCACGTTCGAATATTGCCGCGACTGGTGCTGCCTCTTGCGGCAAAATTATCAGTTACAGTTTGCAGTATCCCTAGGTCTTTTTCCCCATAGCTTTGGTACGTGCTCTGTCTGTCGTTTGTATGATATTATATTGTGGAATTCGTCTTTCGTCATTTGCACGCGGTCTGCTCCTTCGTTTTCGCAATTCGGCTTCGGAGACAACTTTTTCAAAATGGTAAGTACGGTATAATCAAGTGTCGAAACTATTGCATTGCAAAGTTATCGTCATCAGGCCAAACTTAAAGTTTGGCGTATCTTTATAGACTTATGCTTGATAATTTCAAAATATGCTCTGATTAATAATATCGAAGTATCGTCTTATCATCCCTGTCTAGCTATATGGGCAACGTAACGGAAAATCTAGAACTCATCGATTAATCTTCTTGGAGTATGTCCAGAAGCGATGTATTTTTAATTTATTGTGAAAAGAAAAACAATTCATGAAAAAGTGATTGCATATTGTTAACGCAGAAAGTCTTTTAGAACTGTCATTTTTATTAATAGAATATACGACAAAAATGGATTTTCGAAAAAGAGTTACCGATTCACGTCACTGACATCACGAAAATTTTGTATAACACGTAACAATCGTTAATAATACCTATTTACATTTGACTAAAGTGCGTTTACGTTTAGCTTTTGTTACAGATATGATTCTATGAACAAGTACTGTCAATGGCAATTAAATTTTTTTTTTACCAAAACCAATCAACGCAGTCATTACTCAATACAGAATCAATGAAAAAATCGAAGACGTCAGACATAATTGATAAAAAGAAGTGCGAACAATTATATGAAACGTTTAAGCAGATTTTTCAATATTTATTTTTTAATACCTTCGAACATCGACCAATCAATACGTATAAGCGCTCGTATTAATCTTAAATGCTTAAAAGTTACGAGCTTAAAAACCCTGACGGTCATTTGATGATTCATATTTTTTTTAATAACGAGCACCCGCCCTGCAGATCATCCCCATAGTGTCATTAAAATTTCAAAATAAACCAACCTCTCCATACCTACTGTAAATTGTCTCTATAGCGAAAAAGCTATAGATATCTAAGCACGTATGGATCTGTACAGTCGTCTCCTAAGGCTGCCAAAGCTCCGAGTAGGACAAGAGTAGTTAGTAGTAAAGCATCGTGTCAGCCAGCCGAGTGCTTTTCCTGAACGGGACCTTGTCCTCGTGGGTAGAACGATACGCGTGGCACTCCTCGAGTCGGTGAACAAAAAAAAAGAGCTTCGAGCAAGCCAATCGCTTTGTGAACAATAGCAGAGCGGAGCTTGCGAAGTGACGGCGCTGCTAGTGAGAGAATTTGACGAAGGGTGGCGGTGGTGTAGTGCTTCGCGAGAAACTACCCTCAGTGTGATACTCGCCGCGAAGCCTCTCGCACTGTGTTTATGCGAAGTGAAGTACGTACAGTGATAGCCTTTGGCTATTGAAAGTTTTTTTTTATCTTTTCATCCCTTATCACTCGCGTCGTTACTGTGCGGGGTTGACCGTATTGGAGAGAAGAAGAAAAATTAAAGTGTCTCCACACCGTGCCAAACGTGAACGTCCTGACGTCTCCTGACCGGTGAGTTTCTTTGACCTTCTGCCAGATCCGATATAAATTTCTTTTGTTCATCCTTATCGGCAACAGATCTATCGATAATCTCGTATTGATTATCGATAGTATTTTTTTTTAATTTCCTTTATAAATCGTAATAGCACAGTGGACAATCTCGATTGGAATACGCGTTACAGTTCTTTTTTTTTTATTTCTTACTTTTGGTGCACCTGCCAATTGTGCTTCGCTGTGACAATATTGACCTGTGCTAATTGGAAAACACAAAAGGTCATAAAGTCTCTGTAAGAATTTAACGTATCAATTGGATTTGGATTTGGATGACAAAAGCGATGGGATTTTATTCTTGTATACGATTAGTATGTATTTTACTATGCCGTTGAAGATTTTATAATGAGTTACTTTTACGTTGCTTTCCTGCTAATGACGTTACTCACTTTTTTTTTTTTTTATTTAGCTTGTGATCTCGTAAAGCCCTGCAGTATCACACTTTGTATAAAGCCGCCCGAAACGACTTGACAGCTTTGAGTAACGAGCTAAAAAATTTTTCAAAAAGAGCTTAGTTTTCAAAAAAGATCCGCCCCCCCCCCCCCCGCCCCAACCGTCTCTGTCAAATACTTTTGACAATGTTTAATGTATACTCGTAAAATGACTGTTTGACCTGGCGTGTTGGTACGATTAATATATCACGGTCTTCAGGGAATTATAGTGGGGCCATATTTTGCCTGAGCCCTTCTACAATAACGTTGTAACTTTTCTCATAAAGGAGAAACTCGTCCGATATAGAACCAGATGCAAATCTGGTGGGATCTGCATAGGTAGGGTAGATAATGTGTGGGCGAAAAAAAAATGTAGCTACAAAAAAAAAACTATAGAATTTCAAACTAGCAATATACGAGTTTTCACGACTTTCAAAGTCATCATCAAAGTAATGAGTACACCCTGAATATTAGAAAAAGATTTTAAAAAAATAATAAAAAAGGATAAAAGAAAATATACGTAAATTGGAAAAAAATATTTTTATTAAAAAAAAAATAACCAAGAAAGACAATACAGATCCCATTGTTCTTACGTAATTTTATTATCTCGTTTCAAAATTTAAATCTCTTCTTTCCACAAAATGCACTCGTCATAATCACAGTCCTAAGTATCTAGTAAAGTCGTGCGATCGCGGTATCTCATCCAATCGATCTCTTATAATTTATCTTCTTCCTTGGAAATTACATCGGTGTAAGTATTATTGCGATAAAGAATATTCATTGTCATTTAGAATCTCGAAATCGAGTCTGATGTACATACGATATATCAAAATGATATATATTTATCTTATCTGTGTACATAATGTACATACCTAGTGACAACCAATAAGAATTTAAACGTTTAAGCATGGCTGCTCTCGTAGCGGCGAATCAATGTCCCCAGCGATGGCTCTTTTGGCAAGCGACACGAGAACTTGCATTTGGTAATTGGCAAGAAAATCTGCTTCTGACGAACTTAGCCCACATTGACATCTGGACCGAAGGACGTTCCTATTGTACAGGGTGTTTCAAGGCAGCTTCCTTAGGTCCATCCGATACAGGGGATACGAGATCCAGTTCGGTTAATTGATTGAGGAGACGAAGTCTGGACGAAAATGTCATCCTTGTTTAGGTTAGGTTAGGTTAGCTTAGGCTTGTCATCCTTGTCATGGATAAGAATGTTTTCCTTCAAAATATTAGTCTCGATATAGATATGATGACAATGTTAAATAAAAGACAAATTGATTGACAGCTCAGAGCGTATAAATGATTAATGCCATTGTCAGTACTGTTGGCTTAAATAATTTGTCGATTAAATTCTTCGTTTGAAGACGCGATCCGAATTTTATTAAGTTTTGTCATTATGGTGCCAGCTGGGAAATGTCTTTTTGATGATTTTCTTGAGAAATATTTAAACGATTTTAGGTTGGCTCACATCCAATGTATATGTACATATATGTATATGTGTGTATATAGGATACAGTATCAAATAGGTAAAGAATTGGATGCATGGCTTCCTTGGGGAATTCTTCAGCGACACAGCCCCATTGCCCCAGAAAGTGCAGTATAGAGAATGGCCAAACTTATCTTGGCAATGGGGACGCTTTTACAAAACTGAACTTGGCGTAGGAGATAAAATCGGTGGGAAACTCGTGAGAAGGAAAGCACTGACTTTTGAGATCGTGACTGGGATATCGTCAATGAATTTCGATGAACGCGGATAGTCGTATGTGAATGACAAATAAAAGTTTTGAAAGTGTCAATAAGAATTTCAAAAAATTGAAATTCTCTGTCGATGTTTCATATTTTTACGAATAATAAAGTAAAATGGATCGTTCGAGGTAAACCGGAATTTATTTTATCTCTCTCTCTCTCTCATTCGTTGCTCTACCAACAAGAAAAAGTCTTCCACTTTGAAGCCTCCGTTGCTTTTATTCCCACACACTATTGTATGAATATAAACGCGGGAAATTCTCGACGTGTTATTTCCAGAAATACGGTGAAAGCTTATCTTTTTTATGTGTACGCAATTGTGACAGGGAATTTTTCCACTAACATTTGGCAAGATCCACATTGGCTGTAGGACTTATGTAGACGAGAATCGATCAAGAGCACAAAGAGCAGGTTTGCAAGCTCAGAACGTAACCCTGGTTAATCGAAGCGATCAAGCGGTTCTCGCAGAGTCGTAGGAAAGAGACTGCGAGAAAGAGAGAGAGAGAGAGAGGTAGATAGGAGGAGACACGTTGAAATTTTGTAATTCGAAACTGCAGGCAAGGATGTGGAAAGACATAAATAGAGATGGAAAAAAAAAGAATGAGGAGAATTTATAGATAAATTTCCACTACGGTGATTAGTTTCCTGGTACCTTTGGAGAGGTAAGACCGGTGATATATCTCAGTTGCGAGCTAATTTATTGGGTAAAACTTGATGATTAAAGAAACTAAAGAAAGCCAACTAGAAAGCTTCTGAAAGCTCTGGGTACTTTCAATTTTATCACCTTGGAAAATTGCTCTGTTTTTTTCCATTTTCTTGTAAGGCCTACATCGATACCGGGTACATTGCTGTATATATACAGGGTCATTCAGTATAAATGCATGACCTGACACTGATTCTATCAATAGAAATCAAATGGGCAGACTGCTAACTTGAAGTGGTGCGCCTAGCTTAAATAACTTTTTATATGTTATAATTAATATTTTTAATATTCTCTCTAATTACGTATAATGAATTATTAAGTGCACACAACGTTACCATAGAATATATTTCATAGTTAGACTGACTGTATATGCATATTCACTGCATCTAGATGTTAGATAGACGTATGGCTAACTATCTGCTATCTGCATTATCTATGCACGTATCGAATACTGGAACATGTACTGGGCTTGCGTGTAATTGACGATTCCGTTTGGATCGATATCGACCGATATTTGTGTCCACAGAAATCCATAGGAACGTCGACGGTGGAGTTGGGTTGTATGCAGGGTTATTCACGGCAAGCGCACCAGCTGAAGTTGGCCCCGAACGAGTGATTCCATGAATCAGAGCAGGGAGCGGAGCAAAATCATCATTAAATTAATGAAAGTTAACGTCATAACATTTGTTTAACAAGGCCACACTGCCTTGATTAACAGAATTGTTCAATCGCGTCCAATTTCAGCTGGTGCGTTTGCCGTGAATAACCCTGTATATATGTATTGTGTCGTGGCGTTTTCATGATCCTCACAAAACAGGCGAATTCGGCTACGTTGTAAGGCCCGATGGGTTACGGGGACTTTCGTGTGCCGTTGGACTGACTTTAATTTAAGAATTTGTATTTATTTCTCGGTAGGGAATGTTTCATTTCTTCTTGAGTTCATTGAGCGGATCCGAGAGGATTCGACTGAATTTCTATTGAGACGGGGCCCGAGGGAGCCAACTACGGGCCTGGCGAAGCGCTGTCGAGGTGACGGCTCAACCTGGCGGCTGAACTGCGCGAAGTAAGCGGCGAGTGTCTTCGTGTTCAGAGGGCACACAGAGGGGTTGTAGACAGATTGTCTCCCAAACGCAGGACCCCACTGAACAAGAGCTGGCAAGGGCGTCCTTAGGAAACAGCTGTATAACTCTGGTTATAATTGGAGCTCAGTGAATTTCGTATTTTATCATTTATTTGTGCGACACCGAAAAAGATGGCGTTACAGTATCTAGATGACAGCAACTTAATAACTGGAATCTTGATACACGTAAATATGTCGTTTACATAGTAATAGCTACTATCGTTCCATGTATTGACTATTGAGAAAATGTAGACCATGAATATTAATGAGTATATTAGAAAATGTATAGATAGTTCGCTGATATCGTCTATACTCAAAACATTTTAATCACTCTGAACTTCAAAGAATTTTTTTTATCTATGATAAATCGACATTAAATCCAGTCACGATGAATATCGGGTACCGTTTCGATCGATGAATCATTTCATCATTAATATATTATTGACATGTAGATTCCGAAGATTGCAAAATCTTCCTTCTGAGATTCCAATTTCGTAATTAGTATTATCACAAGTTCTGGTAATTCAGTTGAAATGATCCATCGGGTATTTATCAATGACTGATGTTTCACATGCCGATATAATAATAAAAAAGCGTATTATCGTGTTTTAAACGAATATAATATTTTTCATGAAAAAATCTTACACAGTGCATGCAACGCATGGTTTTATCAACTTACGCAGAAAATATTCTATTTATTATATAACTTATAATTTTGATCCGCCATTTTGTTGCACGGTTCATATTAAGGTCGAAGCACATAAGATTTTATAAACCATAAGCAGAATACAGAACCCATAGCGCACACGCTCTTCAAAATGTCGAGTCAGCAGTGCGCATTCTGCATTCTGCTTACGGCTTATGGAATCTTATGTGCTTTGGTCTTTACTCGTCAAGAAATCCTTAACTGTTCAATGAGACTAGAATACGGAAGACAATACTCCGTACAGTAGTAGAGACTGGTGTCGAATGAAACACAAACGAATTATATGTCAATTAATGTTACCGATGACTCTCATAGAACTTTCTTGTGAAATTTTGGTCACTGTTTCTTAAAACAGCATTACAGCTGATCAGACAATTATAATCCATTCACTATCAGATGACAGATTAAACGATTTTATTTTATTCGACATCCTGTTTCAAGTGGCCCAGGCCTCTCCTGCTACGTATAACCATACGTATTATAATCAAGTGAATGAAAATTTCACGAAGGATCCTTCACACTAAATCACCCATGAATAGAAGTCATTTAGAATCCAATACGATCTCTAATCCAATCCCTGTATGAGGCGACCTCGGTGAAAACCCCAGGTACTTCAGGCACATAACCATTGCCCCAGGAATACATACCAGCTAGACGACCACGTATAGCAAGCGGCGCGCCTGGGTCGGTAACCCAGGGAGCCTGATTATCTTCAGTGTAAGCAGCACATATCTGCCCTTGAGAAACATTACCCAGTTGGCTGTGCACGTTCTGACAAATGTCTCTTGAGACAATTTGCACACTGACCATTTGTAAAATCTCACTGACGTTAAAAATACCCCATCCGGTAATCACGGACATATCGCCAGGGTTAACAATTTCTCCGGCATTGTACAGCGCTAGTGGTTGTCTCGTTACACCGAAGCTGAAGGGCCTGTTCACACGCAGTAGTGCAATATCGTTAGTGGTCACTAAATCTTCGTTCTCAGTGAAATTTTCGTGAAGGATTCGTTTCGCGATCGAATGAGTCGATCCTCCTTTCTGATGATATTCCGATCCTGCGCGTATCGTGAACCAGCTTGACGGAAATTGCATAATCTGAGCGACCGTCAATACCCAATCCTCGGAGATTAAGGAGCCGCTGCCATATGCGATCGTGATCAATTCTATTGCAATTTGATAAGGTACCTCCTCGATGCACGCATCTTGTCGGACTACTGGTTTGTTGGAATGAACCGCTCTACTCTTGAACAAACGTCGATTGATATCCGCAGGAGTGATCTTAGCTATCGGGAGAAAGTAAAATGTAAGTTATTTATTGGTAATTTATTTTTTTAACGCTATTTTATATTAATTGTTGACTCACCCGTCGTTACAGCGACCAGTGCTAGTAATGCACTAAGTATCAGGTACTTGTACATTGCTTTTGGCTAGCGATTAGACTCTCTAACCTCTAAGAACCACGCTGCTTATATACGGTGGACATTCTAGGATTTATATTTATCCACTCGTTCGTCACTAGGACGTTGACGCCTAAATCCCTAGAGATATTGATGATGCCTAATTAATAGCGATACATGTGTCGCTAAATTTCCGTGTCAGTTAATGTATAATAGATTATCGATAAGGTATTTTCATATACGTGTCGCTTCCTAAAGTCCATCTCGAATAATGCTTTCCAGAGGAATCATTGACCTTGCCAAAAACTTTGCACGACGCGAACAGACGGCGAGCGTTGAGATTTCACAGTTGGCAACAATTCAAGATCGATAGTCGGTAACTGAATCCTTCAGGCAATTTTCAAGTAAATGCCTAGAAATATTGACACCAATACCTAAACGTCGTGGAGCATCCGAAGGAAAAACTTAAGATATTTAAGATATCCCAAAGAACGTGGATGTTTCTTTTGTTTCTTTTCTTTTTTAATTTTCTACACGTTTATAGGGATCTCGTACTGGCATAAGTATCCGGTGAATGGCTCTGACTAATAGTGACACTTTCGACGCATTCTGACGTATTCAATGTAACGGATGACGATTAACTGTCCAGATAGGTACAGCCGGGAGACACGAAATCATACTGAAATCCTATTATTGGCATTTCACGGATATCCATAAATCAAATTCGTCAATGGAATTGTTGCAATCTAATGGAAAGAGTATGAGAGAGAGGGAGAGTAAAAATTATTGATACGCATTTAAACATTATTTATATACACTAATATCATTCAATTCCATGTTCCAATCGTATTCGCTCTCCGGAGAGACTGCGAATATTGGATATCTCTTCAGAATCGAAGTATGAAAATATATATTGCAAAGTTTGCTTAAAATAAATTTCATAGTGATCGATGCAAATATCCAGACGGCTGATTAATTCCAGTGTGCAATGCATTGACGTTACGAATATAATTCGATTTGAAAAAATTTTTTGTTGCCTCATAGATCCCAGCTTCACGTATACTGATCACTAAAACTTTTTAAAATCTTACCTATCACGAGTGTAAATGGTACTTGGTACAGTTATTTGCATGACAACGACTGCTGTCACGTACTGCACATCGGAGTCTAATTACAAGATGCGCGAGAGCATTTATAGTCAGCGCCATTTTGCAAACAATAATTATCTTATCGTCGATCATTATCTGCTCTGCGATATTACGTCACGAATTATTGCATATCAGTAATATCGCCGAATTGAACCGATACGAAATTCGTTGAAAGTGGAACATTACGAAGTAATATCTGAAGTCAACGATCATGATTGATAAGAAAGTAATGGTTCGTTCAATAAAATTTTATTAATGTCACGTTTAACGTATGACGTCGTAAAATCTACGTATAGTGTAAACGCATATGAAATCAGTCTAAAAAATTCTTTAAGTGGAGCATTAAAAACAATAATAAAATAAATTATACTTATTTATGTTGCTTTAAATATTTTTTAACTAATTTTTCTATTTCTTTTTTATTTCTTACTATTTTATCAAATACCGTCAGATTTGTACCTTCTCTCGGTACCGCTCTCGTGCAGCTCTTTGACAATGTCGATTTTTTCCCTCTCTTCGCTCAAGGAACAGATCCTTGAATTTTATGCGAACCGTTGCTAAATGGCTCTTACGTAAAAAAAAACAGGGTGCTTCAAGTATTTAAAAAATTCCGAAAAAAAACGTGTACAAGCATTAGAAAACAGGTAAATACTTATATGTAATACGCGAGCTCGCTATATGCTCAAGAATCACTTTTGCGAAATACGTTCACTTGAAATTTAAGTATTAATACGACCTCTAAATAGCTGTTAAGCCAATTGATTAGGTGCTTATATTTATTAATTATTTAATGAACATAGATAGATTACATATTATCCTTTAAAGAACAGTCGTTCCGTGTCGGACTATTTAATTTCAGTACCGACTGTGAGAAATATGCCTTCGAGATTATGAGTTCAAAATCGAATCGGCGTAAAGATTGCCGGAGAGGTGACCCAAACATGAACAAAGATTTCATACAGAAAAGAAACATGAAATCCTGTTGAAAAGTTACTGATACCGTCGCAAACTGGGAAGTACATGCCGAATATACAGGATACAGTTATTTTACCGATAGCTTTGGTCATTCCAAGATAAAAATTTTGATACCAATATATAAAATATGACCAAACTCCACTCCGTTATTGTAAAACTAGCCAAGTACGTTATCTCGAGAGATTCGATTAGAAAATTGTTCCAGTTTCCTAATCCCATAGTCGAGCAAGGTAACGTTACATAAAAACCCCAATT
>JARQSV010000276.1:0-12929 GCA_030142285.1 Calameuta idolon | reverse complement strand
TTAAGTTCTAACTTTTTACTCGGGCAACGAATCCCAAGGTACCCGACTCCCGAATATCCTATCCGGCAGTCGAACCCATGAATTCTACGTTTGGATTCACAACAAATGGTAGCGAGCAATGATGATATATGGATGAACGAAGTAAAAAAATCGCTATCAGAGTTTTTTGAAATTAAGGATTTAGGGAAAATAAATCGTTGTCTGGGCATTGAATTCTCACAAGACGAAAATTATGGTGAGCGTTTAAAACAACAATTTTACACCGAAGACGTTTTGAGACGATTTAACATGGAGAATTGTAAGCCCGCGATAACACCACTGGAAGTGAATTGTAAATTATCAAAGGCTGAATGCGCGAACGAGAGTGAGATGCGGAAATATCCATATCTATCGTTAATCGGTGCGCTAATGTATTTGGCTATTACAACTAGACCAGATATAGCCTTTCCGGTAAATTATTTGAGTCAATTCAATACCAATTATAACTCGTCACATTGGAATGCAGCTAAACGCGTATTACGTTATCTAAGGGGGACTATAAATTATGGTTTAAAATACCAAAAGACTGATTTACCATTGTTTGGTGTAGCCGATGTAGACTGGGGAGGCAATGTTGTAGATTATAAGTCGTACTCTGGTTTTGCATTCATTTTAGCTGGTTCACCAATAAGTGGGGAGGCGCGCAAACAACGCGTAGTCGCACAGTCAACTACAGAATCGGAATACATAGCTATGTCTGAAGCGACTAAGGAAGCGACTTATTTACGCGAATTACTGAATAGTCTAAAGGTAGATATTGAATGTGTGACAATATTTAATGACAATCAAGGGGCGATCGAAATTGTAAGAAATAATTCTTTTCGGCCGCGAACCAAACATATAGCGTTGAAATATCATAAGATTCGCGATGAGCATGAGAAGAAGAATATTGAAATAAAATATTTATGTAGTGAGAAAATGCCCGCGGATATTTTAACGAAAGGGTTGAATGGCCCAAAACACTTTGAATGTCTAACAAATTTAGGTATGGAAAATGAGTAATTGAGAACACGGTGCCCCTTTAGGGGGAGTGTTAAGTATGGCAAAAGTACACGCGTACCGACTAGTTGTAGTGTATAAAAGCGAGGCAAATGACTCGTCCCAGTCAGTCGATCGTGTTTACTCCGTAGAAACGTTACTTGCGTTAATCCTTTTGTAGTTAGTATGTTCGATATAAAATAAATCTGTTAGTATCCGAATTCACTGTGCGTCTTCTCTATTTAACCAAAAACACTATAACATATATTTTAATCATCAAAATTGGTTCAGTAGTTTTCGAGCAAAATGATTTTCTTCATTTTACTTACCCCCTCCATAACTCCTCCAAAAGTGAAGTTTCAAGGTTATTCTTTGGAGGAAGTTTGTGCCAAATGAGTGCCCATCTGTGGTGTTAATATGAACTTGATACATGCGGGAGCAACTTTTGCATGCTTAACCCCCTAGGCCCTTTGTGAAATAAAAAATTCCAACGGTAAATAAAAGTTAAAAGATCAAGGATTAAGAAAAAATATATAGCATGTGTATCACAAAAAAGTCCAATAGTGCTAAAATATAAGTATGTATATAAATATTCACGTGTAATATGAAAAATATATGGTAATCATTTCAGCATTAACCGACAAGTAAATAATAAAAAATTCCTAGAACAAGAGAGGCTGCGAAACTTCACGAAATTCGCGCAATACAAGTCTAGAAAAAATAAATAACAAAAATATTCACTCAAAAACAATTGTCATAGTTGCTGATTACTTATTCATTATTAATTGCAAATATTGTTCTGCATAATTAAACGAAATTTTTAGATTAAAATACTTTTAAATTTCTTAAAACTTCGCGAAGTCTGTTTTTTCTGTTGTATTCATTCTTTATTAATACACGGCTACCTGTGGTCAATAAAAGACCCATGCACAGATATGAAATGGGTGGAGGGTGGAGATAGGGAAATCGAGAGTGGGGACTCAAGGCGAATTTAAAATTTGAGTTTGCGTGATCCCGACTAACTAAAAAATGAGAGGTTCCAATGTATCTTCAAAATAAATTGGCATATTTCAGGATGAATTAGACTTGGATTTTTGACTTTAATAATTCCTGAAAATTATTTCCAACATAATTTCTATTGAAATCGAATAATTCTTTGCATTTTTAGGCGCCATAATTACTGCGCTATTTTGAGCTTCAAAATCGCAATTTATACCTCAGATTCAGTTTCAGTGGCCTGAAAAAAATCAAATTACTCATTGAAAACACTTCTAGCAAAAGAGGTATGCATCATCTGGATACTCAAGGGGTATTTAACTCATTTCATTTAATACACAATTTCCATGCTGCATTTAGAATGGCAAATTCCATTACGGTTCATATGATTCTCTTTATTTTTTACACTTCTGAACATTTAAAAGTTCATTTCAATGTAAAATAAGTAGTTCTTTCTACATTTTTATATGCTGATCTTTTTAAAAATAATGAAAATATGGATAAATATGGAAACTACCATATCACTAAAATTGGAACAAATTCTGTAGTCCTCGAGGAACCCATACAATCTCCTCGCAATATAAATATATAACTTGGTGTATGGACTCGTCTTAAAGTTATAAGTCATTTCATTTGTAGTACAAACCTCAGACCCTGTACCTTGTCAAGACCAAAAACTTCAGTCCCTGCCCGAAGGTCATGTATTTTTTTCGACAAATGAAAATTCTTGAACAGAGCCGTAGGAGTCAATATAACAAGGGGCACAAAAACGTTATTTTTTCGCCAGTTTCTGCACGAGAAATTATATTTTTGGGCATCTCTATCATCTCTAGACTAGACTCGTTTCAAGATGTTGATAACCAAAAACGTGGAGATTAGTAGTACGTAAATAAGACACGGGATTCTTGTTACGATTCGCACAAAACTTTGACGAAAACAGGGACTGAAATATCGAACAGGATAGCGACTGAATCCAGACAAGGGCTGCAGTTTTATTCTATTAATCAATAAATTGATAATTGGGGGGAGGAGGTTATTAGTACGTATGTAATAATTTCCCAAGTTTATGTACTATTGCCAAGAGTTGGCACATGGATGAACAGTATTTACAAAGTATAATGGTTAAATGATAACTGTTTGCGTAGACATTATTTTTGTAACATTTATTTTTATATTATATAAACATACTGTATTATATAGTATGGCCATGAGCAACGAATTGCGTCAAATATTTATTCAATCATTTTTGCTTATTATACCATATTAAATATCAGTTTGTTGAAACTTCATTCACAAGTTTTACATTTCTAGCATAAATGAGATGACATGTCGAATGAATAGATAGATTTTCTAATAAGTCAACGTGTTAACTAATACTTTTATTACAATTATATCTCACGGCATAATTTTGATCAGCAAAAATTAAGAAAGGAACCTATTATTTCCTTTATTTATCTATGTGCACTGATAGACGATATGCAGTCAAAATATCAATACATAATTTATGCTACACACATTCTGCAACCAGTATCGAGGGTAAGTGAAATTGAATATGACAAAAATAAACAAAATGACAAAGTTCTTTGTACAATAGAACCAAAAGAGAAAGATTTTTTGATACAGAAAACCGAAGTTGTTTTTAACTTTGGTTTCTGGTTGAATATACCGGGGATAGAAAGTACAGAGTTATTTAGAATTAACAACATTACCTTCAGGTGGTCTCTGAACAATCCTACATATATATATATACATGAAATTGTCAACATAAGCCTTGTGACTAATAGTAAATGTCCGAAAGAAATGCCACGCGCTGTATGTATGCATAATGTTAATTTACACAGATTATTTGAATATGAAATAACAATATTACAGCATTATCGATATTAACGGCATCTCAAAATTGAGGTGATTCCTTACGTGATTTTTACAGATTTTATCGAGATCTATTTTGCGTCGTTTTTTTGTTACTGTTTATTTCGCGAATTCTTTCGGCAGCATTACTATCTCAGATGCATTAAAAAATGAAATATTCACACATATCGCGAACGGAAACTAAAATCATTGGGTTTCTAATTTGTGAAACCGAGCGTAGAGACTTTTGGTACATCAGTCGTTAACATCATCATACGTTTCATAAAGTTCGAACAGACGTTATGTTTACAAAGATGTTAGTTTCTATTAAACCAACTGAAAGCCTTCAGTAAGAAATATGTTATTGTTACTGCGTATAAAATTTTATCACGTTGTTGTCGTTGTAGCATTTCGAGCTCGACTGCCATTACCCGACGATTCAATTTTCCAACTTGGCGTCGTAAATGTTGGATTTCTTCACTGGGTGGAAGAGAGACATCCAGGGCGCTATACGACGGAGTCTGCTCTCTATAAACGTGCGAATGTGATTAATTAAGTTTCCTTCATGCGCAGATTAATGAAGTTCTTAGAAACCTAGTAGTGTACAATCGTGTGCAAAAGTCTTTGACCCAGAGCCATTCACTTAATGTAAAATTGAATTTGGCCAAAGAGTTTTGCACCTCGGCTTACATTTGACTCAAAAGTTGAATAATTACTTTTCTTGCTCCAGAAATTTACTATTTAATCAGTTTTAAGCATAAGTAATCATATTTTCAATGCAATAATATTAATTATTGGCTTGTAAATAGACAAGGCCACCTTATTATCATTAAACACTTCTAAAAGTTGTGTGATTAATTTATACGTATCGCATAAGGGGCTGGTCAACTTAAACACACCAACTGAAGTCAACCTGTCCATTTGAAGATTCCCATCTATGCGGGAAAAAAACTTCAACTGATGCGTTTCGGTTGACTAGTCTTATATAAGATAACTGTTGAGAACTAATAATTTACGATTTCCTGAGTGGTCGTTGTACTTTATAAAAAATGTTCAAGTATGAAGAATATACCTTGCATGTCGAGCGATGTGAGTTTCAAGATTATATCGGTTGCGTGATTGATTAATATTGGATTCAACTTCTCTATGTTCATTTGTGAAAGTATTAACATCGTCTTCGTCAACTGCTGGAAAATAGTGATCCGCTAATGTCAAGACTCGTGGCGGCGTCTATATATAAAAGAATCAAAACATTAATTAAAAAATTCTCCCTTCTTTGCATTATAAACATATTACAAGCATAGCAAATATCGGCTGTTATGAAATGTTAAAGTTTTTCTATAAGTGTAATTATTAATTAAGTCATGAAGACTATTTAGGAGTCATAATTAAGGGGATTCGAGAGCAGCTATTCAGGTCGCGGCGTGTTTAATTGCGCACAGACCCAATCGGACACAAATGCGAATGCTGATTAACTGAATGATCGTCCACTGGTCAATAAAAATTATTCGAAGCTATCTTTATTTGATTGAGCCTATAGAAGCTTTCAGTGTGTCGATGAGAAATTTATACATTGATTTAAAAATGTTCGAATATGAGAGGATTAAAATTTGTTCGAACTTAAACTAAATTAACCTTACCTAAGATAATGACAAAATTATAAACAATAGTAATAAATAATACGAATTTAGTTCTAATCTGAGTAATCAAGTTTTTGTAGAATATAGTGTGTAAAGTATTTTGTATCCAATTGGGCAGGTTCCGTCCAGGACTTTTTATTGGCCATCTACAAAAGTGGTTCAACGTTCTGTTAACATTTCATAGCACACCTATGGCATCACAAACATAAAAATCCTTTACATATTACTCCCTTATTTATTCATCCCCCCATTCTTTCACTCCTCAAGTGTCAGTGACGTCTCTAGGCATAAAAATAGAAGTGACCACAAGTATTCGTGAGGTCTTTAGACTAATAAAACTTATTACCCAGTGGTTTTTGAGATTGCTGAAATCAAATCTGTACAAAAAACATTCCTAATTCAAAGTAGTGAAACAAATATGGCGCGAAAAAAAAAATTAAAGAAAGTTGAATTTATTCGATTCAAATACAATAAAGAATTGCGATTCAAAAACAATTTTAAATCCAAGCACTTCAAAATCAGCTGGTAAATCTACAAAAATATCAATGTATATAAATTGGCGAACCCAGGGTGCACCACAAGGTCGCCGTAGGATTACACTCAATTTTATTAAATATCATTTTTTTTGCCGACTTCAAATCTTGGTTATGACTTTTTCAATTTACCATGTACATTCGGATTTTGCAGCTTTTAAAACCGCTTACATTGTTTAATTTTCGGTGAAAATGTTTCAATACCGTCATTTTGATTTCTGAAATTTGCATTTTTGATTTGAATTCAGCTATCCTAAACACCCACAAGGCCGAGTGGTTATGTAAATCATGACTTCTTAAATGAAAACATTTTTAGGCCCAGAACGTTAAATTTTCCTGAACACTTAAAGGGTTAATAATTGTAATTGTGAGTGTAGCTCTACACCTAGGGAACAGTGATATTATGTACTGCGTTTAGGTGTTTGTTATGTGCTGCAATTGAATTATTTGTCAGGTTACATGAGGTGAGACAATGAGCTGTAAATTATGTGAAATATGTTTGCACTCTCATCATTTTATATACACATAATGCGTTATTTATTCCTGAAATAGTGATTTAACCTCATTATACTCTTATGTATACTTTTAAAAATATATATTTTCAAATTTCTATTCTCATTAATCTCTACATAATCTGGAAGCAATTTTTGTTTGTGGTAAAAAGCAAAAATGTAAGATGATAGCACTCCTTCCAACTCCTAACTTAGCGCACTCCTGCACATGTGAAATGGACGGCCTGGCGATCCCGCTTTTCATGGGGTCAGGTCAACGGAACATAGCTAATTTTCTGTTGCAATATATCTTAATTCTTTTTCTTACTATTTCCCATAAAATATTATGTCTTTTAATGCGAAAAATTATAAGAAATTGTTATAACGGTGAAAATATAAATTTATATCAAATAGTAAGAAAAGGAACATCTGTTCGAAGATATATCGCTCGTTCCTAAAACTATCATCGTGTTTTACGACGTTCGCTTTGTAAGACTGTAATTTGGAAGTTCCGTTTGCAAAACTGTATTTGACAAAGTCTTTTTGTATCACCGAAACTCGCAACTGTGCTGCAGGGGGTGGCGAATATCAGCACTGCGCAAACAACAGACAGCGGTAAATAATAAGTTTCGGCGTTGTGTAACATAACGCTGGGATAGCAAAGGGGCGATTGGCCTCTACGATTTGCTCGTGCCGTTGCGGCAAGATTGTCAATAGAACTCAGATGTTATACATTTCTGACGTTTTAGTATTTTAGGATCGTGTTTCTGCTCCAAAACGTTTATCCTTCTAAAAGTCTTATTCACGACAATGGGATTACGGGATAACATACCTAGAATTGCAGACAGGCCAAATTAGCTCCAATCGTCGTTTTTAATAGTTAAGAATCCCCACTAATCGAATTTTAAATAAAATACCATGGTGCGAAATGCCGGGTGCGTTTCTATAACTTTTCTTAACTCCTTTCTAGAATGACGACCAGACAACCAAATAGTACATGAAATTGAAGGTTCGTGACGTTTCGATCTGTTTGGGAATCGTCATCAAATCTTTACAAGGCCGTCATTTTCGCCCAAAAATAGTGGACTTTTCACATTGAAAATTTATTTATCGATACTGTGACGTGATTCTTTGATTCACGGTCACAAGGCGACTCCAGTTACCAATTTAGATAAGGTTCTCACTTTCTGGTTGCCTTCGAGTCGCCATCCTACTCAGAAGCTACGCTCTCGGATGGATTCGTACAATTACGTCAATCCTCTCGAAAGATTTGTTATTGTTCAGGTGAGATCGAGATGCTCGAATCTACTGTAAAGAGATAATCTCGAGGTACCGAGTTGCTCGGCAGAGGAGAGTACCCGACGGAGACGTCTCTACGGATCGGCAGAAGCCCGGTCGACATACCGGCGCCCCGCTGGAGAGTTTGCACAAAATCAATCATTTGGTTATAATTTTTCAATATGGTGTATTAGTGCATTTATTCCATAATCTCTGTGCATCAAATTTCCGTTTTTTTTTTGGACGTTCCATTCGAAAGTTATTATTCGTCGATAGCGATGCCGAGCACGCATCCGGTGCTGTATATTACATATGCGATAAAAAAATATTTCAAAAAATTATTCCAGAATTTTTTTATAACTTTATAGTTGTGTCGGTCAACTCGTGAACTGGCAAGTACTAGTCGAGTGACTTCTTAAGAAAATAGATTAAAATTGTTGCCGGTTAATGAGTTGGTACGTGCGTTAACAAGTTGACTGCCAAACTACAAGATAACTCGTAGTTGACTTACTTCTGAAAAGTACCGTGGCAATGAACGTGTTAATAATGCGAAAGTATGAGGTTTATTGAATGAACAAAAGTAAAAAGATGACAAATACAACGATGAGACAAAATGGTGCAGCCATAAGATGCACTTCCGAGAAATGTGACAATGTGTAATTTCATCTGTTGTGGCCTAATTGGCCACATTCAGAACTGTCGATCATTAAGCCGTTGGCCTTCTTGGCTTGGCGCACTCCTGCAAATATGGGCTGGACGGCCTGAGAATCGTGCATTCGTGGAGTTAGGAGATTTGGGGCGTAACATAGTAGAAGGTTCAAGGATAGTATAAGAATTCTTACCAATTTTTGTTATCACGTTAAGTTAGTAAGAAATGCGCTTCGCAAAAATATCCCAGATTTACGGTCTGAAGATACGAAAAATGGGAGTCACTGTTTAAATTAGTTTAATAGTAATGTTGCCAACGCACACAGTCGCCAAGGAACTTTGAAATAAAACTACAAAAAAATCGAAACAACATACGAATCAACCTCATACCAGGAGAGGGGGGTACAATAGGCCGATATAAGAACAATGTAAAGTGATAAAGTGATAACACACAGTGAACAATTAGAGTGATAGTAGACAGTAAGAGTGATATAGTGGATAATAGTCGGTGAAGTTAACGGGAATAGGTGTTGTCCTACAGGAGGTAAGCACACCTAACGTTGATAATCGATGAATGCATGGCGTTCAGTATTTCGAATATTCGCGCCACGGGTTATATGGCATTATCGTTGATGAGTCGCGAGCCGACTCATAATACTGTGGTTGCGGCCTCTGAATTCAAGAACGCGAGAGATTCTAATATTCTGGAACTCCTGGAAGAACTTCTGGGAGGATCGTCGTGCTGCATCACAGCGGGGGAATTTGAAATCGCGTGACCCTGTGGTCTGTTGATTGGGCACAAGTAATATGGCAAAATATTGGGGTATATATTGTTTAAGTTTTGGATATCAGTTTTAAAATTGACAAAATCATTTCTAATAAGCATCGCCTGTGGTAATAATTTTGAATTGCTAATATTTTTTTATTGGCATAATTAAATTCATATTACGTTATAATTCTATCTTCAACCAAGGCCGTATGTGAATTTCTGTGATGATCGATGACACTTCTGTTCTCTGACACGTTTTTTTAAGTGTCTACCAGTGTGGACTATGTAGCATTAATAGCAGGTCTTGCAAGATATTTTGTACACCACGATTTCTTTAAAGTACGGGTATTATCCATAGTATGACCGATTTAAGATTGTAAGTTGTGCATGTTGCTACTGACTATTGTATCGTTTCAAAATTCTATGTAAACGTTGTGTGAGACTACTTGCGAACGGTACTGCAATGAAATTTTTGTAATTTGTATCTGTGGCTATTGTGACGTTGTGGTATTATTATACAACTTCTACATCATTTCATGTTTTTAACTATATTTTAATAGAATGTACTTGATGAAGATCCCCAAAGTCTGTCTGGCATGAGTTAAATGAGCTCTACATGCAACCATTACTATTTTTAATCCAAATAGTTCTAATAATGATTTTTGAAAATACATATGGAAAAAGCATTATTACATTGTTTAAATAAACTCCATTGAATACAAGGTTGTGCAACAAATA
The DNA here is from genome assembly GCA_030142285.1 of Calameuta idolon. Lineage (NCBI taxonomy): Eukaryota > Metazoa > Arthropoda > Insecta > Hymenoptera > Cephidae > Calameuta > Calameuta idolon. The sequence goes on along the minus strand of JARQSV010000276.1, from coordinate 2,968 downwards.
CATTTACCATAAGTTTTATTGAAAGAATATAACACATGAAAAATTATGTGAACGGTATAAATAAAAACAAAACACGATTTATTCAAAGCTTATGGTATAATGTATGACATTATTTTACACATATTTTAAGCCGAATAAGCAATGCACAGCCGGCAAAGCCAACGCTACCTGAAGCATCATATATTTATTTCCGATCTACAAGAAAAAATGTATTAATATACCACATGAAATAACACAAGTATCTGGTAATCTGCTGTTTAAAATATAATTCAAGATTAATATGCAACAAAATGTCGCAGCAATCAAGTTTGTCTCGAAGCACGGTGATAGAGCAGACCAAGGGATGGAACTGTTAATATTTTTCTACTTTTGATCTGACTATTCCTGGTCTTCTGTGCTCCCCGTTATAGTCATTGGAGCCTTAGTGTGGACTACGGCGAGGAAATCGTGTGCTTTTCCGTGCAGAAATCGGGCAGCCGCGAAAAGATAAAGGGCCTTGTTTGGCTTACACGTGGCAGCCACAATAGCCTAAACACGTGGGGTTATAACACATGTTATGACCCTACTAGGCTCAACAGAGGTGATCACGATAAAATATATAGTCAGAAATGGAACACTAGGGCCTAATCAGGCTTAATCATGGAACCCCCAGTAGGGTCACCTATACAGCTTGCCAGGAAGTTATCTATAAAGGGCACCCCAATTTATTTTTTTTTAATATTCTTGTTACGCTCAGTAAACAATAAGGTTAAGGTAAATCGGTTATTTTTTTTTTTTAATTAACAACAAACAACTTTATACGATTAGTATTTTTTATTATTTAATATAAAAAATACTTTAACAGAACCCGTCACTTTAAACATGTGTATTTTTACAATTTTTTTTTCGAAACTAATCGAGGAATGCACAGCATTGATAGGCGAGGCATTTTTTGACAGCTTCCACATTTAGAAGAATGAAGACTTCATTGGATACTTATAAATACTTTTTTCTCACTCTAAACTTTTCCTTCAATTTTTAGAAACGATAATGATGCATCCGCTCCATACACCTTATCGATTTACATAATGCTACCGTTCGTTAATAAGACAACGTTATTTCCCGAGCAGAAATTTGGTCAGGCTGCCTGATGTCGTATCAGGTTCGGATCAGGTATCGGTATGGCATGCCTGATCAGAATAGCCGGATGAAGCTCAGATCCTGCCCTGATCATGCATCAGTACAACATTTGTAAATGTGGTCAACCTGAAATAGTTCACGTCACGCCGGTATCAGGCACCGGTAAGGTATTCCTCGTCAGGCTGACCAGGTGAGGCCCTGATCCGGTCCGGATCGTACATTAAAATATCTAAATGTGGTTAGCCTGAAGTGCTCCACATCAGAACGGGATCAGGTCGCCAATGTGGCATGCCTGACATTATCGTTTTACAAATACAAGAAGCTATCGAATGGGTCATTAATAACGCTAAAGATTGGGATCGCCACCGCCAAAGCAGCGCCAAAAAATAAAGTTAAATAACGTTAGTCACTTTAAAGCTCTCTATGATCTCATATCTGATAAATTATCATCTATTTTACATTTTATGTGTAATATTATATTAACGATCTCATCTTTTATGCCAATAAAGTTTCGATAATTAAGCTGGCGAGATTCGTTTTATATTATATATGTATATATGAGACCTTCCAGGTCTATCAGGCAACCGGGTATAATACCAATCGGGACATGATCAGGACCACATATGTTCCCTAATGTAGGCCCGATCAGTAGCCTGATCAGGGGGAGATCAGAAATGCGGTTACATGCCACATTAGGGCCGGAAGAGCGACCTTATCTGGGGCGGAGTATCAGTTAGGGACAGCCTGATGTGGCCCGGATCCCGGCCGGAATAAATTTCTGCTCGGGTTGGAGCTTTTGCGGTAATGCTCATTAAATAATTTCATGGTAATCTAGAGACATTCACCAAAGGTTTCAGAGGTAACATCTCATTCTCTGTTTTCTACTACATAATTGCTCTGACGACTTTTTAGGTGTTCTGAAAACACGTTTTATTGCGCCGACATGATTTTCGAAGGAAAAATAACTGATTTTATTGAAATTACAACCAAAAATTCTAACGTCATCCGCTACGTGCAGAAGATTGTGCATGTTTATACCTTGGACTTGTGCGCCATAGAATGTCGGTAGAGCTTAAAAAACCTTTGTAGATTTGTTTTTGCGATATAATTATATCTTATAGCCAGTTCTCCATTGCATAAAATCCTAAAAGCCGAATAGAGCAATAGGAAATTTCAATACAAGTCTCGAAACAATATATATCGCAACGCTATTGGGCCGGTGTATAAGAGAAAGAATGGAAACTCTACAGCTTTCCACTTACATATACTGTAAAACTATTAGAAACTAGTACGGGTATATTTGGGTGTTGTACAGGACCTTTCTAAGGCCCCGTTAGTTAATCAAAGTATAATTGAGGAACCATTTACAGGGCCACGTTATTAGACCTATAAAGGCCCCATCTTTTCAAGCGTGACCACACTGAGAAAAATGAACGGCTCTGCCAACCAAATATCTGGCTGCTAGAGCTATATTGGAGTCTGCTGGCACAACAGAGTTACTATCTAGTTCTAACAGCTGAACTCTTCTGCTTTACGTCGTCCGCTTAGAGAAGCGAAACGTATAGCTGTGGGAACTGAACGATGGCTAACTTCGAGCAGCCATGCCATATTCAATTTGCATTTCCATAAATAGTTTTATTAAAAATATTGAGGAAAGCGGTTATTAACAGGTAATCTACATTCGATGATGGGAACACAAAGTTCTGCTACCCCCACGCTTGTAGTTTACACTTCACCCACTTATCCATTGACGAAAAATTAGCTCAATGATCGTCGAAAATCAAAATGCCGCACGTGTCAATGCCGGTCGTCGTCGCGCATGAATCGAGCATACTCAACCGGCCGTGTA
>JARQSV010000275.1:0-33203 GCA_030142285.1 Calameuta idolon | reverse complement strand
AGGGGGCGCCAACATCGCTAACTTAGCACGGATCCGAACCTTCCTTCACTCCGGAGTGTCGGTAAATGTCGGTGCAGGAATCTTGATCCAGAACTCTCCTTGTATAACTACTTCTGTTACTGACTCTAAAATACACTCAATGTCAGCGTATATAACAAACGGTACAGCTTCGTTGTGTTTATAATTTTATAATTTTATAATTTTATCCTTTCCATTTGGTAATTCCACTCTACATTTATTTATATTTATGCAGTCGAGTCTATGTTTTTGGAAAGAAGTTTCTGTTAAAAAGTGGCATAGCCATCTATGGCACAGTCTAGTATGATGCCCATGTTTTGAAATTTGAAAACTCAATAAACGAGATAGATTTTGGATACATGCAAAGTGTTAAACATTACAATCTGTGAAATCTATGTCATCTCCATTCGAGCAAATATCCGATTCTAGCATAAGTAGGTGAATTACTTTTATATTTGTATTTTGCTAAGTTAGATAAATTGATACTATCTTATTAGCACTATTGCAATCTATTCCGTAAACATTTATTGCCAAATCATTTATCTTTTCGAATTTTGGAATATCCTTTAAACTAAGAGGAAAATTTAAACTGTCATACCTTAGCACTGATCAGAAATGGGGGTACGAACTAATAAAGCTTACATTATTTTCAGCTGGATGAAGAGCTGCGATAACGGACCAGAGAAAGCAATACGTTACATTATTTCTAATGTTCACAACTGCTTTCTTATTTTGCACATTCTTTGGTAGTTCGATGAAGGTAGACAGGCCACTATGTATCGAAATATATTTGTTGATGTTCACCGCCAAGTTTATAATTTCTACTAATAACAAGCCTGATTCCCTCTAATGAAAGTCTTTGACCTTACCTAATAACTTTTTTTTCACATTTGTGTTAAACCAGTCGCTGACATCGGTGGACGGTAGAATAACTTCATTCTTAGTATTGAAGAACTTTAGTTCTTTGACTATCTCGCCACCTTTCATGGTCTCAAATTTACAACATAAGACGACGTTCACTTTCAAGTTTCCTTTGTTTCGAAACGTGTTTTTCACTCTAGCAATGAACAATTTTTTGGAATCTTTCAAAAAACGGTCCAAGTCCTTGTGTGGCAAGTTTGCAATCACTCCAGTGCTTATTTCCTTCCCTTGAAGGCAGATTCCAACTTATCCCAACGCACTCTGTCACTTCTTCTCTCTCGCTGTTCCTGTACCTCTTTCTTGAAGTTGTTGTTTAAATTTTTCGTTAAGAGATTTGAGGATTCCGATCATTGTTAAAATTTTGGTTTTCCCTCCGACCGTAAGAGTGAGGTTTCTCAAAATTTTATTAAAAAGTCTGATATTTTGAATTCCAAATTTCGTCCACTTTTCAATTTTTGCAATCTGTAATCCTTTCTTCAGAAGTTTATACGCCCCTTCCATAATCGCGATCAACTTTTTACACTTTGCAGAATCCATTTTGCCGACAGTAATAATGCACTTGATGATTTGGTGAACAATAGTCGCTGCGCATCATTTAAGGGCCTTTTATACGAAGATTTCAAGGTTTTCCTAGAATTGTTTTCCATTCGAGCGATAAGGGACCTACCCGAATTGCGCACTTTGTGCTCGAACTCTAAAGTTTCCGACGCCCATTCGGAAATGCACAAAGGGCAAATCGCTTATCTTCTGCGAGTAATTCAATACCCTGAATAACAAGATCAAAACAGTGTCCACCCGCCGCCTGAAGTCTGAAGCATGGGAGACGGGGGAGTCATCGAAAACTTCGATACGGGGGCTGCCGTTTGAAACCTGCACGAACCTGCACAGAAACTTCCTGGAATCCAATGGCTGAAGAGAGCTGACGAATTTCCTGGAATCGATGCTGCATTCCGGAGGGCTGCATCCTCGATGCGCAATTCTGTGAGATAACGTTCAAGATCAAAACGGCTGAAGGATGCCATCTAAAATCTACATGCCGCGGGGAAAAAGGAAATGGGTTCATCGAAGCTTCTAGAAGGCTCTCCCGGGTGGAGGCAAGGGGCTGCCTCAAAAACGTCGGGCTAGAGAACCGCTGGCTCTGGAAGCGATCCTTCGCGACTTAGCACGGACGCGAACCGTTGAAGCTTCTAGAAGGTTCTAGAATGTTCTCGATCGCGTGCAATTCCTAGAATCGAACGCGAAATTCTCGGAACGTCACGCAAAATTCCCGGAATCGAGCGAAAATTCTTAGAATTGAGGGATCTTGATGACGTCAGTTCCGGAAAATTTGGGCGCAAACGTTGCCAACTTAGCGCGAACTCCCACTTTCGAAGCTTCTCGAGTGTCGGTAAATGTTGGTGTAGAAATCTGTATCCAGAATCAGCACAGCTATACTACTCCGCAAGCCTGCCAAGGAGGGAACGGATGAGCCCCCGCGAGTAGAGAGGGTAAGGTCAGGAAATCTTAAAGGAAAACATAGGAGGGAATGGAGTTCCCCGGAAACCTGAAGAGAGTGCAATTAAGTATCACCCACTACGACACACTGTTATCGGTTGAATTATTTCGAACCTCCAACTGGATCATTCCAGCAGCAACAATACTCGTTTACATATGTGTATATAATCACTCACTCTAAAAATACCCATTCCATTTACACCATTTATATTCAATTATTGTAACACAAACAACGCAAACACATCACTCACACAAACACCACACCACATACTGGAGTGACTATCGGTAGCCAGAAGATATGAACCCTCGACAATAGCCAGACTCTATCGGGTCAATGCCCTATCAAATTGTTCTGTACTCTATTGATTCATAGTAAATATCCATATCAAGTATCCACAGCATTCACTCATGTCGATCAAATCATTTCTAAAATAAAAATTTCCTTTTTTCCAACACGCGCATAAAAATGGTGACTTTCCACGCCGCAGGTAAGAAAACACGATAACCTTGTGATTGGTCGGAAATCAACTGTTTTCGTCCCGCTAAACAGGCGTGGAGAGTCACCATTTTTCTGCGCTTATTGAAAAAAATACCGTGTACAACACGGAAGAAAGATGATTTCGACTTGTGTGATTGCCGCCCTCGCTTCGCTCGGGCGGCAAGCTTCCCACTCGTCGGAATCGTCTGCTTTCCTCGCTAGTTGTACAATCTACTATTTCTTGTTATCTACTGTAACGGATTTCCTGCCTACATTCTTCCGCTGGCCCCAACGCTGCACTTCGCGGATCCCTTGAGCGCCAATAGCATTTTTGCACCACCCCGACACCTCGGGCCTTTAAATTTATGATCCGCGACACGTCAACCTCTCCGAAATAATTGACACGATGGGATTTAATTCTAACAATGACCATTTATTATGCCTAGGTAAACAAGTACAGTCGAGTGTTGCATACGAGCGCGGCTCTATATAATTCTAATCCTCAACGCGGTCGCGACGGTCGTCTCTGTTGACACGGGCGATTCCGATTCTTTATCGGGGGGCTCATAGCGGGGCCCGCGGCCTCCCACTTTCCGTGCCGCGCTGCGCCGGGGAATGCACTTTTCCGCCTGCCGGCGCGCGGCTTCGTTGCGGTATGATAATCCTGCTGCACCTACCAAACTTCCGGCGCTCTTAACCTTTCTTCCGCGGCGGTTCTCTCCTTGCTAGCTCCTTTCCTCAGTTTCACTCTCTCTCTATCTCTCTCGATCCGCTCTCCAGGTCCAAAATCGATGACGGGGAAATTGCCAAGTCGTCGTAGTCCAGATCATACACAGGAAAAAACTTGCACTCACGGCTAAGAACCCTCAAAAAGTCACGATGAATCGCACTTGATTTTTCGGATCTTCACCTTAGTCGGTTCAAAACGAAGTGTCCCCCTTTTGGGCCCCCGGTCCGAGAATCCCGAGTCCACCCGAACTGGTGCGGTTGCTCTCGCCTCGGCCCACTCTTCGTTCTTCGGCGTTCTCCGCCCGCCAGTCTCCGGCCGGTGCCGAACTTACCCGAGCCCGTTCGTTCTTCGGCTCGGCGCTGCCGGTTTCTCTCCCCGGCTTCCCCTCGTCACGAACTTCCGTCGCCGTCGGCATTCTCTCGGCAGCTTTCGGCGGCAGCACGGCTTTCCGTGCTCATTTGCTTTTATGTAACTGGCCGCCCTGCGGGCACCACGTTACACTACATGAAATCTTGATCATGATCATCGCTCTGTACATTCGAAATAAGCAACAGAATAACAGTTGGGTGTACTTCAGCACTTTAAAACAGCAAGCATCCCAAAAATAAAAAAGTTCATCCTCCACGTTTATTCCTTCGGTCTAAAACGTGTTGAGCGTAACGATCGTTACGCTACGTTTAACGATCGAGCTAGCCCTACAAAACCTTTTAATTCGTGTAAATGTTAGTTGAACAACCAATATGAATCTGCTGATGAAAAAATAAAGTTTGGACGAAGGCCTCACCGCCATAAGCGTGATAGTAAAGGCACCACTAGATGACATAAAGGAACGAGTGTGGTTATTAGTCAAGATCGCGACCGAAAGATTGAGCGCAGCGGTCCTGCCACCAAAAAAGCTCATCCAGTACCCCATCAACGCACTACTTCACTTACCATCAGGGACCGGGTTCCCCATAGGTATTGAACGAAGCAAAGCGCCCACACTTGTGTACATAGCCGGCACAAAGGCTTATAGCAGGGAAATGCAGTCGTATTGGTACTCGATATACCCTTAATAAGCCAACCGAAGTTCAGCGCAAGCAAAATATATTCGATATGTTACGTCCGACACGCCCGATCCCGGACTGGGGGTACGTGGAGGACGAACTTAATTATATTTTTGGGATTCTTGCCACTTTAAAATGCTTACGCATACCCAGCTGCTTTCTGCCGCTCTTTTCGAAGGTGCAGAGTGTTGATCGAGATCAAGATTTTTTATAGTGTGATGAAAGGAAGGAAAATAGGTACCTTATGAATGAGGTAATTAATGCCAGATGAGTGTTGAGAAATATGTGATATGTATTGTATCAATAATGTGAGCGGTTGACAATTTCTTATACGTCCAATACACGATAAATGCTCCTCAAGGTGTTGTGTTCGTGTAACTGTCGGGTTTATGTTGTTCGTGTTACAATGGTTGTGTGGAGATTGTGTGAATGTGTGTGTTATCTCTATCGTGTATGGTATAATGAATCGTATGAGTAGATGCAATAGAAAGTACATAAATGGTATTACAATGAGATTAATGGTAACGTAGTGAGCTCACCAGTGGTGGTGAGAGAGATACAACAGGTTGGCTGAGGTGGTTTTCCGGGAGAAACAATGAATAATCCAAAAGTTGCCGAAAAACGGTCCTCGTCCTGGCCGCTAGGGTAGGCACTGACACTAGTGTAGTGGTGGTGACACACGAGGACACTGAGTTCCAAAAGGGGTAGAACTTGTCACGATACACAGTTGGTTTTACTACTCGGCCCTAAGGTAAGGAGGACAAGATAGGCCCTAGGATATCTTGGTCAACACAACTACTCTCGAACTAAGTTCGCCTTTGACTCTGATTTAATGAGAGCAAGAATATGACTTGTTTAGAAAATGCTACTGGCTAGACTGCCGCTTTTTGCAGCTCGATCCCAGCTCGAGGTACGCCTGGACCCAAAGAAGAGATGAAAAGATACTGATTCAGTACGCTCCGGAACCGTGGGACCGTCGCGGATTGCTTTTGATTTCCGCGGTTTCACCACGCTATCGGCGCGTACTTTAGAGTTCATGGGCCCAAAGTTCTCGAGTTTTCGCAAACCCATACTACCCTCTCTCTCTCACCCACTAGTGAGCTCCCATGGGAACATTCCTTACACGGACCGTTCCCATAGACTTACAATGCTAAGCTTATCACTATCTTATTTCTAACTTATACTAAGGAGCGGCTAGGTCCGCGTAAGACCGTGATTCATTGGCATTGTCATTTGCAAAAAATGCTAGGGCAGGGGGTGTTTGGTGGAGAATCAGGGGTGTAGTTGCGTTCGACGTAACAGATACACATGAGGGCCAAAAATAATGCACACTTCTATTTCGACACCATGGAAGACCTCATGCTCATGGACCAGGAACATCGAAATTTCCTACGAATGTCTAATTTAGATCTCAAAAATTGTAAACATTTCGCGGAACGATACATATGCAACCCTTTGCATCCGACGGTGACGCTCACAGGCACGGCGCTATGCGAGGTGCTGACGTTCGCCAAAATGAACACAGGCAGCGGCCTTGACTGTCCAAAACGGATTATCGCTCTTACTCATTTGCTCGTAATAACGATGCAATATCCGGGTAGGTGGTTATACGTAACGCTCCCCGAAGAATCAATAAGCATAGTTTGCGATGGGAATCCTGCGAACCATAAAATCTTAAAAAACGTAGGTCTACTGGTTTAGGTAGACGCATGTTCAATAACCGCCCAGGATTTCAGTATACGGACGATTCGACGCATCACAGAATTCGCCAATGAGGATTATTTGCCTCCATTCAATCTCACCTTGTCTCATATTGACCGAGTCATCTCCCCGCGATTGAACAATGACATCGTATATGTGAAATTAGTGAATGTGTTACGCAACCCCGAAGAATTAGCGCAGCTTCGAACGAAAATTTCGCATATTATTGCAAGCCCAGAAATGACGACTAGCATTATAAACAACACTACCATAATTTAGGATTTTATTCTTTGGGTACAATTGCGCCAATAGAATTGACCAGCTACGCCATTTAGATATGCTACAAACGTAAGCGCAATTTTCCACCGACAACGCCGGTCACAGTAAACATACAATTAGAAACATTAGTGCTTAGGCAAGAAAAACTACAAGCTACACTGAACAGAGCCAGCTCGAGGAACCTTCGGAGTTCACGTAACCAGATCAATGCTACGAGCAGATAACCTAAATAAATATTAATTATTATGAAGTACTGAGACAATTATGAATATTCCGCATAACAAAGTAATGCATGTATCCGAGGTATGGAACTAGTCTGTACCCGAGTCCACCGGAAACAAAGACGAATGTCAAGAGATGTGAAAAAAATCTCTTGCGCAATTTTTCCTTTAAGGACGGAGGGATTTTGTGCCGGAAGTCTCCTGGCTTCACGAAAACGCGTAGAAGCATAATTGTAGTAACGACCCACGCGATATCATTAAACTGACAGATCACTGTTTCGACTAACTGAAGACGACGAGAATAAACCTGGTCATGAGAAATAGTTTCCGCGAAGCACCAGGTATAAATAACGGGGATAAATCCTATGGCAAACAGTTAATCCTTTGAATCGAACTAATCGACTCCTCCTAGGAATGACCGAAAAATAAATTTAAAAAACTTATCAGTACCGCCAGTGGATTCGGTGGCACAGTGGTTAGTGTCCCAACTTAGCACTTCGTAGGTATCAGAATCAATTCCCGATCAGAAGTCTTAATATTTCGGAAGTTCCTAAATTAATTATAATGGGGGGATCCGGTTAATCTGTTATAACACATATCTCGTTACGAGTTCTACGATCCGATGTAGCAATATTAATTTTAAAGATGTTTGCACATACTCATTTTGAAGCCAGAAGTGCTTAACATCTGTAAATGTTGCTTTTCCATCTAAATCCGGACGTTAATGTTTTTAGCAATTCTTAATCCTACCCTTTAGTAGTTTATTCACAACTTTGCCTAAAAGAATATGTGCGAACAAGTCGAATACAAGATATTCGATTCTATATTTTGCACATGTGCTGTATTATTCTTGTTTTTATTATGAAATAAGGCCTCACTTTGTTAAGTATGACAGAGAACTTTTTTGGATTTTATCACAGTACAAAAATAACGCACTACTTGCTAAAACAGCCTAAGCAGGGAGAAGGAAGTAGGTCGCGACAGATTTTAACTAGTAAGATTCCTTTTCAATGGTACCAACTTAAAAACGTAGAACTACACAAAAGCAAAAAGATACTAAAGTAAAAAAGAACATCATGAAATAAATCTTTATACATCAATTATAGCCGAAAATACTGGACTCTCATCTCTATTCAGAAATTGATATGTCCTCTAAATTTTGGTCACAAAATTTTGAATACCCACACTCGCGCGGCGCGCGCGTCAGAGCACGCAACCCTCTTTTATTATGACGAATGTTGAAGCCACGTGTCCTATGCGGTTATACCAAAAAACGAATTACTCCGAAACTGTTAAATTTAGCTAAAAACATTAAAGACATTTCTTCGGCAATTTGACAAAACTTTCAGAAATTAGTACATTGTGTATCCCGGAGTCAAACATTGCCGTTCTCAAGCGAGGACGGGTTTGACTCCAAGATACATAAGATACTTTTATGCAGAAGGAAGATGTGTTTTACGTCATTTACGGGACAACTTTAATTGATTTAGTTGAAAACAATTGGAAATTAATACAGCAAAATGGCTCGATTGTACAGCGTACGCAAGCGTGTGGGGCAATGTTATAAGTCTCCAATTAACATTGTGATGTATCGTATGGGGGCAGAATAAGGTCGGGGGCGGGCGAAGGGGGGGAGAGGTCTCGGGGGCGAGGCCCCCCGACTCGATAAACGAGGTTTTAAAATGAATATACACTAAAAAACCATCGACTACAGTGCCACTTTGACAGTTCAAATTCAAAATTCGATTAAAATATTGTTATAAGTAAGAGATAATTAAAATAAAAAATTGATAGCATAAACATTTTCTTAGTTCAAAATTAGAAATTCATTTGACAGTGAATTTTCATTCGATTTTAAATTGAATTCAAATATATTCGCTTGTCTTTCATGATCCACGCACACACGAACGATACGTAATATTGTTTGCAATTTCGACAAGACTCCGTGTTGACGCTACGTTTGCTATTAATCTAATCAAGAAACGTCAGGCAGTCGAAGCACGCATGTGCGTTGTCTCCATACAAGTTTCCATACGCCAACGCGCATGCGTTAACGACAATTATTTGTCCACGGACGGCAAAAGTCCCTCACCTAAATATTGCTCATTTCGACCATCGGTGTGACCCCTCCCGGAATGATGAAAAAACATCTTTCCTTTGCATAAAAATAATTTATATATAATTTCGAAAAAAAATTACAATTGATATTTGTTTAAACAATATCATTTTCAATAGATCATACCATTCTTCGAAGTTTTACTAATATATACATGTTTACGGATATAAATCTATAAAATTCTTTTGAAGACCTCTCAATAAATACAGAATCAATACCCAACTTCTTGATTATATGGGTTATGACTCTTTTGGCATAGTCAATGCACAAATATATTTCCGATTAGGTGCATGAAAATATTTTTTTTTACAAATTCCAATCATAGAGGAAATATGTACTAATAAAAAAGGATTCATATGGGTTTTTACATCTGACGTGGTCTGTAAAGCTGTGGGCATTAAAATCTAGTGGAACCGGCATAGAAGTTCTGTAGTCGATTGATATATTATACATTTCGTTTCGAAAATATGTGGTCACAATTTTATGGAGGTAATGGCGATGGTGGTATATAATTCGAATCTGCAACTTGACATTCGGATTCCCAGTCCTCGGGGATTACTGACTTCACTAACTCCAAAAAATCATTAAACGGACAAATCGTAGCGCATCCTGGAAGGGTTAGAGAATATGGTTTGACTTTTGTAGAGTTTCTCAAAAATATCTGTAAATAATTATTTAGTATATGAATAAAACACCAATAATACCTTATAAGAATTTATATAAGATTTACCTGGACGTTCCATCCATTTTGATCTTCATGTAACTCCAACATGGTCATAATATTATAATCAGGCATTTGTAATTCCCACACTCCTAGACCTCCCAATAACGAAGTAACGCTACCATCGTGGCCGCTATACATATACATTTTCCTTGCACTGGGATTCAGAATACCTTTGGTTTTATTTCGCATCGATTCGACGATTGCGTGTACCAAAGGTCCACCACGCAATTTTTGCAACAGAGGATTCCATATCTTAATAATATAACTAATTTTCGTCAAAGGTTCCAATTTCTCAGGATAATAATGTTTAACCCAATCAGGAAAAGTCAGGTTTAAATCAGCCTAAAAATATAATAATAAGTATTCAAAAAGAAAATTATAATATATGCGGGTCAATAGCAGTTTTCGTATATCAATTTGTAACGAGAGTTGTATGATCAAACGAATTCCAAGTGAAGTTCGATCATGATTATGCGAGTGCTTTCGTCCCAATAGAAAATACGTAGTTGTTTAAAGCTATGATTTGAAATTTATTGTCAAATGTGACCATATATTAATAACTAACATGAGCACGTGTTACAGAACAAAGAAAAAATATAAACTTATTTCGCCAAGTATCCTTATATCTAGCGATTTAGTATTAAAGTTCTTGCTACATTTTGTGAAGGAATGATCGGTCTTTTATCAAATTTGGAAATTGCAGCTAAGCCCTGCTTCCAGCAAGCTATACGACGAGTCTCGTCAATCGAAACACTGATAAATTCCGTTTTCGACGTTGAAGCGTGGCGCATGGAATGTGTGACAAAGTTTTTTGTGTAATGAAACACCAATGATGTGATAAACCACCTTCTAGCAATGTTTGTTTTATCCATCGAATTATTGTCTGTGTTGAAACGCGCCGGGTTCCCTTATCCCATGTCAAAAGTAGCGGATCTGAAGAATCCGACGAAGAATTTTTTGTTTTTTGAACATAAAACATAAGTAAAAAAGCGGTCCATAAGGCCGGCCGGTCGTAAAATTTAGGAAACGACATTGCTGGTTGAAAATTGTTCGTGCTAGTGTAATGTTCCGTCCTTATACCCCCCTATCCTCTATTCTTTTTCCTTCCCCATATTCAAACTCGATGATGAATACGTCAAGAGCCCCACATAAGAGTGCATAGCGCACTGTGGATATGCATAACAGTATCTGAGAGAACTCCTTACATTCTAAAAATCCTCAAGAATACTATCGACCTCTCACAACGACGCCGATAAAGGAATAAGGAAAATAGGACTTTTAAACTCATAATATTATATAATTCCCTTGAAATTAAGTCATAGCGACAATCATGAGGGAATAATGTTAGAAATTATTACCTTTAACATTCTCAGAATCAAAAGCCAGTCGGTCGACTGGAATCAAAACAAACAGGTGTCCGAGCGCTATCAGCCGGCACGCGCCAAACACAATATAAAGACCAGTAAGCCGGTACATGAAGAAACCGCTAATTCCATTAATCGAATTAAATTGGCAAATCAAATAATAAATCAAAGGATTAAATCCAAAAAGCCACGTTAATACGTTGGACGGATAAAAATCGTTATCTCCACTAAAATTAACGTATTCCTCTCGAGGATATGAGCAGCGGCTTCCTTAATAGGAATTCACTCTCAATTCGTGCATTGTTAAGAGTTAGTGTATACCGAAAAAACGACAAGAAGCAGTAAAAGCAAAGTAAAAGGAATTATTTCGAAATAATTGGGAAATCTATCCATTACTCCAGAGCGAACCAGTGAACAGTATTGTACTGCAAACTGTGGGAACTCATCCTGGGCAAGCCCTGGTCTTGGAAAGCATTGTATCTCCACCCTGCATCAGGAAACTTGCCATCATTGTAGATCTTCTGCATCTAAGGCATTGTGCTGGAGCTGTCAGAAATCGACCCACAACCTAACATCATTCCTAAAAAAGCTCAGCTCCCAATATCATTGTGATTATTAGCTGTCTGAGCTCCCTACCGTTCGTACCAGGCCTAAGGAATCATTGTGATACTCCCTAGTGTCAGGAAGGACATCCCAAATACCTCTGCATAGTTCTGCAGCGAAGTTATTGTAATAGATTGATTCTTGATTTGATTCATTAAATAGAGAAATGTAATAGATAATAGATACTTTCAGGATTGCAGGCTCACCTAACCAGAAAGATTCAGCTCCCAATATCATTGTGATTAGTAGCTGTCTGAGTCTAAACCTCTCCTAAAAAGATAAGAGATTCAGCAAACGGGGTTCATCGTGATCACCTGTGGGTTCTGGACCATTATCATCCTTAACATCAGCTGGCCTACAGTCATCGAACGCATTGTGCAATCTGCTGTATTTTAGTTCTGGCTACCTCCTGCCCTCTCCGAAAGATAAGCAGAGTGAAGAATAAACAAAAACACTTCTTGTCGCCTACGGTACGACGATAATAAAGCGAGACAGAATTATGAGAGTGGATGTGTGAGAGAAAGAAGAGAATCGTATAGAAGTCTAAGACTCATTTAGTATGTAACTTATAAGACAATATAGAAAGTTCATTTTATTTTAAACCAAGTGTCTAATTACTTTTAAAGACGCCGGCCCAGTGCACAAACCCTATCTAAAAGTCTTGTGATTCCTATCCCACCGAAATCGCGAAACGTCTCAGTATATTCAAAGTTTCGCGATTCACGAGTCATGAAAATAGTAATGTTGGTTTGGTAGTATACCCACTGCTTTTAATAAATAATTAATTTCCAATTGTCTTATAAAACAGTATGCGAGTTGAAAAGTTTCAAACCTCAGCTCTGAGAGTGCCATAAAGCGACCATACATCATCTGGATTCGTAATATTTAGACCAGTGAAATTTCGAAGTTGTTGATACATTAATTCATTTTCTTCTTGAAGCTTTATAATTTCAGCAGACTTCATTACTCTGTCCAATTCCTGAAAATATGCTGGACACCGAGTGGTCAAAAGAAGCTAGAACAAAATATAAATATCATCACAGAACATACACAATTAAATAACATCTTTTGTACTTAAATTCTTGCAAAGTAGATACTAGAAAACAGGGCCAACCTAATAGAATGATGTACTCAATAGGCATGAAGCCAACAACAACTAGAAATTGTGGAATCAGCATAAAAATTTAAGGGAAGAAAGTTGCATCATAGGATTCAGTAAAACATAGAATACCTGAGGACTGGCCCTCTTTACGAGTGTCCCCTTGGTATCATGGTATAAAATAAATTATAAAAAATATACATTATCTTTATCTTTAGGCTCGTAATGAAGAGTAACAGGCTGCCATGGCAAATCCTCTTTAAAGATTTGATTTTGTTCAGGTCTCCAAAGAGCAGCAGCTTCTAACATAGCAGACATTTTTGTTCTATCCACCTCTGTGCTACGTAGATAAAATATATCTGGGCTATAAACAGTACCCAAAAATTTACCATATCTCTTGCGAAGATAAAGCCCTTGATTATACTGATTTAATTTACCCTCCTGCAAAGCAAAATTAAATTATAAGTTGGACTTATTAAGAAACTAATACGTTTCAGAATTATGAGCATGCTCTTTTAAGGGCATATTCCGCAATTGAACCATGGTTGCGGTCATTAATTTTCGACCAATGACATCAATTGATTTTTGTCACCAGTCGAAATCAATCGATGCAATTAGCTGAAATTTAATAACCGCAACCATGGTTTAATTACGGAATATACCCTTAATATTGTATTTGCTTGCTTTTCCTTGGATACGTGACTTAATCAATTGGATCAAGTATAATTTTTTCGAAGTTTGAATCAAGAGAGCCGTTTGCTTACAAAGTCCTACGAAGCTATTAACAGGCATGTTTTCTCCATTATAAATCGGTATTAAGCCTGCGGCTTCTCTAGCTCCTATGTATTCAGCATGACGTGTTTCTTCTATGTTATTCGAATTATATTTGCCGATATAGAAGAATTTAACGAACCGTACTATGTGGCATTAGATGAACTTTCGCCTATACACACGCTTCTCTCTGTAGGAACAATTTCCCATTCTGTCGTCGAAGTCGACATTGTTGCTTCTAATTATTAAACTTCTAATTTAATTCCTAGATGCTCTCCGAAGGGATGGACACCTCTTTGTTTTTACGGCTGCGGCCTTCTCTTTAGGATACCAGCATTGGTTCTGGATCCTCCGCAGAAAGTCCTGGATGTAGTCGTAGATATGAATCTCCCGTGGATAATTGAACCTCGAAGAATGCAGCTATCCCACCGCTGTCACAAAAATTTTTATTATGTGACGTCCTAATCGTCGCCACTATCGTTTCCGAGACAGATTCGACTGCGTGAACCTGGCAAGGTGGGTTCGATAGCCACCAAAGCTCTGATGAGCACTATAACGGTGTTCGGTCCTCTGTATATAAGTTGATTTCTAGTACGATGATGTTATGGTTTTTCAAACTGTATAAAGGCTTTAGAAATAAACATGCAGGTGCTGTTGGAGAGCACTATAACTAACTTAATTTAATTTAATTATAATGTGGTTTAGTTTAAATCAATCTACCTTAACTGAATCTACCTAATTGACTCTACTATATAGACTCGAAATACACCCTTCACGATTAGAAATCGAACTGAACTCTTGGTTCCCAAGAGATACAGTCCTCCGTATTTCTCATGCATGAATCCGCACTCATAGACATTCATATGTACTATCCTTTGTGGGGGGGGGGGGGGGGGGGGGGGGTTAACGTATTGCGCCTCGCTGTCTGGGCCCAAGATCGAGGGCCTTGTCTTACGCAGAAAGGACTCATGCACACCTTATCTTTAACTTACATATTTGGGGAAGCACATGGACAGCGTCATCTGTTAACCGAACATTCCGCTAGCCCGTCGATCCTCTCAAGTGGCCCGATTTATTGCCATGAGTGAGAGTTCCTGAAAAACTCACTCGGTTAGGACAGCAATAAATAAATGGTCCATGCCTACATTCTTTGTAGCCCATATGTTTATGCACGCGTAGGGACTAGGAAGCTTTCCCCGAATTGTTTAGAATATAACTTATTTATGCGTTAATGACAGACTGAGAATTTGAAAGCATTGAATTCTGATTTGGGGAGAGAAATCGTAATTCCATTTTAATCATTCATTTGAACTTGCATCTCAATTCTAGTGAGATTATATATCACTAGGCCGCAACATAACTCAAATTTGGCTAGAGAATTTTTTTCAAATAGCCCCTCCATCGTCATATTTCCGACTTGACTTTTATATAAATCGATGTAGAATCGTTTGTCGGTGATTGGTGGTCTATTAGTTACAAGAAAAAGTTCATATTTTCCTTGTAGTTGGTAATAAAACAAATTTGGTTAAGCAATTTTTTTAAACTATTCCCTCGATTGTCAGGCTGATTCTCCATGGAGCGTACTTTGCGTATCTCGTAATTTGCACTAGCAAATCACGGATCGTTGTTAGTTTTCCGATAGATAATACAACGGAATTGCGGGTTCGCGATTGGCTGCACAAGTTATGCGATACACAAAGTACGCTTCATGGGGAATCAGCCTGACCATCAAGGGACTAGTTGAACAAAATTCCTTAGCCAAATATGTTTTATTTCCAATTACAAGGAAGATATGAACTTTTTCTTGTAAGTAATAGACCATCAATCACTGACAAACGATTCTACATCGATTCATATAAAAGTCAATTGAAAATATGTCGATGGAGGGGCTATTTAAAAAAAATTCCCTAGCCAAGTTTGTTTTCATAAATTTATACAAACAAATAAACATCAAACGTTTAGAATAGTCCATCATTTACCGACAAACGACCAACAAACGATAGCGGAAAAAATTAGTGCGATCGGCCGTGATGAGGGGCTAACTATATGCAGCTATCTTAGAAGCATTATAGGTGTGTTTGAAAACGAGCCGAGAGCGCTGAGAACATGTGGTGTCTCAATCATTGAAATAGAAATATACTGGAACGCTTATGGCATTGGTGGGAGCCACGTAGAGGAGAGATAGGGAGGAAACAGGAACATTTAGTACGGTGTCTTTATCATACACTGTACAGTCTCTAAAAAAGTTTAAGCTGAGATAAAGGACTGCGTCGGGAAGGACTACGCCAATATAACCTGAAATAATAGCACACATATTGTATTTTGAAGTCTCCTAAATATTTTTTCTGTCGTTTTACAAATTTTTACAAATTACTTGATCGCAGTGAAGAGTGTACTTGTATTTCAGTGCTCGCTCCATCGCACCACGATTGCCACCACGGTTTTACATACAGGGGGTCAACTGTGTAATTCAAATGTATTGAAAACACGGAAAATGAATATCTGTTAATCTATCGCGTGTTAGGTTCAAAAGAAGTCAAGCACAACGATTGGCTAACACCTATTTACTTTTCGTATTTTCACTACACGTGAGTTATACATGTCCGTTTCCTCCGACGTTAATCGAAATGTAAACCGTGGTTACCCTATCTTAAAACTATATTTAAAAAATTGAACCAGGCTTAAACGACGTCGGAGGAAATGGACAACAATCGACCCCAGATCGAAAGTTCACGGTTCGACTACAAGGCGCGCTGCGATCTAGCGATCACCGTGCGAGCAACAGAGACAAAAGCAGTTGAAAGTCGTTCTCTGTCTGACACATACAGTATTCGCTTGTATTTGAAATTAAAATGGTTAATAATCTTTCAACGGATATACTGCTTACTGAAATTTGAAAAATTTACAATTAACAAATTGTATATATAACATTATAACAATAGATTTTTTCTAACACGCGCATAAAAATGGTGACTTTCCACGCCTGTTTAGTGCGAGGAAAACAGCTGATTTCCGACCAATCACAAGGTTATCGTGTTTTCTTCCCGCAGGTAAGAAAAGTAGCCATTTATGGAGAGAGAATAACTCAACAACCAATCAGAAAGCGCGAAAGTGTCGTTACCCACGGACAATGAGACATAACTGATCAACTCTGTTGATAAATAAATGTGTCTAGTGAAAACGTACTACCAGTCTTCGAGTAAATTTTGCGTTGTTCAGTCTGATTATTTTCATCATGTCGAGCGAAGATTTCGACAATGACATCACCTGCACACCGCCGGACATACGAGCGAAAGCTGAAATTGTAACGCAAGATTTAGTACCAACAAAATCCTGAGAAAAGTAAACAGCTGTGTACAATACATTCGTTGAATGGAAAAAGAAAAATCAAGTTACTAGTTATTCCGAAAATGTTTTTCTGGCATATTTTAGTGAAAAATCAAAGAGCTTAAAGCCAACGACTTTGTGGTCTATTTATTCTATGTTGCGTAGTAAACTATAACTGAATGAGAGTATCGACATAAGCTCATTTAAAAAGTTAATTGCCTTTTTGAAAAAACAAATGAATGGTTATCAAAGGAAAAAATTGAAAGTTTTTACCACAGAAGAAGTTCAAAAGTTCCTCGCTGAAGCTTTAGATCATGAATATTTGGCTACAAAGGTAAAAAATAACACCTAAACATACTAATTAACAACTAAACTAATCAAATTAATAAAAATAATTACAACTAATTAAACAATTTTATTTACAGGTTACTTTGATATTTGGAATACATGAAGCATGCCGAAGTCATGAGTTGGAATGTTACATTAAATGATATTGAAAACCACAGCGAAATGATGAAAGTTACAATCCCAAAGACCAAAAATAACGTTCCGCGTTCCTTTGTAATCCAGGAAGAATTTCGTAAAATTGTAAAAAAATACGAAGCACTTCGTCCTTCGAATACTACCACAAATCGCTTCTTCTTGAATTTTCAAAAAGGAAAATATCTCTGTCAAATTATAGGGAAAAACAAATTTGCTACTATGCAAACACAGATCGCAGAATATTTGAAATTGCCGGATTCAAAGCGCTACATCAGACACAGTTTTCGAAGAACGTCTACAACTTTTCTTGCTGCTGGTGGAGCGGATATCACTGCTATCAAAAGACACGGAGGATGGAAATCAAATACAGTGGCGGAAGGGTACATAGAACAACCTATGCACAACAAAAAGGAAGCAGCTCAAAAAATAACGTCGTCGATAATGCTACCGTCATTGAGTAAACGCTCAAATAGCTCGAATCATGACAGTTCAGTAAAAAAATTTTTGAAAGCCGAAAATAATTCAGACGAAACATTGAAAATCAGACAAACTGTTATTCAATTGAGTAATTGTTTAGTTATCATTAATCTACAAAAGTAAATTAATTTATGTATCATTGTTTTTTTGACTTTTGAAAACACCAAGTATGTGCTTTAGTTTCTTTCCATTCAAAAAAAATCAATAAATGCTCAATTGTGAATATTGTTAAAAAATAAATTTGTATTTCACTGTCTTTTATTTTTTTTTAATTCACTTTCTTTCCAAATAAAACCGAACTCTTTCAATTTTTAAAATGAAAATTCTAAAAAAAAATGAACCGAAATTGTTCATTGCTTTTATTGATACATTTCGTTAATAAATTAAAAAATTCCTCAAAAAATTTCGGTCTATAATGATCTTTTTCACATTTTGTCCTTTCTACAGTCGGGGGACTTCGCACCCCGACTCTTCTACTACTGCGCCTTCGGACCCTAATAGACCTCGAAAAATTAATACATACGGCCCTATGCATTTCAAACAACTAGCACCACGCTAACTTCATTTTATCCCAATCTCATATCAATGTCATGATAATCTTACGTCAGTTTTTTATATCTTATTGTAAACCATTCTACAATTTTTCTGCGCTTATTGAAAAAAATATCGTGTGCAACACGGAAGAAAGATGATTTCGACTTGTGTGATTGCCGCCCTCGCTTCGCTCGGGCGGCAAGCTTCCCACTCGTCGGAATCGTCTATTTTCCTCCCTAGTTGCACAATCTACTAATTGTTGTTTGGCAAACATATGGCATCATAGGTAATAAGAAGTGAGGTTAGGTACTGTGACGTTATTTTGACGTCACAAAAAGTCCCGGATTGTAGACTCTCGTATTTTAACTTCGGGACGCATTTACGTCCCTTTTCCCATGAACTCTTGCGCAACCGGCCAGGAACTCCAGGGTCATAGGCGAATAAATGAACATTAGGCTAATATTAGTTTGTACAATATTTCATACGTCCCGATTACACCACCGGCACCGAGCCATCCGAACACCTGGACATCACCGAAAGAGGATAAACCGATCATACGCTGAGGAACGTGGAGAGTTGCCGTGCCGATTTGACGACTCCACCCTATAGTGGACCCTGCCCGAAAAGAGTACGGAGGGTCACTCAAAAGGACAGCGCCAGGGACTTCACCTCACTTTCGTTTCGTATCGCCGGTATCGACAGTTCCGAATATTGGAACTGGTACCGAAGACGAGAAAGTCTCGAGTTCCGCGAGGCTCCTTGTACTGGAGGATCAACGGGCCCCTGAGTGGAGGCACCGTGACTGGATTGCCGAAGGAGGCAAAATCGACCAGGTCTACCGAAGACATCAGGATCCCATCCAATATCGTCGAGGACAGGGCCGGATCCTCACCGCCGCCAGAGGCCACTGGACACCCCGAGCTAGTGCGAATTTGGTATCTTCTGTAGTTTCGCGAATACCGGTAAGAATCTTGTAACGAGTCACGAAATCTTTTCCAATTACCTAGCTTTCTTATCGTTGTCGGATTTCGCGTTTTGCCCAAGGCCTTCGCCTATGGATAGTTTCTGTATCGCTAACGTGGAAAAGATTCCGTGTATCGCTTATATTTCTGTTGTGAATTATTAATTCTTGATTCTGTAATATTTTCATAGCGCAAAAGTCTCGTGACCCTGGAGACCTATCAGAACGAATCCGCGAGTTCTCGCTTCTCGAGGACGCGTGTATTGTAACGTGCTTGTCTCGCTTCACGAGATCTCACGTATCGTCGTGTGTTATCCCGCTTCACGGGAGCTCACGTATCGTTAGTAGTATTTTCCGAAAAGGAATTAATTTTGTATTCGATTTCGCTTGCTCGAATTGTTATCGATATTATTTCTTACTTTGTTTCAAATTCAGACTTTGTTAATTTTTGAGTTCTAAATTGTCCTAAATAAAAGGACTCCTGTTATTGTTTTCTATTCCGAGGTTCTCATTCTCCTTATCAATTCCCTTACCAACACCTAGGCGATCCCTGCCCCTCTACCCTCTCGTATAGTCTGTGTTAGTCGGTAGCACGCTCTCCGTCCCTTCTGGAATTATTTCGTAGATTTTCGATTTCGTGACGCAACGGTGCGTCTGGCGCCCAATCGGTCTTTATCGGTATCGTATTCCGGGAGAACGGAGATTCAGTATTTGTAGACGGAAAATCGGCTGTTGGCTACGAACGGCTCGGGTATTCTTACGCGATAGTCCCGTGATACCCTGTCTCGCAATCGTAAGGATATTAATTGAATATAACGTTTGTGTTTTTTTTTTTTTTCGTCACAGTACATACAAACGCATGGCGTAGACCGTATGTTAGATAGAGAGCAACTGTCTCCTATTTTTGTCTCTGTTGATCACACGGTAAACACTAGATCGCAGCGCACCTACCAGTCAATCGCTCAACTTCCGATTTGGGTATACCACTGAGATGTAGGAATAGTGAAGGCCGTACGCCTGTATTCGGAAGTAGTCCGGCGAGCACGCAGCTGTTTCACTCACTTCACGTAGGAGGTTGTCCTTTTCGAATTGAACTGCGCAGTTGGTGTTCAAGCCGTGCAAAAATGTTGTAACCACCTTCAGGACGTAACATGAATGAAACAGCTGCGCGCTCGCCGGTCTACATCAGAATTACAGCGTACGCGTTCCAGTCATAGATAAACGACCCAATTAGTGACACTTTAAGAGCGGCCGTGTCGGATTTTTGCTATTTATTCACACGTGATATAGCCAAACTGAAAACTAAAGGTTTCAACCCGTGCGTTAAAGCCCTCCGAATGAGATTTACCTATTATAAAAGTAAAACAATTAAGGTTTATTAATAAAATCATTATTTTAACAGCGCTTCTCTGCTGCCGGGATTTCTATCACTCGAGAAAGACCCATGTCGTAGTTTCTAATCCCTGCGTGTACCCGATTCATGACCCTTCCTTCCGTCCTTTCCTTATGGCTGACTCCTGCAATGAGGAAATGTTCCAGCGTTTCATGACAATCGTTGTGCTTGTCTTCTTTTGATCCTAACACGCGATTGGCTAACAGCTATTCACTTATAGCATTTTCACTACATATGAGTTATACAATCGACCCCCTACACGTATCCACTTTTTCACATTTCAGAATACCCCATACAAATGGGTTAAATTGCAATTTATGTAATTTCATGGACACACATTAGGTACAGACAAATTAGAATAAATAAACAGAGCAAATTGTTCGACGCAACAGGTGACAAATGGAGGGTCAACAACAGCAACATAGCTTTAATTATGTGACGCACTTATTGACCCCGCGAATTTGAACAAATATCTAACCAAAAGTTAAAGATAGTCTGGTTCCTGCTCAAGATGTTAACACCATTTTTATGCCGTTTTATACTTACATGACGAACAAAATTCACAATGACGTAGTTGTCGCAACTGCTGCCACTGTGTAACATTGCCACTGAGAAGCCACTAAGATGCGTGCCACACTATTTACTGATCCATTTCTATACTAACATATTTTATTTAAAAAAATGTGTTCCTCCAATAATTGAAAGTAAAAAGGCTTTTTAATTGGCCAGTAATTGAATTCTTATTCGACAAAAACTGTATTTATGGCAGTCAAAATTATGCCCTCGGGGTCACAATTTGGGACAGGGTCAGTAACTGGGCCGTTTACCTTATAGAAATAGAGGGATGAAGCATAAACTGGTATTTTAGGCAAAGGGATTGAAGCCAAAATGAGGGGGAGAGTTCCAATTGCATATCCAATCAAATTCAAGCTGGACCCTGCCTTACTATGATTGGCTCTCCTTGTGCGTATAAAGAAACGACGGACCACGTAGCACTTTTAAGTCACTGCGCTGGCTCCCAATAGTAACCAATCACAAGTAAGCATAGTGTACCTCGGCAACCCCCTCTAAACGGCTTCCCCCCCGCAGAGTTATGCTCCATCCAATATTTCTATATCTATGGTTCCAGTATACTCATATTTCAGTGGTCTCGATCAAATGCATGCAAAAATCAAAGAAGCAACGATGCATTATCCACTCTCGGCTCATTTTCGAACACAACTATACTGCTCGAGAGCACGTAAGACCGCTTGCACGAACGGACCTTTAGATTGCACGGGTGCACTAAATCGAAAACGGTAGTATATGTTATGCAGACAAGAGAACCCTGGAAAACTCTGAGGAAGTATTTTCAGCAGAAATAGCATTGAGGGAACAAAGGCAATTAATTGGTCAAATAAAACACATGGAGCATTTATCTTTTACGGTAAAAATCGACACAGCTAGACACATCTCTTTTAGATAATCCATGCTATTTGAAAATTTTATATAACCAGTCAATAAAGTTGATTATCTAAGCGAAATATGTCAAGTTGTATCGATGTTGCCATAAAAGATAGATGGCCATGGACCACGTTTACACCTATGAGTTTTAAAAAGGATTAACCAATCACATTCGTTTATTGTTTTCAAACCCTGCAAATGATCGGTTAATTCTTTATAAAACCTGTACGTCTAAACCGTAGTTATTTGTCAAGAGCTCTCATACATTCTGTCATTCTTCGTGCATTCTGTGTCTGAAACAAAATATATGCCCCCCCCCCCCCCCCTCTCACACGCACGCACGCACACTCACACTCATACTCACACTCACTCAATAGAGTTTCATTTCAGTTCCGAGTGCGCAACTATACAGAAAATTCACTGGATTAGTACCTCTTCGGTAAAACAGTTAAGAACATGATATTCGCATTTGTTTGATACAGGTGATACGTATAAAAAGTACTAACTGTGATAGCAATTATCTCTGTTTTGAAACGTGACATTTTTCTTTAATTGCAAAAATATTTAGGTAGCCTTGATAATGTGTAGCTAAATTTTCAAAAAATTCTTCCCAAAATTGATTTCACAAGATTTTCTTAAGATTGCAATAAAAGGATTGTCCAAAACTTACATTCGTTAGCTGTCCCCAACCGTATGGAACCATGGAATCATTTATATGAGGATCTGTTGGATAAGTGTCAGCTGGAGTTCTTTGACCATGTCTAAAAACCTAAAAATATTTTTTTGGTAATTACACTGAATCTGTCTTAATTTCATGATGACTACTGTTTCTGAAGAGTATTTTAAAATAAAGATAAAAGGGCAAAGAAGAATTTTAGAAGAACGTTTGAATATTATGATAGTGCGAGTAGGGTCAAGATAAAGGTATAAGAGATAATAGAGAATTACACAATTCACTTTTTAAAACATTTTTGTTTTTTGCATTGATTTTGACCTTGAAATCATAAATTATGAATATGTTCACAAGACATTTTTAGAAGGTCTTATGTCTCTCTTTTTTAGTGTCTTATAGACGTTTTACGTGATAAAGACGTCGCTTAGACATGACGCGTCTATGAAACATCAAAAAACATAACCTCTTCGTAATTTGTGGGGCCAGGAGAGCTTCTCTCACAATAATCGCTACTTCAAAATAAAGTAAAACTTATAAGAGCCATACCAAATCGATAAAACTTCTAAAATGTATTCAATCCCAGAAGGTTTAAGCATCAATTTCATAGTATGCAAATTCGCCGCGATACTGCAGCCATTGCGTAAAGTAATGTATAGCAAACGTTAAGCCAACGATAAGACATATCGTCAAACAAATATATTTTACAAAGACGAACATTTTCAGATAGTTCTTTAGATTCACGCTGAAGTCTGTTAAGAGAATAACTGACAGCACACATCATGAGTGCATAATAAACTTACCACAGTAACTAGACGAAGAGTATCTTTAATACATTCGACATCTGATTCATATTCACGTAAAAAATCCGAATGCTTCGTAGCTTTTTGCAACATCTCAAAGAAAGTCTTTCCACCTAATAAAACCCATATTCATAACGCATAATATATAATCTTTTAGCACTTGTAAATAATTATATACGAGTTATATAGACAACTACTTAATAAGTTTTTAGAATACCTAAATTTGTTCGTAGAATAGCTAGTAGAAATATCAGTTTAACTAATTTGAAACTTCCCATATTTGTAAAATAAAAAAATCAAATCGCGCAATAAAATCGAAAGACTTGTACTGGAAAATTTGTGGTGCGCGTAACCAGACCAAGATACGACAGCGCACTGAAGCTAAGAAATAAATTCAGCAAGATAAACTAGTTGTCCCCACCATAAATTCAAGAACTCCGCGTGTTCTTGATATAAATATTAATTACCGGAAGTTATAATTCCAGTCGATTACATAATTGATGCCATGTCCCCAGAGATAATAAATAGATCTTGAATAAAAGCTATAAAGTTTGATTGACGAATACACCGATGATCAGTGACGATTTAACGATTTTCTAAGGTTTGTTATATCATCATAAATTTCCGTTATAAAAAAATTACACATTATATTGGGTTGTAACATAAATAATTTCGGTTATAAGTAGAACGGTATTGTATTTATAACCGAACTTAATTCTGCTACAACCCAATATATCAATAACTCACTTTTTTATATATTCAAATACGAAATATTTGATCATTTTGCAGTTATTATATTAGTATCTTCCATTTTCCCATATAGTAATAATTATCTAACTAAATAATATGAATAAATTCCGGACCTAATCAGAAGTTGATGACATTACTTTGAAAAAAGAATCTAATCTGTCCGCTGATAAAGACGGATGGAAATAAAAAATAAGAATGAATAAATAATACATAAATTCTTGCACTATTACGTATCGAGTTGCGTCTATTTTCAATTGACGTTTAAGGCGATAATTGTTCCTTGTTATGCAGAAGAATTAATCTTTCTATAGAATCTATAATGCAATTTATATCAATCTATAGAAGCAACTAATATAACTTAATATGCGGGGTCATCCTAAATTTGGGATACACCCGGGAAGGGGCTAATACTTTATAAAAACCTAAACCGAAATTATGGAACAAAATGTTTTCTTATGAGGCTTCGAAATTGAGATAGTGGCCCTAAATATTAATGCAGTACGCATATACATATACTTAATGTAGACTCTGTTAAATGCATATGAAGCTGGGGCTCTTTTAACTAAATTATCATGTATTATTTTAAGTGTTCCCTATTTTTAATGTTTTGAACGCAAACCATTTTTTATGCACGACACATTTGCAAATGCACTTCTAGTTTCGAAACGATATACGTACTAAAATCCAAAAACTTAGTGTCATATGTGTGTATCCAATATCTGGCAGCTCCGTTTAACTAATCTAAATATCAAAAATGCATAAGAAAAATCATCAGCAAGTAGATGGAATTAAAAGTTACAAATATCGAACATTTCTAGCTTGAAAGGTCTCAAACCGTGAAATTAATATTTTTTTTTACAACAGCGAAAGTATAAGACGGGATCTCATCATTCATGCAGTCGTGCACCAAAGGCAAACCTGTTTGTCCTGATATCTTCCTTTACTTGTACAAGACTTGTGTTATCTTCAGAATAAACAATTAATTTTATATGACTCCATGAATAATTATCGGGGCAAACAGGTTTGCCTTGAGGCACAACCACTTGAACCATGCGATTGCATCTTATACATTCACTATTACAAAAAAAAAAAATAATTTTGCGCATAGAGAACTTTACTACTAAGATTACACAAAATTTGCAAATATTATTGTTTCGTCCATGTGGTTATGATTTTTCCTATAAATTTCAATCCAAATGATGAAGCCGTTGCTCCGGATATGTTGATGCATATGACACTAACAATCAGTTTTCGGATATTTGGGCATACATAGTTTTTTGAAACCAGAACTTCCGAACATCTGTAAATATTGGTGTTTGATTTATATGCAGAAGTTGATATTCGCTGTAAATTTTACACGAATTGGTTTAGTAGTTCGTGCGAAATTTTGTCCAGAGTAATAGACAGTATATATTTTTTTAATGCATAATTTAATTAGACATGACCCAGGCAGCACAAGGACGTTTTGAGGAAATCCCATGGATATTTTAAATGAGTATTCCGAAAGTCCTTTGGATGTCTTGATAAGGTCTGAGGCCTTCCTCTGGATATCCTCAGAAGTTGCAAATGTCCACATATTCATGATCCTTCGGATGTCCTAGGGAAAACACACTGAACATGTTTAGGCGTTTCATAGAATTTTTACAGGAGGTTTACGCCTGTCCTAGAAAATTATTTCTTTCACATGTCGAGCTGCATAATAGGAATTTATCACGTACAAACATTAAATTGATTTAGAAGACAGTAAGTATACAGGATGAGTTTTCCTAGACTCCACATCTGGGAGGAGTCTCCGTATGTATTGTGCGCGCTATCATCTTTTATCAGATTAGTCCCACCAGTAGCGGCTCACGTATGGGCAGTGTAGAATTGCAGCACTCTTTATTCCACTTAATATTATTGATCAAATTCAATATGAGTCCTTTTTTTCTTTAATTTTTTCTTTATACAAATTTCTGAATAAATTTTCTTTTTATATATATTTGTTTCCTTTTATACATTTTTATAACAAAAGTTAAACATTTTCTGGAGCAGCACCCCCGTTAATAATTTTACTTACGAGCCGTCACTGACAATAAGTCCCACCATCCGGTTAAAGTGTTATACTATTATATATGCTGATTCTAATTTAATGTATGTTCCGTAATTGAAACATGATGCGGTTATTAAATTTAGTCCAATGACATCAACTAATTTTGTTAACAGTTAAAATTAGTCGATGCAATTGACTAAAATTGAATAACTACAGTCGTGGTTCAGTTACGGAATATACCCTCATTTATATTCAGAACATTATAAATTTATTTATGTATGTAATGTAAATAAAATCTAAAAATACATTAAAATAAACTTATATAATTTTTACAGGACATGCTATCGATTCTGAGAATATTTTAACGATCTTCTTAATGTCTTATGCCAGAACTTATAAATATGTATCTGAAGTGGAACATCACGAGCTGATCCTATAAGGTTGCCAAGACAGTTTTGTGGCGTTCGGGATACAATTGGGACATTCCGAAGACCTCATGTGCTGTCTGGGAATATCGGCGACCAGACTACGGTTTCTTATCATCACTTCAGATCGACGTCGCTGTGTTCTTGTACCAGAAATTTGTGTCAAAAAATTTGTTAACTCTATTGTCAAATATCGGCTTTAGTGCGTCATAAAACGAAGCACAACTATTGGAAGCGTCAGCAACTCTTCAACCTGCATTAGAAATCGCACCAAAAGCATTCTGCCAATTTGTACTTGATAACGCCGACCTCGACGATTTACCTTGATCATGCGATGGTACTTACGAGAATACCCTCCCTCCCCTGGACTACTCGCAGTTAAAAATAGACGAATATTTACATATCTGAAGAATACTGCCACAATTTTTAATAGATTTGATGATTTTTATGAAGCTCGAAAAAGACATGGAGTCGGTCGGGCACGACAGTCTGGGCAACACAGAAGACTTTCTTTTCTATTAAATCTCAAATTACAGCTAAAGTATTAGAGATAGAAAAAAAAATGATAGAAGCTTTTCGATAGAAAATTTAATAAATTATATTTATTATACATTTTTCCGATATCAGCAATAATTGTCGAGATATTGGAAAAAAATCTGAAAAAGTGTATCCTTTTTCTAAGATGGTTCAAGCGTAACAGATTTTAATAGGGACTTGTATTATGCTAAATAGAAAGCTGTAACAAACGTTCCGATTTTTACCGGATAATGTTTGTTTCCCCTGATTTGACTAGACTATTAATACCGTTTAAAAATAGCTAGTCGGAACGAATCAGATTTGTGCATCAATAATTTCTTATCAAATCTTGTAGATATTAAATACTGAGAATAAATGAGATTCCATTAATTCCAATTAAAAAATTATTGTTTAACATAAGACATGTTTTATCTTTCTATTGAACCTTTGTTTCTCGTTGCATGTATACAAAGAATATTAAATAAATGAAAAGTTTTATAAATTTTGTATTTGTATTACATTTTTTAAAAGCATGTTTACCTAATGCTCGGCCAGCTGTAACGTTATGCGTCATTAAAGTGGCTCGTGAAACCATTTAAGTTGGCCAGGCTTGGTTTAAGAGGTATTCACTAATAAAATCGCATCAGACACGATAACCTATTCAATTTAAATCATTTTTAATTGGAATAAAAATGTCTTCGATTGTTCCAATTATATAACTGAATCGGATATCTATCGGTTCATATTAATTTTAATTAGATTGCTTAAGTATGATAGACAAATAAAATACTTATATGTCAGTACAAAACTATGCACATGTATACTTTGTAATAAAAATGTACTTATACATAACCACGTACAATAAAATTTGTTAAGGTTTGCATTATTTGCGAACTGTTTAAAAACACATTGAACTTATGAACAGACCATAATAAATAGATATATTGTGTGTACGTATAAATAAGCAATTTTGAAGTTCGATATTTTTATTTCCGTACGGTACATTTTCATACTTTACAGCTCAAAACTTAAATTTTTGTTATATTTTTACTAATTTATTTTTTAACTTAAAACATTGAAATTCTGTTTACTAAATGATTAACCTCCCAATCCCTATTACTATTATGATTATAATGATTAATTACCTTAAGATAGCTCTGCCGTCTACGTAAGTTAAACTGCTGCACCAGAATCTTTTATATATGAAACTTTTAGTATTCAGTTACATGTCAAAAAAATGTCAAGCCGTTTACCGGTTATTTGAGAGAATAGTTAAGTAGTTGAAAATCGACATTTTTATATGGGACCTTATGACCGGAACAATCAGTGGCATTTTTTCATTAATAATTTGTATACTTAGATCAAAGATAGCGGAAATATAAAAAAAGTAGAATTCCCGGACTTCTCAAAAGATAAATCACATTATCGAGACGATAATGAGTTGAAAAGGAGCGGCTCGCTTGGAATGGCGTCGCTCCGACCATGGTCCAAATGCTTGGCAACAGTGCATTATGCGATATAGTTATAATATGAACTGATTCAAGCGAGCATTCAAAATTAGTTTTATAACAAAAGTCGGGATATTATAATTAGTGTACGTTATTAAAAAATCGGAATTTTTTGTGCAACTAATTATTATAATATTCTGCGAGCTTAATTTTCAACATATAGTCGCTAGGGCTCATGACCCCTACGTAGCAGCAAAACTACCTCAAGCATCATACCGATTTTAAAGGTGTATGAAAACTTTCGTGACCGACTGTATAAATCAGACAGAAGAAAGTCTATGGTAAATGTTCGAACACGACAGAAGAATATCGACGCAAAACAAAAATGAAAGTACTAAGCAACCAGTTTAACAACAGTCCTATATTTCTTGATGCTTTTCATCTTTTCATCCACGAAATCAAAACTTTTCACTTGGTACTATCATTGGGACAATAGCACCTTTCTAATCTCACAGGATCACGTGCATCAAGCTGATGGTAAGGCGCTGGTCAAAGCTAATTATTTGAATGTCATAGTGTCCATGAAATTGAAAAGAAAAATCATTCAGCCGTGGATCGTGTAAGGGAAGAAAGTCAAACAGCGATCTCAAAGAGTTGTAAAGTTCGCCGGAAAAAGTCTAAAACGGATTTTATTACGAAGTCCAAGGTAGAACATTATATATTGGTAAAACAAATTTCATACTGTTCTGAGAGCAGCTATTACTCTTCAGGTAAAAAACATGACTAGTTTTCCAACGGAGTTTCCTAAGGACATGTCTAAAGCCTCTGGACAGTCTGAAAGTCATTCCATACAAACACAAAGTTCTGCACCTATAATGCTAAGGGAAAATACTACTGCGACTCCTATGAGACCCAGATCTCTTTATACGGCACACAGTTATCATGTTAGTCAGAATGAGGAGACTAATTTTCAAGTGAGATATTTTTATATTCCCATCTTATTATGAGTACATTAATAACTATCACTGTACAAAATCTGGGAATTCTAACCTAACAATCTAATAAATAGCGGCTAAAGAAATGTGATGAGTTATATAGTTTTTAAAAAAGGTATTTGTTCTGTAACTTGAATATTTAAAATACGTTAAACAAATCGTTTAAAAATAGTATTGGGAGAAAAATAAAAGTCGGCTATCAGAACAAATTTTATTTGTCAAATAATGATGATGCAACGCCGTTAGCTAGATTAGATAAGGGTGATATAACTACAGTAACTTAATGCTTTAATATAAATATCATATAAAGTTTTCATTCAAGATATCAAATAAAACAAAAAGAACACTAGGATATAGCTGCAAAAATTGGTAGAAACTGCACACATCTTCTCGAAGTAATATCGCAGTGTTAGTGACTTAACGTTTTATCAAATATTCAATCATAGCGGTACAGCGAATATTCCAAATTTTTTGAAACTCCACCTTCTGAACAATGGAGTGCCATATCCGGCACAGGTTTTTCTACAACTACTGGTAGTATTTGGCGTCAACCCAGAAATCCTAAACACAGTGCTACATCTTATTATACTGGTGAAGAGTCTTGTGTCTACACGGAGAACTGGAGAGAACACGATACAGATGCTGGTGTTGGCGGTGCTGTTGCTACTCCTCACGGCACGATATCATTGCGACTTCACAACAGAATACGTGTGGATATGACTATAGATAGAGCTGTTCGTGTAATCAATTTCAAGGTACTGAAAGATATCTTTTGACAGTCCGTAAAAATCCTCTATTAAAACGCTTACCTTTGCTTTAGAATAATATTGTTCTATCACTGAGTGGATCTGGAGCTGCTGCGGCTTTACTTCATCCCAATGGAAGAATTTATCAATATGGTTCTAGGGTCGAAATACTTGCCCATGATGTTCACGGAAATAACAAGTTCGTTGACTTTAATGCACAAGAAATGTATGATTATACTTCATATTCTTAGTAGGTATGCAAAAATGTGGTATAAAGGAGTTAGTTTCACTTCAGAGCAATGTGCTCTGGTTTATCTTGTGGATGCTGCTGGAACGAGAACAACGACGGATATGTTTTCCGACATGAGTCAAGTAATTTCATCACGATTTAATTCATTCAGTTTTCATCTTTTTGTATATACCATGAAATTATCTTTTCTTCAGGACTTTTCGCTGAGCGTATTTTTCTCTGATTCTCGACACGGTCCAGCTTGCTTTCAGGAAGCAGCCACAGCGTTAGGTGCTGCTCAGTACTGGTTAACCGATGAAGGCGTTGAAAATTGGATTATTAATAATGTTCGCGTTTCTCAAACTCCGGATGGTCTCGTTAGGTATGTCCATCAATTACCAAATTTATTCTACCTTTTGAAAACAATATTTTTAAAATAGGATCGCTCGAAATAGTAATAAATATCAGCTCAGAACATCTCCAAGTAACGGAACGGCTTCTTTGACAACGCCTTTCCTCCACTGTACCGCCTCCTTAGGTCAGACCTCGCACCTTTTCGTTCGTCGTGGCGAAAGACGTATGCATTACGACGGCACCAGTTTCATCGTTCGAAATGCTGGACATAGTGCAGGCTTCGATGACAATAATCAACTAAAGGTGTATTAAATGTGTTAGCCATTAGTATTTAATGGTACAATATTCTTCAACGCTGAGAGCCAGAAGTGATCAAATAGGGACTAGTTTTTTCTTCTTAATTTATATTCATTTGAATTGATTACGTATCGATTTTTCAGCGTACTTTAATTATCCTACTATTTGTGGCGAAAATAGACATTTACTACTTCTGTTCATTTCTAAAATTTCTAAAGTTCTATGTTTTGTACGTAAAGCGTTCTTTTCGTATGTTTTACACTTTTTAATAAAACATATACAGAAAAAAAATGTTAGTAAAAATCTTTTAGTGTATCTAATATGCTTAATGCTAATCTGATATATAGTAGGTGTGTTTCAAGTCTTCTGATAAGTTAGAATCATAATCTTCCAATGGACTAAGTATTAAAGAGTCATCATCATCCGAAGTATCTGTATCAAAACCATGACCAACTTTCGGTCTGACTTTATTTAGTCCACATCTCCTGAAAAGTAAAATTGGTATAGTTTACATTTATTTATTTTAAAGCGGAATTAAATTTTTACTAAATTAATTATAAACTTGCATGGAAAACAATTTGGAAGTCTCTTCTTTCGAATCTTCATCCCCTATATCCTCATCAAGTAAATTAGTAGATTCCATGGAACTATTTTCTGTATGATCAGTAAGTTCATGAATTTCCTTAAGTAATGTATGAACATAATCTGTATCATATAGTTCCAATCCACGTTCAGGTTTCTTGCTTTTTGATACAGCACACTTTTTTTCGTGGTACAGTTTACTAAAATTGCTTACATTTGTCAAGAGCTGACCTGATTCTAGCAAGTCTTCGACCATTGGTAAAACTGAATAGCGTTTTACTTTTTTAAGTTTTTGTGTTCTGAGATATTTTTCCAGGCCATACTGTAATAAATTGTAAATATGGATTATACAGCATAAATCAATAATGTAACAACAGTGACATAATTGAATAAATGAAAGGTCAACCTCATGGTCGAATACACAGTGTACAAAGGCATTCTCAATAATTAATTTTGATAATATAAAATTAGCATCTTGATGTTCAGCCTCCTCAATGGTAGATCGAAATTCCACAATATGTATCCAATCTTCTTGCTTAACACGAACTTTCACATTGTCTATTGGGATTTTATAATATAAAGCATACACCAAGTATAATCCAGCTATGCGTTCTTTAAATTTATATGGTGGAAGAAGAAAAAGTTTTGCTATATGCATTGCTTCTTCACAGAATTCTGCAAGTTCCGTGGAAGAAGGTCGACATCTGTAAAAAAAATGGAACAGCAATTTTGAAATACTTTAAATGGTCAAAAGATGTACATACGTAAATATTAATGAAAATTGCATTTCTTTCCAAATTTGTGAAAAATCCTGAAATCGAACGTTGTCAAATTGCTCAAACCGCTCGATCAACTTAATGCAGTCTTCTTTAAATCCACTTGCTACATAAGGCGCATTTGTACCCATTATACTCTATCAAATCTCTACAATTGATTGAACATTACATATGAAACTGCACATAAAGTAGCCTTCACAGCTGGTATGGCTAAAATGTCAGACATCTACGGAATGTCACAGCTCCATATAGGTAGCCCCTCATTACGACCGATCGAACTAATTTTTGTCTCTATCGTTTATAAGTCGTTTGCCCGTCAATGCCCGACTATTTTTAACGTTTGCCGGTTATTTGTTTATGTAAAATTATGAAAACAAATTTGGCTCTTTCAGATAGC
>JARQSV010000274.1:564911-586848 GCA_030142285.1 Calameuta idolon | reverse complement strand
TTTATCCTTCATTCTTTACTTTCTTACTTACTCTTTCCTTATTTCTTCTCTACTTTTATAACTCTATTCCTTACTTTTCTACTTTTTTACTTCTTTATTTCTATTTTACTTTCTGCCTTCTCGTCTCACTTTTCATTGTGCTTGTCTTGCCTGTTCTATCCCTTTGGTCGGGTCGAGCATATTCATTCGAGTAGTCACCCTGTTAGAATAGCTACACGTATTGACCATGGTGTCGGGGGTTGTCCTTCCGCCTCATCCGCTGAGCTTGCTCAGTGGGTTGGGCCCAAGTTGTGGCCGCACAGGACCTTATGGGTCTCCCGACGGCGGCCTTGAGCCCCCTTAGGGTATCTACGGCCGTGGTCTTTCGTATAGAGAATCTAATTAGGTGTCTAGCTCTCGCGTATTTAATATAATGAGTTCGTTTTGCTAAAAACGCTCCATATCGGTGATTTGGAGCACTTGTGTGGGTAGAGGCGATCCTATTTGTCTGTGGGGAGGTCGTGCGGGGTAGTCCGTTGACTTTGGGTAAAGTCCTACTTTACCTTGTGCTCTTGGGTCAGCTTCACTTGGGGTAAGTGCAGGTGCTATTGAGCACCTACTAGTTTAAAGTCACCCTCTGTCGGAGACATTTTGCGTGGGGATCAATGGCTGACGGGGTCCGCCGCCGGCGGCGGATGATGTCCCTTACGTCTAACCCACTGAGCTTGCTCGGTGGGAAGGAACGGAGGTTGTAGCGTCAAATATCGTCCCTCGGGATGTCCTGGCGGTGTTCCCAGAGTCGCCGTCGGGTGCTACGCCCGTGGTCTTTCGTTGCGGTGGATCTTGACTAGGGGTAGACCTTTCGCGTTTAACTTACCTTACCCCTTTTGCGTTTTTTTTTGTCGCTCAACCCGACTTGCCTTCCTTCCTGAGGTTTTTCCCCCCTAGTCCTGTGCGCGACAGCCGCAGGACTCGGGGGTTTTCCTCACAAAAAAAAGCACGGTCCCCTCGGGACATTTTAACAACTTAGTTTTTAAGGATTACTAAGAGGAGAGTGAGGGAGACATAGGAAGGAATAGAAAACTTAACAATAGAGTAGAAATGTTGGGTGGCAGCAGACAGGGAAGATGTTGAAGGGAAAAAGAGGAAAATTGTTAAAAAGAAAGAGTGAACAAGAGAGATTGTAAGGACTGAGTGAACAGGTAGAGAAGATGCGTAAAACGTACGCACGATGAGCAGATTATTCTGAAGGAGCGAGAAAAGAGTACGCTAAGTAAAGTAAGAAGCATAGGGGAGCGAAATGGGCCCCTCCCCGCCCATCTCCGTGAGGTCCTGCCTCTCCAGAAAGGAGCAACGACCCCTCCGAGGCCCCACAGGGGATCGTGCTTCTTTTTGTGAGGAAAACCCCCGAGTCCTGCGGCTGTCGCGCACAGGACTAGGGGGGAAAAACCTCAGGAAGAAAAGGAAGTCGGGTCAAGCGACAAAAAAACGCGAAAGGGGTAAGGTAAGTTAAACGCGAAAGGTCTGCCCCTAGTCAAGATCCACCGCAACGAAAGACCACAGGCGTAGCACCCGACGGCGCCCTTGCGAACACCGCCAGGACATCCCGACGGACGATATTTGACGCTACAACCTCCGTCCCTTCCCACCGAGCAAGCTCAGTGGGTTAGACGTAAGGGACCTCATCCGCCGCCGGCGGCGGACCCCGTCAGCCATTGATCCCCGCGGAAAATATCTTCGACATAGGGTGACTTTAAACTAGCAGGTGCTCAATAGCACCCGCACCTACCCCAGGTGAAGCTGGCCCAAGAGCACAAGGTAAAGTAGCACTTTACCCAAAGTCAACGGACTACCCCGCACGACCTCCCCACAGACAAATAGGATCGCCTCCACCCACACAAGTGCTCCGAATCAACGACATGTTGGAGAGTTTTTAGCAAAACGAACTCATTATACTAAATACGCGAGAGCTAGACACCTAATTAGATTCACTATACGAAAGACCACGGCCGTAGATACCCTAAGGGGGCTCAAGGCCCCCGTCGGGAGACCCATAAGGTCCTGTTGCGGCCACAACTTGGGCCCGACCCACTGAGCAAGCTCAGCGGATGAGGCGGAAGGGTAACCCCCGACACCATGGTCAATACGTGTAGCTATTCTAGCAGGGTGACTACTCTTATATGACTACTCGAATGAATATGCTCGACCCGAACAAAGGGATAGAACAGGCAAGACAAGCACAATGAAAAGTGAGAAGGAACGGAGTGAGACGAGAAGGCACAAAGTAAAATAGAAATAAAGAAGTAAAATAATAGAAAAGTAAGGAATAGAGTTATAAAGGTAGAGAAGAAATAAGGAAATAGATAAATCAGAAAGTAAGGAAGAAATAAATATAGAAATAGAAGAAGGTTGGAAATGGATATGAGAGGTGTTTCCAAGAGACCAGTATAGGAGACCGGCTCGAGGAAGAATGAGCGCTCCGAGTTCGGGCGCTGCCTCAAGCGCTCCCCCCACTCTCCGATCTCTGCGCGACGAATTTGCGAGCACACAATTTTGGGCAACTCTCAGTATTTCTAAATATGCTCGGCCTGAATTTCCGACTTCTAAATGTTAATATTTTATTTTATTGATTTAATGAATTATTTCATTGTTCCAATAATTTATTAATATTTCAATTTGAACGTAATTCATTATTGATATTCTACAATTTCAATGCAATTTTTATCAAC
This sequence comes from Calameuta idolon, assembly GCA_030142285.1. NCBI lineage: Eukaryota > Metazoa > Arthropoda > Insecta > Hymenoptera > Cephidae > Calameuta > Calameuta idolon. Next base: position 584,140 of record JARQSV010000274.1, on the reverse strand, counting down.
TCCGCATATTGTACGAGACGTGACTTAGCCTCAGTTTTATAGTTTGAATAATTTTTGAAAGTAAATCAAGATCCAATAATATTTAGCAGTATTTGGAAAGCTTTATTCAATTTTTCGAATTTTCAATATTTCTGTGCAACTAATTTTTTTCTTCTTTTTCTCTCTTCTTTCTTCTTCTCATTCCTTTCTGGCTTTATGCGCTTATGGAGCGTTCTAAGGGTTGCTCTGGGAACCAGCGGTAAGTTGCGGAGAACCTCTGCCCGCCAAGCTGCACGTTCATGATCACATTCAGCTCGGCTACGACGGAACATGGATTATCGTCTGAGGCGGTGATCACAAAATCCTACTCCCGGACTCGCCGCTACGATTTAGCGCCATGTTTTTGGTATCGCTTGAAACCGTAGCGTTGTACATCTCCCTACTCATCTCTGGTTCCGAATCTATGGAGTACTATCGCTACTTGTGGTGTGCGAATGAACTAGTAGCAGCGGCTTTGATGTGTGTATATGTTAGACGGGAAATCCTTGATCTCTGCTGTATATTTAATTGTATCTTTCTTAAATATCTCAAGGCATTATTAGGATTTCAGCAAAATGGTGAGTTTAATTGAAGAAAATTTATTTATTTTACTAGATGGACTTAATATAGTTTGGCTGGATAATAGTATTTGATGGAAATGATTTAGGTTAAGTTGGAAATGCACTGTCATCCACATGAAATTATTAATTTAGGCTCGCAGATATGATACACGTACAACAATCTTCTCTCCGGAAGGCAGATTATATCAAGTAGAATATGCTATGGAAGCTATAAGTCATGCTGGTACTTGTCTTGGTATCTTGGCTAATGATGGTATACTCTTGGCTGCGGAACGCAGAAATACCAATAAACTTCTAGATGAGGTTTTCTTTTCGGAGAAGATTTACAAGCTAAATGATGATGTTGTGTGCTCTGTTGCTGGTATCACTTCGGATGCTAATGTTCTGACAAACGAGCTGCGTCTTATTGGACAAAGATATCTATTACAATATGGAGAAACTATACCTTGTGAACAGCTTGTGTCTTGGCTCTGTGATGTAAAACAAGCGTACACACAGTATGGTGGAAAGAGACCTTTTGGTGTTTCTATCCTCTACATGGGCTGGGATCGTCATTATGGGTATCAGCTGTATCAGTCCGATCCTAGTGGCAATTATGGTGGTTGGAAGGCTACCTGCATTGGTAATAATTCAGCTGCTGCTGTGTCTTCTTTGAAGCAAGAGTATAAAGAAGGTGAAACTACTTTGAAGGATGCAATGGCACTTGCTATTAAAGTCCTGTCCAAGACTTTAGATATGAATAAACTTTCGGCTGATAAGGGTAAGTTACTGTTTACATACTGTCATAATATTGTATTGCAGTAAATCTAGTATGGCATAACCTACCCTAACCCGATCTATTTGCAGTTGAAATGGCTACATTAACAAGAGAAAATGGTAAAACTAAGACACGAATATTGCCAGCTAGCGAAGTGGAGGCTCTGATTGCAGAGTATGATCGTTTGGAAGCTCTTGCAGAACAAGCAAAAAAAGAGAAACAGAAACTATAGGCTAGCAAAGGAAACTAACATAATTTTCACTTTGTATGATTATGTCAACAGAAAGATTATTGACTGCACGATAAAATAATAAAATAATACGACTTTTTCTTTATGTTTTAGAAAATTTATCTTTTCATTTTACAAGTGTTTTTTCAATATTCCCTTCACCATTAATAAAGTACAGTAGAAACTGCATTTAGACCATTTTTCAAAAAATATATGATTTTGTTGATGATGTCCAATGCAGTGGTACTGCCCATGGTGGTAGTTGGTCTAAAATGGATTTATAGGGCAAATCCGCCAATCTTGAGTATAAAAAGTAATGGCTGACAAAGAGAACATCGATAACGGCATCCACATCCGTGGAAACCTGAAATTAAATGGATATGGATTACATGCTATAATACAGTAACAATCAATAGCTTACCGTCATATCTAGCCACAAGTGCCAAGGACCTGCTGGATCTGATGCTGAACTTAGCAGAATGAAATAAAGTGGTCTGCCATTCCACGTGATGCTTGTGGTAACGTTGTCAAGCAGTGACCAAGAGTTGAGAACTACACCGCTACGAGGTACCAAAATAAGATTCAAACGATTTGATCCCGATATGTTCAAGTACAATCTTCTAGCTTCATCGGTGGTGCTATTCCAAGCAGCTGTTAATATTGATTCTTCAGTCTGATTAATGGTTGGGGCTTCTGAAGAAACCCAAACACTCTTGTCTCTAAGATAACACAATGTATTAAATATTTATCGCGAATTTTGGTCTACCTATTAAAATGAGCTTACATAAGCGGAATATCTCTAGTCTTCCACAAGGGCATCCCGCAGTACGTAATATTATTATTACAACTGACACCAACTACTTCAGCATTTTGTAACTCTGGTATCGCTTCCTGAATCAGTTTCGGACTATTTCTATCTAGGTTTAGGATCCAGTAACCTGCATCAGTAGCAATGACGTTGCCACTGATATCATGGAAAGTTCTTTGAGTGTGCTAGAAATATGAAAAGTAAGAAAGCGGATTCTTAAATGAATATTTATTAATTTCATAATACTCACAATAAGCCAGAACCTTTCTGGTGACGGATTAGTGGGTTCGCCACTGTATGGGAATCCCAAAGTTGTAAAGAGAACACCAAGGAGTATGATAAGTGTAGCAAGTACAAAACCAGTTATAAGAGTCCAAGGACGTTCTAAAAGGCATATCAATGGTGCCCAAAAACTACAGAAGATCACGGAAACTACACCGTACAATGCAGCTACGTAAAGATCAGGAATGAGCTGTGATCCTACCCTTCCCATTACAGCCATTAGTGAAGTCATAAAATTGACGGTCCACAACCCATACAAACTCGGAATAAGGAGCCCTATGACTACGTATACCAAGAGCCAGCGAATCGCTGCAACAAAAAAATTGTTTAAAAGATTATCCGTAGAGTTGAGGCATACGGTGAACATTTTTGCGGATCTTACTGTGTCTTTCCAAACGTAATACAGCAGATATGAGAAGAGCAGATGAGCTGAATCCACAAACCATCGTCAACACATACGAAGATCTCAAACCTGCAATGACTGCAATCAGTAAGACGATGCACCACAATACTGTAACAGCTTCGCACTGGAATGCTATCCCTTGAATACGCCCGAACCTTGACTGAAAATAATTTTTTTTTATTATTCCTGCAGGTATACTCTTGTATTAAAGTCAATTTATTGTCTAGTTTGATGCAGTATTATTGCTTGCTGCGACAGACAATTAGATTATATATGAATCTTTAATAAGTTTAATATGTTAGTAGATGAAAATGAGTACAAGGCACTAACATTCTCGCTCATCACCTTCTTAAGGGGTGTCCTGCCGAGGATGGCATTGACGATCAGCATAGGTATCATGGTTGGTGTCCATACCAAACCAATGAGTAGCCACTGCCTAGTGAACCAAGACATGGGTTTATTAGCCCAGTCTGTAATTAGACATATAAGTATGGCTAGGCCGATTCCCAAAGTGATACCTATCAGCTGCGATATAAAATTAATAGTAAACGTAACAAGAGTGTTCTTTAAATACGGACTGGTGTATATAAACAGCAGTGGTCCACACAATGTGATTAATGCCACAAGAACATTGATAAAAATTCCAACGGTCCATGTATATCGAATAAATAAAATCGCATAAAAGTCATAGTAAATTACGGTGCCTGTTGAGGCTGCAGTTGCTGTTTCAAGTTCTTCGGCATTGGCTAATGCCTTAACAAGAGCCATCATATTGTCCCCAGTGTTCTGATAAGTGCCATTTGGAATCCTATGATACTCATCAAGTGATGTGTGATAAACATATCCTCCTAAACCGTGTGCCATATCAAGACCAGGTATATTGCCGAACCGTCGGAAGATTACAAAATCTGTATTCGAGGGAATAAGACCGGACTGGAAAACGTCTGTAAATATTGAAGATCCTGAAGGATGTGGTACCACTGACGCATAGTATGCCGTCAACCAGCTATTTCCTGGACCATCTTGAAATAGTGATTCTCTGCCACCATTTCCTGCCGCATCGTAGTTTAAGACAACTTTAACAATACTGGCCCATTTGGAGGTGGTGATAAATGCATGTGAACCTTGAAGTGGGTTTTCCTCAGCGCCATTGAAAAGAAAGACTACATCGTATTTCAGAGTGGTTCTGCTTCTGGACAATACTCTTAAAACTTCTAGCATCACAGCACAGTTTAGGCCATTGTCAGCAGCTCCGGGAGCTAATAAATGACTGTCAAAATGACAATTGACAAGGAGAGCGCAGTCTTTCACTTTGCCATCAGATAATCTGGCCACTACATTCGTAACATTGGCATACATGTTAGTTAAACCACGTTTATCCGAAGAGTAGTAACCACCACTGCTAGTTTCAATACTGATCTGAACACTTTTATTGTTGATCGCATGGTCCTGAATTTGTAGCAGAAGATTTTGCAGGTATTTTACGGCGAGAACTTCATTTTCGTAGCTTCCTACTACTCTGTCACCAATTTTAGTAAGGCCTATATTGTCAGCTCTGGCCCTCTCAGCTATAAAAGGATCATCACCCTCTTCAGCAATTAACAAAGATTCTACAGTTAGCGCTGTAGGTAGATTCCATTGTGTATTATAATTCACCAGGAAGATTCCAATAACTACAAAGACTGCAAATAGAGTACCCCAATAGGTAGGTATTGTATTCCTGGATCGTTCGGAAGACATTTCTTTGAAATGCTCTGCTAAACGTATACACCACAACTTTTGCCTACTAACAAAAGTTCCTTCTTCTTTTTCTTCCTGTGTTGGCACCCTATTGTAAGGATGAAAATCACGAGTTAGTCTATATCGTATATCCTGACCATTTGCATCATTGTCAAATTCCCTGTTAGTCTCTCTCGTAGAACCCTATGGCAGAATAAGACACATGAATTAGTGATTAAGAAGAATTATGTTGACAAACAAGTACATGTCTTACAAGATTACAGTGTCACTCTTATATAAAGTAATGTTAATGTTACCTATTGCTTGAATTTCAAAATTAAAGACAATCCTCTACGGAACTTATATATTGAGTCAGACAGCATATAAAAGATTATGTATTTCACGTATTGAGACTTAAGTTTTACAAGTATTATCTTAAATATCTAAAGCCAGCTTGTTGTAAATCATTTATAATTCTATATTTGCTCTTTCAAACTATACATACACAGCCATGTTAAAGCTATGCACACAAAACTTCTTTAGCATAACGTAAGATGTAAACTAATCCACATACTTCCATAATATCTTATGGTGTTATGGATGTATAATGGAATTTAACATCATGGCATTAATAATATACAGATTCAACGTACCTCCATTATGTTTCAACGTTTTCAAGACTTTGTTGATTGTACAAAAACTGGATGAACAGTCTAGGAACAACTATGTAGTTATTCAGTGTATTTAATCACAAATACTCCTTAAAATGAAGTAATTATCTTGCATTTGCTAGTTTGTATAGTTTATAATGTTAGCATGCAATAGTTATTATCTAACTCGCAGAGCATTTATAATCGAGAAAAATGTTCCAAATTCCGTAATCTTAGATAAGATTAGTAGAAGAAACGATGATTATATCAGATAATGGAATTACTCGAATCATAGTATGTACATACACATTAGTAACTGCTTTAATATGAATTTGTATGTGCTCAGCTGATGTCCTTGGTTAAGGAGAATTCACATTGTTCCGTATAGCTTTACAACTTTATATGGGTCATACCTAAGGGATGAACTGTACCTGAAATAATTTACATGTAGGTATAATAAATTCTACTCGAACTCACGCGTCCAACTTCACGAATAGTTCTACTCAAATAACTCTAACCGCTGTGAAACAGTACAAATTTATTAATTACAAAAAACTTGTTTAATGGTAAATCCAAGAAATAAAGGGAGTTGTTAAAGTAGTACAATAACACATACTTGTCTATATTATTATTGATCCTCATTGTGTTTTAGATATAAATAATATCGTTCTCAAGAAAAAAATCATTAATCTGATTTGATCTAATTACATTGAATCAGATCTTATAAGAGTAGGTCAGATCCAACTTAATATTACAACAATCTCCACGTCAAGTATGAGTAGATCTGGTAAAGTATAGAACTGAATCTGAACAATCTAATTTTTAGAGATGGAGATCTAGGATACATCCCGTAATTGAACTACGGTTGCGGTTATTAAATTTCAGCCAAGTGCTTCGATTGATTTCGACTGCTGACAAAAATCAGTCGGTCATTGGCTGAAATTTAATAACCACAACTGTGGTTCAATTACGGAATATACCCTTAATGAGTTTTGCCGGATAATCTATTTTGCAAATTTTGCAATGATGCAGACGACGTCAAATTCTAACATAAACAAATAATACCTGGATTTTTTTATTATTACTTATGAACAAGCAATTAGACCTGCGGAAAAGTGTGTGTTGGGTGGGTTTCAAACTATTGCGTTACATACTTCACACGGCGTGATTCTAGTCACTTGCCAGGAATCTTAACCAATCTTAATCCAGGAATACTTGCGCGATTTTGTTCGTCATTTGAAAAGTATTGAATTAAGTCAAAGCAAGACTTTTTAAATATTTTTATTAATAAATATAATTAACTGAATCAGACAATTTTATATCATTCGAATAAAGACTGAATAATCAGCTGTATTATATTATAGGTTTAATCTCGATAATAAAGCACTTGATAGTTTTAATAAACTATTTATCGTTATTTTTGCTTGGAGACATCATGCGATAATGGTCGGCTTAGAGAAACTTAACACTATATTATCCTTCACGAAGAACATGTATATCGGGAATAGAATCAATATAGTCTATAAATTTAAGCAACCGCATTTATATTTTCTTGGAAAAAAGAGAGAGAAGAAGGGAAACTAAAGGGAAAAATGAATCAAACAATAATACATATTATTGTAGTACAATGTCCATACCTTAAAGAATTAATGGTAGACGCAATATATAATGTACAGGGAGCGTTATTCTACATATTACTACACACACACTTATGTATATATACTTCTTTTTATATACTCTACGATTCGTAGAACAGAATTCTAAGCCAAACCACTGATGCGTTAGTTTCACAGCTTTTCTTTTCTCTTCTTATGTCTCTATCTTGTGTGTATATCTGATGTTTATTTTTACTCGAATTTTCATTTCTACTAGGAAATTGAGAAAAGTTATAATAAACTAAGGTTACAGTAGCCATATTGTGAACTAGGAACGCCTAAAGTGTTGTATGTTACTTTCGACTAATTGCAGATAATAAGCCTGTATGCACTTAAGGAAATCAATTAATCAATTATTCGCATATTCCACGCCATAAAAAAAGAAAATACAAAAAAATTAGTAACGAAATTCCAGTTTGCTGTTAATTATAAGATAAAAAAGCAAACGAGAAATATAGTATCACTGCGTATCCAATGTTTTTTGCTTAAAGAGAACAATTTTGGTTTTTAGGAACGACCGCGTGGGATAAATATGAAAGTCTTGTTATCATGTATCGTTACTATTTTAATCTTCCATACTCTTTCGTTGGCCTCGTCGTTACACGTTCTCTTTTAGAGGCCTTTTATTTTTTTAAGATCATTTTTAGAAGAAGATTGTTCTTTTATCTGGAAATTTCATCATAGAGCACCAGTTAAAGGGTTCCTTCCGTTTCGGTAAATTTTGACAAAAAAAAACGAATGCGTTCTTCAAAGGCACATGTACATACATCCACCCAACGTAACCCAATCGGCTTCGTATTTCTTTTCCAATTAGGAATGGAATGGAAGTTAACAAGCGCAGTCGCAGGCGCAACGACGTACGCGTTTTTCACGACGGTGTGCGAATGGTTCTGGTACAGAACGTACAGAACGGGGTTGAACATCTGTCAGGAAGGAGAAAGATGTCAATTAGAGAAGAAAATTTTTCGGAATTTTAATAATTTTTCGAGATTTTCAAAAACTTACAATGAGGTCGATTCTCCTCTGATTGTTCCTGGTTCTGTTGTGCGTGTATCATGGATGGTCCTTGCTCATCCTGTAGATCCTGCTGTGCTTGTCGCTGTTCATTAGTCTGTCCGTCGCTAACTTGCGCCCTAGCTTCAACAGGAACTTCCAAGGATTCTACTGGTCTCAATGGAAGCGGGAATCTTGGTACTGGGAAGGCACGACCTTCTACGACCTATATACAAAAGTTATGAATTTTTCTGGGAAAAACAATTTTCTAAGATTTTGATATTTTATAAAATTATTGGCAGCGGTGGGATTCGAACCCACGCCTCCGAAGAGACTGGTGCCTTAAACCAGCGCCTTAGACCGCTCGGCCACGCTACCGTACTTCACTCACACTTGCCAATGGTTCTCATTCTGACCTTGAAGTAAAGCTTCGAGATATAATCTATAATAACAGATATAAACTATGATAATATTCGCAATAACCTGTATCAGATCATACCTGATGAATTAGATTGCGGACTTCCATTGGTATCGGGAAGTTTCTGTCAAGATCTTCAATCTGATCATCAGGTGATGGAAAAGGTTTGACTACCTGTTGACGTTCATCATTGTTTTCCATTTGTTGCTGAGGGCGTCCCTCGATATTTCCATGTTCTAGAAGATTTCTTACTTCTACCGGAAGTGGGAATGGTCCCAGGGGAATTGGTCTGGCACCCTCAGGGAAGGGTTTGAATTCATGAACGTTCTAATGAAAGAATTAAGAAAAATTGATTACTTTTTATGACAAATTTTTATCTCGAAATTCTAGCCTGAAATATGAATTTAACTTACTTCACGTCGAGCGCCATCCGGAACTTGTATAGGGAATGGCCTGGAATCGTCGGTGATGTGCTGAATGATATTCTTAATCTCCAATGGCACTTGCTGGATGATTCTTCTGATCTCCATAGGCAGACTCTGTAGAGGACGTGGTGCTTCAGGAGCAGGTTGCTCTGGTGCAGATGGTGCAACTAAAGGCCTCTGTTCAGTCTGTTGTGGTGGCATCATCATCTGAGGTACTCTGTGCTCTTGTGTCATTTGTTCTTGTTGTGGTGGTGGCATCATGGGTGGAGTATGCTGATCCTGAGGTAACATACGGTATTCGGGTTGCTGGAACATATTAGGTTGTTCATGTCTTTCCATTGGTGGCCTCATAGCTCTCATAGGATCCATTGAGAAGTGACGTAGTTCAATAGGAATCTGTCTCATCTCCATCTTAAATAGAATACTGATACATTAACTAACAATGCCTAATAATTATAATCTTTTTTCTATTCAAATTATTTATACAGTACCTGAGGTTCCATTGACTGTGGTCCCATCATAGGTGGCCTCATCTCTAGAGTTAGTTGTGGCAGATTTCTCAATTCCGGTAATAAAAGTCCTGAAGGAATGTGATTCAATCCTCTAGAATCACTCAGTGGTAGCTGTTGCATATCCGGTACCTGGTACTGAGTATGGATCTGGTACTGGCTGAAATTCGGTTCAGAATGTTGCAGTGGGATTTGAACGGTACCCAGAGGAACAATGATCGGTGTCATCATTTCCTGTTCTTGTTGCCTAAAAAATAACGAACAAAGATTAACCAATTTTTACATAACATTTTTCGCACGTTTCTTCCGGTTTATTGTCCGGAATTAGAACTTACTCCTGATGCGGATTTCCCGATTCGCACAAAATGGCTACGCGCTCTCCACTCAATCTTTGGAAGCGTCCTGGATCTGTGCTATTCTCGATTCCATTATCGGAACCGTCCATTACTTCATCAGCTCTTCGTCGTTCTACTACGCACGATACTCTGCTGCGTGCCTGTTGCATAAGAGCCTAAGGGGAAATGAATAAAATTGACAATGCATGATCAAAAAGTTATTAAACTTATATTAGTTTTTTTACAGACCCCTAATGAATATACAAATATGACACCTACCCCAGCTATATCATCAAGGTCCAACTGCAATGGAAGCTTTATATGCACTGGTGGAAATTCATCATCATCATAATCATCTTCTTCGTCGACGTCATTAGTGTCGTTCTCTGTTTTAGTATCTTCGACCTTCTGCTGAATCTTTATGTCCTTCGTATCGGGTTGCACCTCTTTTTTAGTAATCGCGGACTCCGACAAGCTCTGTAGATTTTCTTTGCTCTCAATCGGATCCTATAATTAAAAAAAAAACATTTTTCATCTCTATAAAAGCACAACCGCAATGATCATTCTACTCAAAGTGATATTTGTTTAATGTAAGTTAGATGTACTTGATTCACGTTTCGTTCTACATATATAATCATCTGTATTATGGTACATTAGAAAATAAAAATGGTCAGTCTTACTCGAGTGATTATCAGGTAGTCACAGACGCAGTGTGAATACCAATTACAAGCTACCAATATACGTATTTAAGACAAGTTTGAAAGTGCGCGCGACCTGCATTAGAAAGGAGCTAGAAGAATTGACGCACGAATGATATTTAGTACATTGAATTTATATTGAGTATAATATCTATATAATTTTTATATAATATTATACAGTGATTGTGATTGGTCAGTGATTAAGTTCATTGACCAATGACGATAACATTCGAGTTGAAGTCATTGATTAATCAGCTTGATCATTGCTCAAGCTAATAAGCCACACCCGAATCAGTAACTTCTCGTGAATCATCATGTATAATATTGTCCATAGTATCGCAGTATACTGCAGTATACCTTTAAGTAACTACAATGGCCGACAGTGTCGCCGGTGCCAGCAAAGTCTCGTCGTATAGCCATTCCTCTTTAGAAAACGTATACCGCGTAAATAACGGCAAGCTATCAATTAGATAGTCATTATAAGGAGTAATGATTCCGCGTCTAGCGAACTGTGGAAAAGCCCAAGAAAATAGAAATTACAGTGATCCTGGCTAAACATCTGTAATTATGGAACTAAGCGGTTCTAATCCGTCGAGTCGAGGTAATGAGGATATTCTATCCTTTTTCCTTCCCATTGTTATAAACCGGATAAGCTCTTGATATACTGGTAAAAGAAAATATTTATTTACTAATAAGCATTTGTGACGTTATTTCACGAACTAAAAATATATGTATTGCAGATTCTTTCGGTATCTTACGAAATACATTATTCGCGTCCCGACAGATGTCGCACGTGTTTTCTTTCCTAACAGATTCATTACACATCTTAGACACAGTGAATGTGTTCTGCACGTATATACATATATTGGAGGTTACAAAAAAAAGAACTAGTCACAACATACAATACAGTTAACCACAGTGGGGAAGGTGGGAGAAAATCTTTTTAGAGAACGTTCACCTTGCCTGATGCGTACAACAGTATAGTAGACAGGCAACCCACTTTCCGTTCCTTTCCACAGCTTGGTACTGGCTCTCTGTTCCTGTTTTGCACGATACAGCATCATTTTATGAAGGTGTCTACACACCGAATTCGCCGTACGTAGGTATTCATATTTGTCTTTACATTTGTATACAACGCATCCACTCATGCACAACAAGTACGTGCGCGTTTTCACCACGTGGTGAAACTCTACACTCAAATACCTTTTAGTGTTTGTTTTATTGATCGGGAACGCACTTCCGGTTCGCTTTGGTAATACGATAGAAAGTAAGATCGGCTTACGCGTCTTGCAACGCAAATCACTCTAATGGCCAATCACTTTTCTATGGGTACTTATCGATGCACGGGTGTACACGTGCATTAGAGTGACTTACGTGATTGGGATATGATGAAAAGGCAGAAAAAATTATATTTTTGTCCAACAAGGAAAAACACGAATCGGGCAGATTTGTATATTTAATTATTTGATACGATCAAGAGGACATTTTCTCGTGCAAGAGTAAATCTCACGTATATCCACAATGGAGAAATTGATTATGCGTCAGGTGAAAACAGTTTCCGGTATCTCGACTTCCGCCTTCAAGTTTCTGCAGGTTACCGTCTTAACGTTAAGATGCATTTTATTATACTTTTTTTCTCGCTCCTCTCTCACGATATCACGAGGTGTAAATCTGACGAAAGAAATCTAATAAGCAGTGTGCTGTGATGTTGAACGAACCGATGAATGAAAAAACTGCTGGGAGCTTTGCCAATTCTAGAAAATTACGATTTCATCAGCTGACCTCGAGGATATTGTTCGTTAGATGCAACTCGTCGAATTTCGTTAAAGTCTGGGAAGAGAGAATGAGAGAGGGAGAGGGGGGGGCAGGCGCGCGCGCGCGAAAGAGAGAGAGAGAGACAGGCCTGCAATAAAAAAAAACAATAACGGAAATTACAAATGGAAAAACAATTATCTATCATCCTCAGGTCATTCTATGGACTGTTCTATCCTCGTCGTGTAAATCTTGATTACGCAATGCTCTTTCCTGGTTCTCCTTGGGTACCAGGTACCCAGGCATTTATTGCCTGGTACACCGTCACTAACACTCCTTTCTGTATTCAGGTTTTAACTTACGTTGCTGGCCAACTGCGTCGCAATTTACTATTCTCACGTCAGTACGTATATACATATCTACAGACGACGCGAATGTTAAAATGACGGAAGGTTAAAAATGGTCCGATGTCACGAAACCGGATGCTACCTTTTTGTATACGCTATCTTCTCTCGCATAGTTTCCTATACTCTTTTTACCTATACGGGAAATGTGGATATATTACCGACGGTAGGAATGAAGCACAAATTATGAAAAACAAAGGTCATCAAGATTTGCATACGCTCAACTAGTGTCGATAATAATGAACAGTAGTGGGTGCGCCTGGGATTGAACAAGATTTCATTCTTCGCAATCGTGGGAAACAGTTGCTATTTTTTTTTAATTAAACCTCATTCTCAGTGCCTTCTAGTTTCGATTTTCTTCTTCATGGCTTTCTGTATCTCTCTCTCAATTTTGCCGTAGACTCGACACGAGTATTTATCACTTAAGTATTTGCCGATAATTTGATTAGGATAGTTTATCAGTTTTTCGTCGTCCTCTCTCCGCCCTCCCACCCTCTCACCACCCTCCATCGAGCATATCAGAAACGGTAAATTTACATTTCATTTTGTTCCTGTACTAATTCTTAGAAACACAGCTGGCACTCGACGTTACTTCAAAAATAGATCTTGAATCGTCACGCAGCGTAGGAATGTACAGAGTGATAATTTTTTCGGTAATTTCCAACTGGATACAAATGACGTATCAAAGTAAATGAGTATACGTATATACATACGTATAAGGATATACAAAAGTATATATACCCCGTGAAAAAAAATGAGTTATGTATATATATGTATTTATTTTAGACAAATTATGCTTGCAACGTGTATTGCAACATCAACAGACGAAATACCTTAGAGGTTCAATATTGTTATATTCCTACTAAAACTTCAAATTCCTATTCTTACTTCTTCCATCTAATTACCCTAAGGAAGAAGGAATTTCATTTTTGCAATGTGTACATGTATACTTTTTTGTACGACTGTATATAAATTCCTCTTACCTGTATGAGAGCTTCAGGCTGCAGATGCTTAAAATATTCTGCCTGATGAATCTGCTGAGTCTTCATTTGCGCCTGCATGGCTGCAATGGACTCCGGCGTGCAGGAAGCGCGCGCCTGCACCCAGGATGCAGCCAGGATGAAGCTACCCAGCACGATAGACATGGTAACCAGAGTAATAGCAGCAATCCTGGCGATTTGAACGGCAGTACTCTTGCTGTTTGGTCTCATGTAAGCCTGATAGAGATGAACAGAGAGAAGGAAGATTTTTTATTATTTTTATCACGTTCCTGTTGCGAATATTCGGGGAGTACATTGTCAATTTTAGATAATGACGTTTAGCTCATACAAGGACATACGGGATACAATTAGGTTTTACTGCGATATATTTACGTCACGCTAACGTGCTCAACCGAGTCGGTAAGTCCTTCGAGTATTTCCTACACAATTTCATTATGGGTATATATGAGTTACATGGATATGTGTGCTTGCATTTCTAGCGGTGCGAGGTATGTGCATTGTAAAAATGCGGAATATTCCGTCATAAAAGTGAAAACGTTGACGGTCCGGTGAGCATGGATTCTTGCCTGTGTATTCTGGCAGAAAATAAGAGACATTTATAATGGCAGTTTTAACGACAATGAAAATCAAACGGTTTATCCAAGTGTTGCGGTACCGCCGTTCGTACCACTACCGAACGGGAATAAGTACGGTCTTTTATTGTCGGACGGCACTAACTGTACATTGACATTATTATGTTGGCGACAATTCGTCACGATGTTACCGACGGCTGGGGTGGATGCTGAGAAATGTGTTTTCTCAGTAAATTGCGTTGATAAGAAAATATTAGGATATATTTTTCGTCACGACTGTACCTACACAGTGAAAAGTCGTTAAACTGACATTTCATATTTTTGGATTTGAATCTCCCGCGTTTGACAATTCTTAGTGCGGTTGGGTTGTGTTATCAAATTTTGTTCGTTACTATTGCGTAGAAGTAGTATAGTGCGTGGGTTTTGCTTTGCCACTGTTTTGACTCTTTTAAAATGGCTTCCAGCGAGAGAGGATTCGTAATGACCTCAATGTGGATGAGCACGACTCACGGGTGAGAGGCCTCTAAAGAGATAGTAGGCCATCCTGATGTATTATAACTCTTCGTAAAAGTAAATACACGCATTTACTGTTGCCAGGCAAAGATATTTTTAAGCTTTGCATATTTTTTTCTATCAAGATTGGCGATCATCCGTTCGTGAATCGTGAGCTGAATTTATGTTTTTTTCTTCATTTTTTTAAATATCCTTGAGCGCGTATGGATAGATAGTGTAGCGTGACGAGTGGACTGTGTTTAATGATCGCGACGACTTGTCTGAATTATTATGTAACAGTCGAAACCAGTTTGTGATTCGATGAAAATTAGGAACCCGAAATAAAAACACTTCTCAAAGATTTTCGTTCGCTTTACGGCTTGACAATTCGTTATAGCGGCCATATTGTTTCTCTGTTCGCGGTTTTCCTTGCGGTTGCTTGCTAAACTCGTTTTTTCTTTTTTTTTCCACATTTTATAAAGATCGTGACGGACGTATCTCTTTTTTCTAGAAAATCGTATCGCGCGAAAGTACTGCGAAGCGATGCAGAAAAACTAGCGCTGTAATAACTGCGGACTGGAATAGAAAGTGCGAGATCCGCAATTGAGAAAAAAAAGGGCAAAGACCAACCAAATAGAAAATAAAAAGTAGCTATGCGCCATTACAGATAATTCCTCATATTAGAAATTGAATCGAGTCAACAGAACAAAGTTTCATTACAAATATTATTATTTGTAATGCGCCAATGATGAATCGAATGAAATTTTGAAATTTTTTCACAAATTTTTGTAAATATATTTTCTCTTACCGGTGGTGGTTCGGCAGTGGAGTACACTTCGCTTGGTGCATAGTGGCTATGGGGTGGTGGCGGAATTTTTTCCGAACCCACAGCCACTGTAGCCAAGGAGTCGGGTTGTTCCTTCTCCATGGTTCCTGAAGAAAGGACCGTTATCCTGGTATGTCGAGGAACGTTACTTTTTTAATATCTTTTTCTTTTCCCCCTCTTTGATTTTCCAAAATTTTCAAATGTCTTTAGGCCGATTTTACAAAATGACTACTGTTACTGTATGCCGATGTCGATAGCCCGATGTTTCTACGAGCAGTGAGTGGTCACCGTGTTGCTACGATCGGTAACTTACGTTACTCTGATCCCCACTTTTGGTACCTACCTACCTAGCTCAGTTTCTGCATCGTGTCGTATACCGCTGTGCTTAACCATCGCTGTACCTAACTTGCGCTACCGATGTTCTCGTGCCGACTTTCTAAACTTGAATCGGTGGTTTATGCAAGTTGTCTGAGATCAACGGACGTATTTAGGTTCAGATTTAGCTTCAGATAATAATTTGCGAAATCCATAATATAATAATAATAAGAAAAAAAAAAATAGATTTTCCGATTAAAAATGTAAGTAATACCCGCATATGTACAAAATTGAATTTTGGTACAACAAAATTTGCAGCTTTACTATGGTACTTGAGAATAATTTGTTGCTCAATTGTGCCTTTTGAATCAGCCCTAAGGTTTGCTTGTGATATATGCAATGCTTAACTTAATTCAATGGGTACAGGAAGCGACGAGAGACCAAGAGAAGAGAAGCGGCAAGGAAGTTCTAATTGCGATGATTATAAGAAACCAGTTGGAGAGGCTGCAATTCAAAGAATTTAATTTAATCGAGACTTTACATAACAATATGTCACATACAACGAAGTACGGAGCTGTTGACTACGACGTCATTCTATCTTCCTCCTTTTTCAGTTATTTTATATTTTCATTTTTTAAGTGAAACAATATCCTCGTATTTCTTTTTTTCTCTCGAGAAAATTCATGTTGACGTGCCCAAGTTGCGTTTGGCATGTATTGGCATTCTGTATTGCATATACCAATATCGATAAGTAGACTTCAATACTGTGCCGATTACGCAAAGGTAAGTATTGCCTAAACAAACGAGAAATACAGTAACAAGCAAAATAAACGCATGCAGTATATGCAGGTAAACTGAAAACGTTTTTATGCACGTCCACACATGGGAGAATAAAAAAAAATTGAAGAATGTTTTTATACAAAATTCCATAATTGAATAAATGCATTTAATCGGGCGAGTACAAATATGCAATTCCACAGGTGAAATTGGTATGAGTCATCTTTTTGACGTATGTGACCGGTGGCAGTTCAAGTGATAAGAATGATAATGAACAACAAGACTAGGTTGTTTGGTCGTGCATTGAAATCTCCAATGTTACATTGTAAATCGTAAGAGCTGCGGGAATATCAATTATAATATTACATGCGACTACGTTGAGTTTAGATGGTGTTGAGAATAGAGATAAAAGGAAGATAAGGATAGATTTTGAGGAGGACCTCAAAATTATACGAAAAGATGTCTCAATCCTGTTGAAACAAATAGAAAAGTAACAGCCGGTATCTTAGGCTTTTTTTTTCTTATACAATATTTCGATATCTTTAACTATGTATGAATGAGAGAAGAAACTTTGTCGAGAACAAAAACAGAAACATTTTTATTTAACAGGAATCTTAGTGAAAGTGGAAAATTGGTTCCTGTACTAATATATCTTATGGCATACTATGTGTTCTTTCCTTTACAGTGGGGGTGTAGCATAAAAGCGTTTAAATGGGTCATTAGAAAATTCCGCACCACTACCATTATCTTGTCAAATATTCCCTTTTGGGAAAGTAAAGTTCACGTAGATCGTACCACGAAATTTAAGCTGGTTTTAAAATGGCTATTAAATGGGCAAGCTAGCTAACTGCAGGCAACATACGTTTGGCATGCATAAACTTTTATATTGTCATTTTTATTACCCTTTCTTTAGTTGGGAACGAATAGCGGTCATAAAGTTATTAAAAAAATGTCTATTACTCACTTTTCTGTGAGCATTGCTTATTCGCTATAGTTCTCTCATGACGAAAATTCGTGCGGCAGCAAAATGATGTTGATTTCGTTGGCGAAGTTGAACTCTTGTGATCCGTCGACGTAAAAAGAGTCATTATCGTCAATTACATCGTGGAAGACTCCACGGTGAAAATACGACTGCATCTTCATTGGACATTACATGGAGAATTATTAAGACAGCGAATAAATTACGGGTCGATAGCCTTTCACGATCGGTCCCATCGTTCAGATACAATATAAATAAACTCTCGCCTTACCATTTCTAAAAAACCTTTAGAAATTTGATGTTTTTTCAAATTATTAATAAACTGTGACAAGCGACGACGTTCTCTGCCGTCATATTAAGGAACTATCTACTGTGTCTGATTGTGAGCTATGCGATATACAAAGAATCAGATATGGCGTGCGATATTTAACAGAATATAAAATGATTTCAAAATAGAACTCGAGTAACAATGTCTTCTCTGTCCGTCTTCTTATTCTTCTATATGATGTTATATAGAAACGCAGTACGTTTTACTTTGAATTTCATTTGGAAATTCCAACGGGCGATATGAAAAAGTTTGGTGAGTGCAGTCAAAGACTCATATATTGCGTTCAACACTAATTACTTTTTAATAGGCTGAAGAGTGCAATTAAACTACGTAGAAATCTAGGAGTTAGCTGAAGCGTCTTAACAATAACGAGATTACACGGCCAATTACAGACACGCAGCTCTAACTAAAATGACCCAGGTGCTACTTTTGGACAACTTGTTTATCGTAAATTAACTGATATGAAAATATCTATTTCACTTTTCATTTAGCAAAGGATCATTTTATTCCCATACTAACGATTAACTCATGCTTGATCATAGTATAGCAAACATCATTTTGTAACAAGTTCGATCATTAATTAGAATATTGCGAAACAATTAATATATAATCGATGTCCCTATGATCCCGCAAGATTTCTTACCGCCATTTGGTTAAGATACTTTATTTCATCGGCATGTAAAAATCATCGTTTTCTCCGTGAATTTTTCTTGTGGTAGAAGCGTCACGCAGACTCGATACAAAGAGATCGTGTCTGTTCTTATGCTTCTTTTGATCTTCGGCCGCTGATATACATGTGCACCCGTCTATACTATAGATATATTTTACATGTATATTATATGAAATATACACTTATATCGTATGCTCATATACATATGTATACGTACACGCTAATTTATATCTAGGCGAATGGATGATGCGCCTGTCTATTTTCTTGACTCTCAGCTTTCTCTAGAGTTCATTGGCTAGTCAGAACATTGGCTGATCTCTCTGGTTCCCACACCTTCATATGTATATAAATGCGCACGTATATACTCTTGGATTCTCGTTATATGCACTGAAATATTTGTAAACCTTATACAAGAGTTATTAGGTGGTAAAACGTTATTTGGATGTTGTTCGCAAGATGAATCATTTAGTGTGACATTTTTACGGATGAATATATGAACAGGACGCGTGTTTTTTCTTTGTTTCACAATTTTAAAGTTATTTAGTCTATAAAATGTGTTAGAATCACCTTAAGTGCAGTATGTTTATTGCTGAGTCTGATATATTCCAAATCTATCAAATTTTTATGTAGAAA
>JARQSV010000274.1:540880-564811 GCA_030142285.1 Calameuta idolon | reverse complement strand
GTTAGAATCACCTTAAGTGCAGTATGTTTATTGCTGAGTCTGATATATTCCAAATCTATCAAATTTTTATGTAGAAAAGAATAGAAAGAATAGAATAGAAATATTGATTTTATAACGTCAAAAAATTGATCGATTTTGTATTATTTTTTAGCTTTTCAAATATTCTTGCCTTAGTTAATCGTATTACTATACTATCTGTGATTTCATGAACTGAAGCATTGTCATATTTGCATATTCAGAATGAAGCCCTTTAAACTAGGCAATCCGCTATACAGTCGAGCTTTTCGTTATACAGCAATATACGGCGACTATTCATGCTCTGGAATTGTGGGCTATGAATCGTTTCAATTTCATTACTTCTAATGATATTCTTTGTGGATGCACAATAGTTCAATACTTTTAGAAACTGTTTAAGTGAATTTAATGAATTCGGAAAGTGAAACGTAACAGTATGCTGTTAATCTGTCGAGATCAATGTAATATTTTCTCCATGATGGTAAACGGTTTTTAAAGCGCGCTGAAAGAATATTTTGATGGAATGTAACCTCAATTTGTTTCAACATGGTAAGCATGTGGTTTTATTTAGCTGTGTGAAATATGTTATTGCGATGTTTTGATATTTCTGAAACATTTGAAGTTCAATTTACCGAGTGTCATCGTACACTTTTGTAACAATAGATGGTAGGTGACCAAGGAAACTTAGCTGTAATACATGTTTCTGAAACGTGTCACTGTAGCAAACTGGACACCAAAACACCATCCCGATATTTTCAAGTCTGCATGTATCACCATTGACCTGTGATCTAAATGCAGAGACGTCACCTTGGTGACCCTGGATCACTGGGTTAATTTTTTACATTATGTTTTCTTATATCTGTATTGAATTTGCATGTCTGTACTATTATCCCTGTTCTGAAAATTACCTGGAGGATTGAGTGAGTGTGCTAACGCTTAGGTTATCTTTTTCAGTGATGCTTAAAGTTTCCATAATTTATTATAAGAACAATCGGTTTTAGCTGTGAACATTTGCTAAGTTGTTGAAAATTATGAAGACACCCACGGAAAAGCAACTACAGAGAATAGAAAAGAAACGCAAGAAGATGGCTGCTCTTTTGGAAATTACCAAGCTCAATGATAAGGATAGAGAAGCTAGAGCTCATAAACAAGCTGTAGGTAAATTTTTAACTGATTTTTTATGAACTAGGTGGATAACATGACCTGGGTCCTTTTGTTGTTACCAGGAAATGGATATTGGACATGCTAGCGATAGTAGTTCCAGTAGTGGAACTACAAATGGTGTGAGTCCAAGTAGAAAACGTCCTTGTAGTAGACCATTGGAAGATCTTAATCCAGAATCTATAAAAAATGAGCATGTGAAAAGCTTGGATATTATCAAGGAGCCTGATTCTTTAAGTAACAAGAAGCCTCGACTGAGTGGAGAAGAATATATTAAAATGAAGCAGGAACTTCGGGAAAGGTCAAACAAGCTCAAAGCTATACCACGCTTTCGTTTAAAGGCTGTTGGTGACAATGCAAGTTTAAGTATTAACTTGAAGAGCGAAGAAAGAATTCCTATATTTCTAAGTGATGTGCAGCATCTGCTAATGTATTCTCTTTTGGGTCATCACTCTCCATACCTGCCAGCTCGATGGTGTCATTTAGAAAAATATAATAAGGTAAATCTTAATTTCATATTTTTTAAAAGTGAATTATACATTTTTCAAATAAAATTTAAATATTGTTTATTTTTTATTTTGTAAGGTATCTCATATTGTAGTCCTGGTCATAGAAGGACTATCCCTATATCACTTCATGGCTTACGAGTCAATGTTTTCCAATATCACTACGAATTTAGAACATCGTTTAGAACTGGTGACGCCAGCAGCTTATGGTGGTTCGATAGTTGAAGAATTAGCAGCAGTACCACTCACTGGAACTCAGAGTGATAGACTAATAAAACGTAATTCTGTAAAAACTTGAATATTTTGTTAATAGTTATCAAAATGTTCATTAATTATTTTGGATTTTAGTGACATGGTTAATTTCAGAATTTGGTTCCCTTGAAGCTGCTCTTCAGACCACAGGCGATCTAGTGAAGCTTCTGAGAGCTGTATTTCCTATGAAACCGGCTACAACCTCAGACGGTAAAGAACTATCTAGGGAAGCCTACAAAGATGTTCCAGTTACAGACAAGTTTCCCAGGACTCAGTTACTTCTATCACCATGGCAGCTAGTAGAGGAGAATTATCCTTTGCCCTTGGCAGGTGTACTGGCTACAAAGTAATTAAAAGCCCATTTCTTATTTTGATGATTATAATCACTCTAAGGTAACGTCAATATTTATATTTCTCCAGATATCACGATTATATAATGACAAAGGATGTGTACGTGGAAGCTACACCTAAGTCACCAATGTATGGTTTAGATTGTGAAATGTGCAAAACGACTACAGGATTACTGGAGCTTGCCAGGATAACGTTAGTCGACGAGAGTATGAAAGTAAGTATCCTACTTGTAGGATTTAAAAAATAGAATTCAGCTTGCTATAAATACCTATTTAATCTTTGATGATTCATTAATTACTGTTTTATATAATTAATATTTGATCCTATTACAGATACTCTATGACACATTGGTTAAGCCTGAGAACAAAATCGTAGATTATCTAACAAGATTCAGTGGTATCACTGAAAAAATGCTAGAGGACGTGACTACAACATTAAATGATGTACAAAACACATTGAAAACTATACTTCCGGCAGACGCTATTTTAGTGGGCCAAAGTTTAAATTCAGATTTGCACACCTTAAAGATGATGCATCCGTACATAATCGACACATCTGTAATTTTTAATATAACTGGTGATCGCTACAGAAAGACCAAACTGCAAGTCTTAGCTAGAGAATTCTTAAGTGAAACTATCCAGCAGGGTACAGCAGGACATTGTTCATCAGAAGATGCCAAAGCATCACTGAAATTAGTCCAACTGAAGTTAGCCAACAGCGTAGACTATGGAGACGCTGTCTTAACTGGACAACGTGATCTTGAATTACTGAAAATGAATACACACAAGCAACCTGGTCAAAAAGTATTAGACAAAACCGAGCTACGTAAGTACGCTACATCAATCTTCAACCATGTTACGAAGAACCAAAAGAGCGCAGCTATAGTGGGCAGTGATGATGTTATGAACGAGTACTCGAGGTATCTGAAGACGTCGTCCTTAAGTGTTATGGATGATATGAACTTCGATGCAAATGATCAGGTGCGTCTGGTACTGGCTGATAGCTGCAAGGGTGCCGTAACCAGGGCATCTCAAATAGCAATGGAGCACGCATTCACTTTGTGCCATGTCCAGGTCCCTGGTGAAGATTTAGAAACTGAACGTCTAACGAAGACTTTCAGTAGTGTAAACAAGTGGGTGGACAAATTGTGGCAACATACTGCGCAGAACGGCTTAGTGTGTGTAGTTTTTGGTGGTCAAACAAAAGCCAGTAATGGCGCCTGCTTTTTAAATATCAAAAAGGATTTAGTGCTTGCGAAAGCGCTGACCAAAGCGTAGCGAATTCATTAGTAACCTGTATGTGATCAGCGTACCTCCTAAACAGAGACTTGAATGATAGAAAATATTGGGAAATAATGAGGTCACCTAATCTCTATTCGATATTCATGTTTGCCAGCAATGTACAAACTTAGTGTATCGTTAATAAACATTTGATATTTGTTTACGAACGCTCGACAATTTGGTTTTATGTTAAATATAGTTCAGTCATTCATTTATGTAATGCTTTATGTATATTTTATTTATGCTAAAAATTATTGGGAAAATTTATATGATTACCTGCAAGGATACCCGTAATTTCTATAGGCGCGGCTAGATCAGACGGTAAAGCATGGAACCATGTAACCATTTAACGTTAAAACGAAATAAACGTTTATTTTAAAAAAAAATAATAACAAGAGACCTAATTTCAAGGTCGTGGGTTCGAAATCCAAGTTGGGTGGTAACTTGAAAATTTTACATGTTTCAAAAATTCTGGACATCAATATTCAATATTTAAACTTTATAAATCATTTTTCTACAACCGTAACAAACCGTCCTAGTTTTCAATTGATAAAGGTTTCTCAATCAGTCTCATAAAAATCACCATTAATTACCACTACCATCCAGACAAGATCCGCACCATTCAAACCGACACTCACACAATCTTGCCAAGATTCGTAGAAACCGTTTGAAAAGCCCTGTACCATTTTTAGACGCATAATATAATAGCGTCCGGTTGACTGGAACGAATTGCAAGTCGGAATTACGTTTCATGCTGTTACTTCATCAGATTTAAGTAAAAAAAAACTTCCATTAACGACAACGCAATGATAAAGTGGCCATCGCTATAGTGTTAAATGGTTCCCAAAGTATAACCTATTGAATGGCATATAAATACGTTTAGTTACTTTTTGAACCGCACACGTATATTGTGAGGAAACTGAAGAAAAGATAACGAAAATCACAATCCAAACATTCAACGCATATCTAATAAATCTAATGGCTCTCTTTTAGTTGTCACAATTCTTAAAAACTATTTCACTCTATTCTTACCATTAGGACTGTTTATGCATGCGTCTATTATAAATCGCGGCGAAAGGCCGGCCCTGACCAGACGACGTGCTTCTCGCAGCAACCTACCTTTTTGCCGCTTGTTTTTTTCAGTCCTATTGGAGATTTTTTACTCAAACCGTAGAATCGCGTTTTTACGAAACATACATGCATATCACTTTGACTATGGGAGTTATATTACCCTGAAGGACTACAGGACGAAGAGGTCTTTCTCTGACATTTATTTTTCTACACCGTCACGACATACAATTCGCATGCTGGATTATTCAGTTTCACTGTCGGTTTGCGCGTAGCACTGCGAGGTGCCTGTGTGTAACTTGTTTATCTTTTTTGCTTTGATAAGTAAGATATATAAGATGAGATAAATTATTGTACAGGTATTCTGTGAAACGCTAAGAGATTTCGTGTTAAAGAAATTTAATATATTTTTTTCATTTAATAAAAAAATCAACGTGATCTTAATGAAGATGTGTAGTTACGTATTACATATTTAATCGCTTTCTTATTAAATCTGTTGTAATAACGCAAAATTCCCACGATAATTTAGTGATAATCGAAAAAATGTTAAATTTTATAAGTTGGTGTTATAAAAAAATCCGTGGTCGACAATTCGGTAAGTAATGGCAAAGTCTCTTAATTATCCATTAAGTAAAAGGGATGCGATAATATCAGCGAGTCAGTTGTGAGTCTAATTACTGTTCGTTGGTAATTAACCAATCGGTGATTGGTTAAAAAGAGCATTTGAAAACGAAGAAAGAAATAATTAATCATTCATCTTAATTGAATCGTTCTTCATGGGAAATTTGATCAAATCCGTAGACACGTATTAACACGACATCTCACAATATAGATATATATATACATCTGTAAATAAAAGTAGACGTATACAATACTGCGTATATACAACTATGGATATTTACGTGGTAAAATTTTGGAAATTTGATTAAAATCGACTTTATTATTATCCATATTTAAAAATCGGGTCATAGGCGTCGTCCCTTGATGAAACCCACAAGCACACAAGATGACTAATAGAGTGATGGTGCAATGTAGCATGGGTCTATGGATACTCAGCGTTCAACCGACAACAGATAAACCAAACATCCTGAGCTTCCTGATGTTTGCTCTTCGTCTAGTGTTTAATGTCGTTTTCGAACGTGAACTGCCGCCTAGTCAATTTCGAAATTTGGGAAGAATTTATTTTCACCCCAGGGTGTACACAAGATGGCCACTGCTCTCATCGTGTGCATGCGGCTCCACGAGTATTTATTTTTGAACACTGGAAATTCCAAACGCGAATATATCTCAGGAATCTTCGAGTGTTGCATACACAGCACGGTTCAGGTTCGCTGAACTCCTACACAGAACATTTAACCTTCGATTTATTTTTTTCGATTCCCTTTTTTTTATTCAAGTTTATTGCTACGTACATAACCAAAGTATGGTTTTCATAGCTTCTGCGATTAATTGAATGAATCTGAATATTAAATTATTTCGTTAGTTTCAACAATATTATGCATCGTCATTTTTCATCTGATTACTGCGGGCTAACCTACATTCAAGATTCATATTAACTTTTATCGATCCTGGGGTAAGTTTGGCTTAGTAGCTTAAAGTTGAATCTATTGGAGGTTGACCTAGATTCATTGAGACTGGTTGTGTGTGTGTGTGTATATATATACATATGTACAAGCACGCATGCGTGCTTATGGATCGATACTAAACATCATAGAAGGCAAAAGAGAAATTGAACATTTTAGGGAAAATCGTCATCGTACATAAGCTATACACCGTAGAGCCTTCTATGTAGGTCAGAGTCAGATCTTCTCGTGTCACTATGGTTACCGTAGAACTGGTATTGCATAACCTCAGAGATTGGGGCTTTCATCCCTTAGTCATCAGGAAGCCATCCTTGCGGATCGTGACCCCAGCTTGTTTTTGATCAGGTACATGATATATATGATTTTCAAAATTTTTATTATACATTTCCGTTTTCACTAAAATCTCATTATCTAGTTAATTTATATGTACATACCTGAATATCTTATTTATTCAGGTACCGTATATCTAGAGAGTTGTCTGTTTTTTACTTTACATTCTTCTTACCTGTTATGTCAGTGCAACAAGTGCACAATGGCTTAGGAATTTATAAACTGTGTTTTAAATAAAAATGAAGTATTCCATTCCCTCACAATTCAATATGCTATCAAATCGCTTTTCATGGTCGAAGACATAACTCCAACATAGAAATGAATCCTTATTACCACGTCTTATCTTTAACATTCTTAGAAGAGTTTATCAGCTACCGTGCATTCTTCGAGTACGCATCCCGCAACAATTAGCCATCCCATGGCATTTTATCACGTAGTAATTATTTATCAAAGTACGTCGACACCGAACGATTTTTAAGTCTTGCATCCATAGCCATTCAACGCAAATCGTACGCGCCATTTCAGGTGTGACTATCCGGTCTAATCATGGCTAATTCTAATCCATTGAAAATCTGTAATATCGACAACCATTATATTTTGGTATAAATTGTCGATTGAGCGATTCGATTTAAATTATAATACATATAAAATTAAGATCGTTAAAATTTCTTGACTTTTTCAAAATTTTTTTACTCTGGAATGTATATCTTAATTGTATGATAAATCTACATTGATATATAGGGTATACCATATATCGTATTCAACACATGGGTTATTGACATTTTGCGAATTCCTTAGCTAAACCCAGCCGTGATCTCTATATTGGTACATCAGTATATTAAAAGGGCTACACGACGCCCGGCGCCTGCGCCAGCGTCGCGGCGCGTGCTATGTATAGCTTCGATACCCTGCAGCATGGTTTCTTTAGTGCGAATTATGTTCATTGCAGGCCCGCTCATCGGCCAATGAGTACCGTAGTTTTTATCAGCAGGAAGGTATAAAAGTTACAACTACACGCGACACCCGGTATAATATTATGCCAAGAGTATAGCGCGACAAGAAGACAAATATTAACAACGTATCAAAAGAATATTTATTTATTTATTTAACGATCCATCGCTAAACGACTGTCTATAACTTTGTGTTAATTAAACAATACGAAAGCGTGTCTGTCGAAAAAAAATTGCATTATTCCTTCGGTCTGACAATAATTAATACAGTGTGTACTGATATGTTTCAAGTGCATATATAGCTGATTAATGGATACCGAGTCAAGGTAACGTATAATGTATACGAGATAAAAAATTCTAACCTCAAAAATTTTTTTAACCTTATTCTCCTCTCATATCATCCGAATAGAAAAATTTTCCGATCGTTCCGTATTTTCAACTGATTAATCAAAATAGCCCGACAAAAGCAATGATTATGTAAATTGAACTAAGCTGATTGGAAGGACCGTGATAGATAAAAAAAATGAAAAGATGTGCCGCGAAATGAGCAAATGTTTGCTAGTGTTTAATGTGCACTCAAATGGTGCCCTGTCTTCTTGTAATATATGTGTATATATATATATATATATATATATATATATATACACACACGCATGCCTACGATTAAAAGTGTAGGTCTACCTAATCGCACCTTAATCATGTCGACAGTCGGGCTAAGCGTATTTACTTGGATGGTAGAATAATACAAAGTCATATAAAGGCGTAAGATGGCAGCGCGTAATTCCGCCATCAAACGCTCCACAGTTAAATAGACTCTCGTAACGTTATATGACGATTATTTTTTTTTCTTTGTATTTCACACGTCCTTGTCTTCCGTTTATTTCCTGATCCCTCCATACTCTCTTTATTCAATTGCCTCACCCCTCTCGCCAATCGTACTTCTGGATCATTCAAAACTAGAATCCTTCATCGAGGCAACAGTCCCGACCCGCTTCCCCATTATCGTATCTACCACCACTCATCAGGACGATTAATCTTTTATCTCGCAGTCGGTTATTTCATCTATCATTCGCCAAATCATCGATTCACTCTTGTTATGCAGTTCGAATCGATGATCGTGTTACGTGCCGATCGATATTCGTCGATATTTTATTATTGGTATTACTTCCGCCACAGGGCGCGAAATACGACGCTCACATATACAAGTACTATGCTATTCGATTATTAACTTTTTCAGAAAAAATGGAAAGCACGTGCTCGAAATAATTTTATTAATATTTATACTTTCTTCGTATTTGCACAATAACATTTCGCGCGTACAATAATTTCCATGTATTTGTCTTTGCCATTTGTTATTATTATACTTGTCTTTGTCGAACTCTCTAATTCGTCTATGTATACATATAAGTACGTATGATTGTTGTGCAGATTCTTTACTTTGGGGTTTTCCTATGATTTCACTTTAGAGGCTTCTACGTATGTGCCAATGTACGTATGTGCACGCATGTACTGTTTGGTATATTCAGATCGATGCCAAGTTCCGGTAACCGCGTAACATTAGGGTAGTCACTTCCACGAGGATGGTTGCTGCTGTTGAGCAATCCTATGAGACACCCGTTATAACCAGCTTGGATTTTGCGCATCAGGTTAGGCCAACCCTCGTCGTCGTCAGTCAAGGGCTGGTCTGCGAGCTACCAGCACGATAGGAATTATAGATCGTAATATCAGACTGTAGCTTCGTTCAGGTATTGATCATATGTAATTTATGTACATATGCACGTATGTAGATTTCGCGAATGCACTTTGAATGAGGTCGAATGTATTTGAATGACAGTTTTCATGTCAAAAGTCAAGGCATAAGAGTGAGACAGCGAATGATAGTGAAAAACAGTGAATTTTCGGAAACAAAAAATTAAAAATTTTTTTTATAACAAGTTTTGATTACACTAATGATAATGAAATTATATTTGAATGGTATTTCCGAAAATGTGAATTAAGTAACGAGTTATTAGCAAGTGCGATATCTCTGTTACCGTTCAATGCTTAATATATTATATTGGTCTATCTGCATTATGATACATTGATAACGGCCGATCATTTGCGGTAATTAACATTTCTTATCGAAACTGGTTCTTCGCGTTGACACTATTAAAATATAACTGGAAACTTGAGCATTCGGGTTAACAATGAGTTGAAATAAAAATTATAACAAAATTTATTCTGATATTTATGTGGGTGACTGCTTTGTGCAATTATGTGGTTGCAAATTGTTTTTTTTAATTTTTCATCAATTTTCTTATCGTCAGTGTGTGCACGGTTATTACTGGTATTTTGTTTTGTGTAAAATCATAAGCGTCTCTAAGTAAGTTTAGAACTACCCGAACAAAAAGGGTCCTCTAATCACGTGCTTATTCATAAAGTCATAGTTTACTTAAAGATAGGCCAGACGCAATATCCTAGGCTAAATGTTAGCGATACAGCACGTTCAGTACACACAATTGAAACTCAGTGTGACTAATTAAATACAGGAAGGTACTACTATGCAATGGAACAGGGTCCTTAGAAATTGATCTGTTTAATAAACACAAGAATTTAAGTATAAGTTATATAAATACTTGGAAATCTATACAGTCTAGAAATCCCTTTATTACTATGCACCAAATATACGTATCGTGTATTAGATAAACGGATATCTATAAGAACGATTGATACTTAATGTAAAATCATTAGATTAAGTGTGTATATATTGTGACGTGGCATTTTGATGCACGTCACAAAGTAGGCGAATTCGGCTACGTTGTGGGGCCTGATGGGTTACGGAGCGTTTCGCGTGGCGTTGGACTGACTTTATTTTAAGAATTTGTATTTATTTCCCTGTGGGGAACGTTTCGTTTGTTTTTGAGCTCAGTAAGCGAATCCGAGAGGATCCGACACAATTTTTATTGAGACGGGGCCCGAGAGAGAGCCAACTACGAGTCTGGCGGAGCGCCATCGAGAAGAGGTGACGTCAAGACTGGAGCACACAACCTGGCGACTTAACTACGCGAAGCAAGCGGCGAAGGTCTTCAGGATCAGAGGGCCTGCAGGAGTTGCAGAAGCGGCGTGAAGCCGAATATCGAGGGAGTAGAGGTGGATGAGATTCCCGCCTCCCGAAAACGGCACTGCAGCCATCCTAACGCAACAAGATGCCAGGCTCTATTTTATCGAGATCGTCAAAACAATTGAAAATCGCGAGCTCGCTAGCGGAGCCGATGTAACAGCGACCTTGATTGGACCAGGGGGTGGTATTACGGCGCGCTCTCGGGAAGGTTCTCGATTTTGGAAATTTGTAGTGTCACTCACGGCGTGGCCTAGCTTAGGGATAGACGTGCTATCGTTTAGTGCCGATTTTTGAATTTATTGTATCGTATCGTGATCCATTTGAAGGACATGTAATCCAGGAGAGTGTGCTCCTGTGGATAATAGGAGCTACCGGACAACGGTGAGTGACGCTCAGGGGTATTTTGGCTATCTTTCAACTCACGGGATCAACCGATCTTTTCTGTTCGACATACTCTTATGCGTCACCCTGCGCTTTCCTGACCGCTACGGGTCCAAGGATAGCTAATCCGGTGACAAACAGAGAGATCGGTCTCTCATCTTCTTTCTTTTCGGGTTTGCGTCTAAGCGTTCAGTCCACATCTCGCGGAATCGTCTCCCTAACACATGGGTGCGTGAGTCACTATCGTACCGTTTAATATCGTACCGTTTATTATATCGTACTGTAGGTTGCGTTGTTCCAGCGGGAACATTTTTGAATAATGTCGATCGAGTAATTTTCTCCGTGCGCTCTGTACCATCTTGATTTACTTCGCGAACCTATCACTTGTACTTTAATATTTTGTTTCTCTATTTTCTATTTAAAATAAATCGGATCCGTCCCGAGATTTTGGTTCCGATAGTTTGTCCTTGTCCAAAATTAATTTCAGTAGTTTTTAGTGTGAACCTCCCTAAATTTCAGATTTAGTTGTTGTTTCCCAGACCCAGGACCCCACCGTCGAAGAGCTGGCCAGGGTGTCCTTTGGAGACAGCGGCGTAACATTTGTTATGCCTGGCGCCCAGTAATTTGTTTTTATTTTATTCAGATAATTTTTGCAGGTGTCATTATTTGTGTACAAATAATTCTCGTCACAATATACATATATCTAGCATCGAAGATAATTGATAAGATGGATTAGGTACATTGAAAATTGCGAGTGTTAAAAATAGATTTGAGATAAGCTCAACTTTTTGGTCGTTTCATGAACAGTTACTTGTGTTGAGTATTACATTCATTTTGAAGCTTTAAAATGTCATAAGACACTCAGACATGTAGAGCTGTCAAAGAAATAACCTTGAATTTATTGCAAGGCTATGAGTTCCACGTGTTTTCTTTGACAGCTCTGAAACAATGCAATCTTCAACAAATCGCACGTGGGTATCGATAAAATTTTCTGAAAATATATTAAAATAGAACAATGAAGTATAATTCATTGCAAAACCATGCACGTGCATAATTTGTAAAGAAAAATTGTACGAAGAGCTATATGTGGTTTGCTAGAGACTTCATTGTATTTGATCTGTTGAAAGCCCAAAAGGAATTCGTAGACTTATTACACAAACTACTGCTACGTTTCAGCATGTTACGTATATACACGATAGTGCCAGTATTGCAATCTTGGAAAATTACCTTAGTTAGATCTATTGCGAATTGTAGACTGACTTTTCCACTTTGTCCACCGACGTTGAGAATATCTGAGAAAATTTTCAAATTCCACCGCCGTCGTATCACCAGTGCCATTGCTATCGTCCGTCTCTATCAAGGATGTTTCTTATGGGTAATGTGTCCCGTGCAAAAATAATATGAAGAAAAAAGAGGATAAGAAAATAGTCAATCCTCAAAAATAGTCTTCACGCCTTCTTCCGTGACGTAACGACTGATTCATTAATGGAACGCGTTTCTTGTGTTTCCAGTTTTTTGTTCTTTTCTTGCCTCCTTTCGCTATTTCTTTTTATCCTATTATACTTTCTGTCTCCGTCATGGTGCCTATCGTACGTTTCCTTCCTCCTTTCTTTTTATCGCCATCTTACATCTTCCCCGGAATTTATGGTTTTGTTATGTACGAAAAAAAAATTCTCACCCAACTGGTACCAAAATATCGTTCGTGAAATTAGAAAAATATTTTGGGTTCTTCTTCAAAATTAAAAAATTCTACGTTCCTCGTCACTTTAAGCCTATTTCACTGTGTATTTCTGAAACACATTGTAGATCTATACTGGTTTCGACATAGCGCTTGTTCAAACGGATGTGTGAGTCTTACCAGACCGACAAAACTATATCACTTTCTGCGGCAGTTTCGTTCATTGCCAATAAGAACTTTCCACTGTGAACAGACTTAGTGATTTAATTGAATATTTTTTTTTTTCTTGTAATGTACATACGAACTAATGTTATTAATAACCGTGAATTATTAATCGTCGATCGATTCGTAATCCATATGAAAATGGAAGTTCAAGTGGTACGCTTATCTTATAATGAGGGATACAATCGATTATCGAATAAATTCGTAACTACGTTGATCATGCTGTGGTTTAACGATACTTAATACATAAATAATAATGCGTGAGGTGAGAAAACTTCAAAATTGCACAACCACCATTTTCTATTATTCCTACTAAAAATTTTACCTAAAAAATACACATTTCATTTATTCCATATTTGTATATCCATACGTACATTTTACTGGCTACCATTCGATCTACATAGAATTAATGCTTAGTCCTTGATCCATTAATACCAAGGATTCTTGAACCTATGCTATACTACATACGTCCACATATGCTTACAAAGGCGTGAATTCCGTACTAGGATAATTTTCGCACATATTTCATTGTATCAGGTATCTGTCATATATGGCTGGGCAAGACACGTCACAGCCCATTGTTTTCTGCATTTGTATAAATTCTGCATCTTTAACCGTGCTCTTGTCTCTTCTTGGAGGTGGTAATAAGGCCATTTCGATAGAACAATCGATGCATTGTAAAGATAGTTTGAAAATCTTTTTGTGGAAACACACACAAAAAAAAGAGAGAATTTTTTCAATGTATTATATTTTAAGTGACAAATTCAGTCCGAAAAAATATATTAGAAAAAATTCATCTACCTCGTTTAAGAATTTATTAACGGATTGACGTTATCAAAAATATTTCTTATGCACCATTTACATCGTTTTTTATTTTCCTTCAATGCTATTGTCTCTAGCCGAGTTCATGGTACTTTTGTGCAGATATACAAAACCTATACCGTATACGTATGCATATGCACGACATGTGGAATTTCACGTGACATACCGTATGAGCTGATTACAATGGGAACATTTTTGGCCCGATCGTACTCGTGGTTCTTGCTAAGCCTCGTTCGTATTTCATTCATAGTCAAAAATTGCTATTATTTATTTTCACGCATATATTTAAACCATTTACCTTTTATGTTACTACATAATGAGTGACAAGTGTTTTTGTACTCTGTCGCTTTGTTTATCCGTACCGATGGTTCCATCTATCACGGTTAAAACTATCTGTTATGATGGTTTAATTTATTCCTTCGGAACTAGGGGTGGTTTTGTATTCGGTTAATCCAATTAATTCCATTTTACCCAGGACAATTTTGCCTTCTTTATTGAAACATTGTATTCCGTGAAGTGGACCCTTACATCGGTTATATACAAGGGTACAGAAGGGAATAATGTGGAGTGTATACTTATTATACGGGCCTGTTGACCCAGACCTAGTAGCATTGAGATATATATATATATATTTATTATACATACTCTAGTACATATATATATATATATATATATATATGGTAATGAAAAGATACAAGATTATGCGTGGAAGAAAAAATTTTTTTGTAATTAATAAAAAAAAGGAACAACTTTAAAAATTTCATATATACGCGTGTATGCTGCAGAAAATAAGGGCAAATTTGATGGAAAAAAATGCAGGTTTACATTTTAAGAAAGGTAGACCTCGATTAGCAATTAATTCAGATCTCCTTGCAATCTTAAGACATCTTTGAAAGTGTCATAAAAATTCGTGTTACGGTATCCGTACCAGATAATTTCATTTGTCTTCTAAAAAGACTAATCTTCCTGAGAGCTACCTGCTATCCCTGCTATATAAGGAAATTTTCACTTTTTGGCGAAAAAGAAAAAAAAATTTATTGCTATAGAACAACGGAACATTTAATTGGCTATTTTCTTGTTAGTCCGCATAGAAAGTTTCATCAATTTTTTCGCTGAAAACCTAATCTATTGGGGTCATGGTTCTTGATTAGCCGAGTATCGTAACACGAAAAAAATGGATGACTAGAATTTTTGGACAATCTCCTCATTTATACCATTTTACATTTTTTTTTGGTTTCATACATATTCTTGTCAGAACGGTACACGTTTAATTGTATCGTGTAACTGTTGTTTCGGTTGTTTGTTTCTCTTTTTTAATCCTAACACGAATTAGCCACTGTCTTTTTAGGCGAATTGTTACAGACTACTTAAACGTCTACTACCAGTTGTATTCTACGAAAGTCACGTTCAACACGGATGGGTAGATCGCGCGAGCCGATATGCCTGGTTTATCCCAATCACAAGAAATCGTCAATGAATGATCACGTTGTCTCGCCAATTCGATTTGTATTTTCTTTTCATATTTTTTTTTCTTTCACCCATTCATTTGCTTATAAATTGTATTGATTTTTATTCTATCTTCAAAGCCTAAACTATTGTTGGTTGGAGAATATACAGTATTAGAAAAAAAAAGTATGTAGAAATGTCACGTTACAAGCATTTCGAATACTTCAATCTTTTTAATTGAATTTACTTTATCGCTTTTCCCCCGCGCAAAATAAAGTAAAAATATTTTATTATTAAAATTGTAAGAATCATTTTACCAAAGAATTTGCCTATTTCCAACACTGTACTTTTAGAAAATACATATGTATATCCAAGTACCCTCGTTTTTCAAAGAAAACTAACGTATCTTCAACAGTGATACTTTTACGTCATTTTAAATAGTTTCATCCCATTAGAATAACCTTACAAAATTTGTATTGCTCTACGCTTCTTTGCCTTAGCAAAAATATTCTATGTCAATCTACTGTATTATGTATCCTTCAATTTTTCCATAAGTGTCGCAATTCAATATACCTATACGTGTGTATATAGACATACATTACATAGTTAAGCGTACTTAAGTTTTACCAGTTCACTGCGTCTTACGTGATATGTCTCCGGACCGTTTTTTTTTACATAAATTCATAGATCACCTTTTTGTCCAACAATCTTTTCTTCTTCCACGTCACGAGAAGTCGACTGACTATTGGCAACAACGCACGTACCGACATTATACAATTACAGAAAGTCGTGCACGCGACAATAAAAATATCGCTGAATGTGGAGATCGCCTTTATACGCGACGCGGGAAATTCTCTAGTGGCTAATTTTTTCACCTTCGGATAAAATAAACTCCTGAAACATGAAAATGATTGGTTAGCTGGCGATTTATCCGCAGGATAAATTTTATCCAAAGGTGAAGAAATTGGTCATAAGGCATCGACAGTAAAACCTTTTCAAATCAATACAACCAGGTGATTTTGTGGTAAAGATGTGAAGCAAAAAAGAAAGAAAAGAAAACTTAACTTTTTCATAGAAGAGTATAAAGAGAAAAAATTGTGAGTACAAGTAACCCTTTTCGCAATTCTCGAGTAGTAGCTTTACTTAATTGATTAATTAACTAATTACAAGATAGAATTTC
Organism: Calameuta idolon; assembly: GCA_030142285.1. Taxonomy (NCBI): domain Eukaryota; kingdom Metazoa; phylum Arthropoda; class Insecta; order Hymenoptera; family Cephidae; genus Calameuta; species Calameuta idolon. Next base: position 548,486 of record JARQSV010000274.1, on the reverse strand, counting down.
GGATTTTCTAGCCAATTGCAGAAATAGCAGGATGTGTTGAATCACGTCCTGCGAATTGCCAGAAACTCTTGCGGATTTCACCGACCTCGATTTTAACAATTAATTTTTCCATAAACCAGACAGTAACAGTGTTTATAGTTATAGTAATAGTGGCAATGTTTCAGTACGCGCGCACCTACACACCTACTTAGTGATAGATTTTTTCATGTATGAGTGTTTTTATCCTTTCTTATATTGTATACATATTTTTTGTTCGTTTTATCGTTAATACGATGCGTATCGGTATGAGTGTACTTGTTGTCCGCCTTTAACTTATAGCATCTGCTGTGACTCATATGTTGAGACACGTAATCACTAAATATTCCAATACATTTAAAATTAAATTAACACCTATACGGTGAGTTTATGGTAAAACCGAAGATTTTTAGAATGATGACACTTCCTTCTATGTCGACAGTCAAAGCAGTGAAAAATATACTTGGTACGTCTTATTCTTATAGTATTTGCAAAAAAACCTCCAAAAGGTTTGCATCAAATTGTATACATTCCCTGTACCATAATAGGTAAACGCGGTCAGAGGTCGGATCCTGGGAATCGGCGTAAATTAAACTTTAATTGAATTAACTGATGCCGGACCACGCAGCATCATTAAGTTAAGTCCAGTTTGTTCAAATTAGAAGTGACATTTTATAGTAAAGCAGCCGTTCGTTCTCTAGTAGCCATCTCTCTCCTTTTACTCTTTGCTTTTTCTTCACTTGCAACTCATCGAACTTCCAGGCTTTCCGTAACAAGCATACATGTTGTTTGAAATTTGCGCACAAAGGTAGTCAAATATCTATTTAACAAATGGACGCTCTTTTTTTTCATCATTGGAGGCGACTTGCGCTACCAGCCTTCAGATTTTCAATGGTTTTATAGAAATCGTTGTTAACACCTTCGACCCATTATAAAGATGGACGACTCTTCATTGGCTGGATCATTAGCACTGTCCAGCACTTTGCCTATGCTACAATATTTATCATCATAAATCTTGTAACTCTTGGAGGGAGTTTAGGTATTTAATCTCGAATCGTTACCAAACAAATTTCAGGACACTCCAGTCCTTCGTGGAATCCTCCACTTGTTTATTTTTAACAATTTTTCTTAATTACTGTACCAAATCCAGTATGGGGGTTTGGCTAGTCGTAAAGCGTCCTGGAACAAAGGGTAAAATATAACATAGTTAATCGTTATGGTTATTAAATAAGATTTTTATAGATAACTTTGTTTACCATTGATAACACTGCGAGCATTTGATACTTTACTTTAACGATTCGTTTCCAGTGATTTTTGAAAATATGATTCTTATTTTGAAGTATCGACGTTTATCAGAATATATCATAGCACAGTCTACACTGTAGTCTGTCAATGTGACGAATATCCTGCATAAACATAGCAACCTATAAAGGGGGTTAAATTTTCAGAGAAACGAAACTCAAATTTGTCCAACTGTAAATAACCCGAAATTTTCAAGTGCTTGATAACCTTTGTCATTCATCGCTTAGAGATATTGAGAACGTCCACACTCCCCTATTCTATAATGAATCTTAGCCACTGTTCTTCCCAGATGCGTTTCTACTGGCAATATTGATAAGCAAACGTAATACTGCACGCGATAAAACCACAACTTTAAACCGGCAACACGACATATAATATTTATACGAGAATTTCTATGAGAATCTGACTCACTGGATGGAGTCAGTCTAATCGATCCGAGGGTTCCTTGTGTTGGTGTTAGCCAGTTTGTCAGTCAGTCAGTTAGTCAGTCAGTCGGTGAAGAGTACTCGCGGGAGTGAGTACTACGCGTTACAGTATATCCTCATTCAAAAGCAGACTTTGCCGGTGTTTTGAATTCGTTACATTTTTTTAATTTGTAAAAGAACAAAAAGAAAGAAATACATGATTTGATTTGAAATCACCATTTTAATTATTATTAGGAAAGCATTTAAGTTGCGACTAAAGTGTAGGGTGCTTTATTTTAGACTTATGCAAGGAAGAACATTATCGACTTTTAAACTGGAATTTTTGATTAAACGAATAATAAATAATTAGGGCACTACGATGACTGTCACGATAGCTGGTACGTATTTTATTGTAAAATTCGTTTAACTTCATTACTGATAATTACTTGAGGGTTAAACTTGCTTCAGTGTCCTGAAAGAATTATCCAATGAAAATCTTTTTTTTTAATTTTATACCACAGCTTGAAGATTTTAGTTATTTGCTGCTTTGCTTGTGATCATCATTATCTGCTTCTGTGCTGCGTACAAATACGGCCATCCGAACCTAATTAATCACTCTAATTAGGCTTTGTCAAACTCTTCCATCATTTCGTGTTATCGGTTGCAGATTTTTCAAAAATAAAAAATGTATGCAGTGCTTTACTGTACGCTGGGGTGATGGATGATTGTCTTGAAGGAATTAAAATTATCACGCGTCTGGCGTACCCTTGATTAATTCAAAGATTAGGACCTTTGGTTTAAACTGATCTCTGAAAATATTGAAGAAAATTATAGGAACTTTGAAAAAATTATTTATCTCAACATATCATGGCATCAGACATAACTTAATTCGAAAAACTTAATAATCAATTTTATCATACAATAGACACCCAGTATATGGACCTAGATACACCTGTGAGAATATTTACCCTGAGAACCAACGAAAATTATTAATTATCGATTAATGTTGGTAAAATGACTTATCTGCTGTTATTCAAATCGATGAAATATTTTAGCAACCACGTTCCGTTGCAAGTGTTCAAATAAATCAAATAATACGCGCTCAATTAACTTTACATGTTAATTGGTAAGTTTTATAGAATTTTGAAAATCGTTTTGCTTGATTTACTTTTCCTACTTTAATCCAACCCTATTATAAGGTGCGTTTTGACATTGACAGTTAGGTTCAGTTTATTCATCGCAATAATTTTAACACGTACAATTTAGGATGTCATAATTGCAAAAGATGCAAGGTGAATGACTTATTTGCTGTTGCCTCACGCGTATTAATTGTCAATTGACACTTGACAATATGCAATTTATAAGCAAGAGGTAGTGCAGAAATAATTTTTCAAAATTAATGCTTCATTCAAAGGCACTCCTGTACCGACTCGCAGTGTTGGCACTTTATCTCCACATTAAATCAATAAGCAAGCAGCTAAGCGCTATCTATTATATGGACATTATATCTAATATATACATTGCCAAACCCTTGTATGGCTAGTTATGTATATACATTGCCGACACACTGCTCAAATAAAAATCGTATGAATTCTCGATCAGGGTGCAAGTTTTTAGAAAAATATTTTTGTTAAATATCTATTGTTTTTCTTATCCATAGGCGACAGCTTGCAATGCCCTCGCACTGAGTTGGAACGAGCACGGGACAAGGACAAGATCCGCGAGGGTCTGCGATATAGGAATCATCCTAGACCCAGGCTCATCATACCTAAGGATCACTGCAAGGATTTCGATATGTCTCAAGTAGCACTGATACCGGGCGAAGAAAAGATGCCAGGAAGCCATCCTTTTGATATGGTGATGCTGGAGGTATATTTATATCTTGATCCTAAAAAAGATTATAACAGACAAAATCATTTCTTTAAAATAAAAATTAATAAAAGGAATGTAAAATTGGGTTAGCAAGGATGTAATTTGTAGTTATCAACCAACTTTGCCTTCTTTTTTCACAAATTTCATTCTTGACGACCCAATATTATTCCCTCTTTATCTGTACTGAGAGATTTTTGGTTTGGTTAAATAAGGTCGGTATACCCGGTGATACCTGGAGGTACCGCATCGAAAGACAGCGACTTGCGCAGAGGTCGGAGTGGTTTCGAGCTATGCTTCTAGGCCCGCTCTCACCGGCTCCCACTGATCCCCCACCAACAGTTAAACTTCAGCATATTGAGAAACGGGCCTTTGATCATTTGTTGAGGTAGGTCACTGGTTCTTTTTTAGTTATTGAATGGGAGTCAGGGTAGTTCCTGGTCGTGAAGTTCTTAAGGAGGTACTTCAGGCACGTCCAGGTGCGTCACATAGGACCAGGTATTTGAAATCCAGATAGGGTTGTAGAATGAAAACTGCGATGTAGTAAAATCATTATTCATTCATATTAAACTTTTGAGATTCAAAGGTATCAATGAGCATTGTATTTGATCGTAGTGAACAGTGCACGTCGAAACTCTCATTCACAATGTAGTTCAGAGTGCAACATGCTTTTTTTTCCTGGAACCAAATCTTTCCGCGTGTTTAGAATCATGCCGTGTGATTCTGACGGTTTTAAGAAATTAATGAACGTCGCTGTACTTGGCGTAATCGCGTATCTGTGGATCTTTTTATCAATCGTTGCGTTATCCATTATCGTTAATGGGAATTCTCATAAAGATCAAAGGTGTCACGAGCCCATTCCGCCGTTGCACCTGTATTGACTTGAAAGTCAATATGAAATTTGAGGTACCTATTGACCTTGGACGGTCTATTTTATTTCATTTTTAGATACCTACATGATGAGCCGGTGAATTTTCAATCCGTAACTACCGCTAGAGCTACTCTGGATGCGGCACATCAATACCTATGCCCTGAACTTGCTCGACTTTCTGTCAAATTCTTGGAGGCTAATTTGGACTCTTCAACTGTCCTTGAAGTCTATCAAGGACTCGGACTATATGCAGGAAACTTTGAAACGGTGAAACCTCCTGGAACGCCTACTGCGCCACCTGCACCTGGGGATGATGTAGGTGAAATTGGTAAGTTATCGATATCCAATTTGCGATTTATCCATTAACATATTTATTTTATTGATTGTATATTAGTTATGTATAATGAATGATCGATTAATTATGAAGTTACCGATCTTATCATTCTATCAGTATAGTCATAGGGCAACTAATTAGTCACTAACAAATATTGAACAATATCTCACCCTACATATCCTATATCGTTATTGTGACTAGTTAGGAATTTAACATGAGTCTAAAGTCTTACAATTCCATTGTTTGGTTTCAGCTGAAGCCTGTTCTGGACTCCTATCAGCATGTATATCCATCATAGACTCTGATCCTGCAACAGTTCTGTGTCAGGAGTGCTTTGAAGATCTTAGTTCCAAAGAAGTAGCTGATTTAGCATGTAGAGACAGTCTTCGCTTAGCACACGAGGGCACTCTTTTCGCAGCCCTGGAAAGATGGGCAGCATCAGAATGTCGAAGGCGTGGATTAGAGCCAACAGCATCTAACAAGAGAGCTTCGTTACCTGAAGAGGTCTGGTATAGTGTTCGATACCCTCTTATGAATGATAGAGAGTTCATCGAAGGGCCTATGGCAAGTGGAATCCTAACCAGCGAAGAGTCAGCATTTATTGTGGGTAGAATTCTTGGTCACACCGAAGAAAAAATTTCAGTCAATGGTCCATTATCTAGGATTTTATGTGTACCAAGAGCTGGCACCAATCTTTCTGGCATTACCAAATGGAAAACCTCCAAACCTGGAAAAAAGGAACGTGAGGAAAATAAACGTAACAGACGAAAAGAGTGTGCCAGCCAAGGACAAAAAGCATGTGCACGTATCGGAGACTGTTTGGTGAGAGTTTTAGCTTGTGTATTTGACTGAAGAATGAAAGACTTTAAAGAACTTAAATTGTCATGAGGTATCTCGTGAATGTCGAAGTCTGAACAATATGTATTTCATACATTGGTTGAGGTAGTAGGATCTCTAGGTAGTATGTAAATCGACGAAGAAACCACCGACTTAATTATTACAAAGAATCGTCGATTTGCTCTTGCTTCCTATTGTTATATAGAATAATTAAAGACATTTTCCTAATTCTCCTATTCTCCTGAAAACGAATAATCGTATTTACGAGCTTAAAGAGAATTGCGTGTATTAACCCTATGGAGACTTATTTTATAATACCGTAAACGGTAGCCATTACGTTGTCGTCTTTTATAAAATATGTCTGTATATATGTGTATATATATATATATATATATATATATATATATATATATATATATATACATATATACAGACATATTTTATAATAAAATTAAAAAGCAGAGTGAAACGTATATGTATACGTTCTCTCCATTTCGACACAAATTATTAAGCTTTGTAACTTTACGGTTAGCGGAGTGAAACTTACGTTCTTTTACCGTAAAAGTAAACGAAAAAAAATTAAGAAATTAGATAAAATTTCGCACATTTGCTGCGTTTGTTGTTGTTTGAAGATTTTAGAACAAAGGTAAAATTATTATGTCGGAATCGATGAGTAGTTATTGAGATAATTTATGAATCGATTTAGTCGTGAAATTGAAATGGTACAACAGTCAAAATTGGCGAAACACAAAACATTTTTTCAAAAATTGATGATCTTTTTCATCGAAAAAAAATTCTTAAGCGTGCGGCAGTGCGTTTAGTACTCCTGAAAGAAAAATATATAAATATATCGTCAGATAATACGATTTTATATAAGTCCTCATAGTGCTCGATATTTATTCGTTCGTTGTGTTCATATTTTGCAATTGAGAGTATAATTAATGTTTTAATTAATATAATTGATTCGAATTTTAATGGATAAATTCCCATGGCTGGTCCGTGCGCGAGTATATAGAGATTGATCGCCTGTGGAGAGAAAAATATTGGAATAGGTATTTTCATATTTCTTGGATCAATTGTCAAAAAGTGAAGGAAGAAATTTTTTTTATAAAAAATCAGGAAATAAAAATGGATATTACCAAAATTGATGACGTATATTTGAAATTCGAAAAAAAAGGTTGAAAGATTCAGTAAATTCGTTATAAAGTCGAGATTAAGAGATATATTTAAATCTCGTTTTAATTTGCAATTAAGCTTTTTGTCTGTTATAATAATTGCAGTTTGTTAATTAGATTCGAATTTCTTTCTTAATCCTTTATACTGTCACCATTTTTGATTTTTCATTTTTTTGTCCTAGGTGCTTTACTTTATTAGCAGAGCGCGCGTAATTGTTTTACATTTTTAATGTTTAAATAATATTGTCAAAATGTTATTCATATGTGTAATTATAATGATGATGGCTTTTTATCGAATTGTATGACGAAAGAATGCTAGTGAAAGTATTTCATGTACGTAAAAAATTAAACGTCAGAATTTTACATAACGAATAATCCCAATTGCTTTCCCTTACTAGTTCAGACGTGCGTTAATACCGTATGTATGACTACAGTATATACTTTTTATAGCTAAGCACAATTTTATAATTTAATTCGTTGTATCGTCAATCTATATAATTAAAGTAAATACCTTTATTAGAATTGCAGATTCCTAATGTAATATGAATATAATTCATAATATAAATTTTCAAAAATTTTGTACTTTCAGAATATTATTAGCTTCTTTCTTTTGTTGCATTCATTGCGCTTTCTGTTGGACTGTATATTCCACTGGTAAGTTTCAACCATCGGTCTACGTTTCATAACAGGAATATAATTACCGGTTCAATGAAGATGTCGGTTATTCGTCATGTTAAGTGAGAGCAGCGCCCCTAGCGGATTTGAAGGTGAACCCTCCATGATCCCCCTTTTGGCCGTT
>JARQSV010000274.1:496401-539904 GCA_030142285.1 Calameuta idolon | reverse complement strand
CGGCCAAAAGGGGGATCATGGAGGGTTCACCTTCAAATCCGCTAGGGGCGCTGCTCTCACTTAACATGACGAATTGAAAGGCTTCCCTATGTCAGTGGCTTAGTTTCCACCGAAGCAGAGTCGAACTCAAATAGAAATGAAATAGAGTCCAGTTTTTCTACCTTCAGCCGTTTCCATCGCACTCCCGCTAGGCAGAGTTGAAGTAGAGTTGATGGGAGTTGATTTTAACACTTTTTGTTTTTATTTCTCTTGGATGATTGAGCTTAAGATCATTAAGATTAACTTACGTCATCATGCTCTTCGCAAATTTTTAAAACTAAGTGCTTACAACATTTTTCAAGTCTATACTGGTTGTTACGTTACCATTCCACAAGGTACACATGTAGCATCTTTTAAAATATTTTAAACTGCATAGTTGGCAGCACCACTTACAACTCCAGTTCGGTCCCAGATGCGCGTTTCCACCAAACCTGATTTCGCCTAACCTGGCATCATTTGAAGCATTTCGTAGGGTTAGGTCTATAATTGAGATTGGCGTTCCCACCGCACTACCACTCGATTCAACTCTGCTTCAACCTTGTTTCGACTCAACTCTTACTGCGGTGGGAACTAATCCAGTAATGGACGGAAATGTTCGCTATTGTGTTAGAAAGATGTACCGAGTAAGAAATCAGATGTCACTACTGGGCTTCCATATGGACGTGATTAGTCTTCCATCATAAATGGTCATACACTTTCAGGGTGCGCGCACATTGGCCGCATAGTGAAAATCACAGAAGGCAACACGCCACAGAGTTCAAAGCTGTCACATGATCAGCGCGGCACGTCATTTAGTATAAGACGGGTATGTTCAACCGAAACCGATTCGTAGTTTAGTGTTTGGACAGAAAAACAGTAAAAGAACGTAAAAGAACATCCTTCTCTGGCACCTCTGTATGCTTCCCTCACAACATCTTCAACGGGAATTGGATACCATCGCCATGGGCCTTTTTTGATCGGCGATATTGCACGGCTTGGTGAAAGATAGTAGAAGTGAGAGAGTGACAGAGAGAAGTGAATTTCTCTTAGGGGGCGGAAGTACTCAAAAAGATCTAATAAAACGAGCGTCTCTTACAGGGGAAAATGGTGAGTTTTCTGGTCACGTATAATCTCCACAACCATTATTCGATGATGAATTGTCATCTGTCTTCGAACGATGGAAGTCATTCGGTTTGGGAACTAAGCATGTTGAATGGTTAACTATGGTGCTGTAACTTTCTTTCTCGAGTTTCTTTGTAATACACTTTTCACAGGTTATGTACCATGTAATTACTATGGGGTATAGTTATGTCTCACTCAATCGCATGTGAGTAAACAGAGATACGAAAATACCCGTAGCACTGACAGTGAGCTTTAAAATCCAACCCATATTGAAAGGATACTTTGTAAGACATTGATTTTTTGTGTGTTTAAAGCTTTCTCTTTACCGCATTCTTGGCTTTCTGTTCTTTAATTGTGATAGGTTTTTCTTCTTTGGAAGCTTCTTTCGACTTTAGCTATATTTTTTATCTTAAGATACTTTTTATGAGCTTGTTGGCATTAGGTTAGAATAACAGTTAAATGGTTTATCTTCGATCTAATACTAATAGCAACACGAATTCTGAATGATGAATAATATTAAAAAATACAGTCTGAGCCAATATTCAGTCTGTCAGATAAGATAATTTGTCAATTCTAAGCTGCTTAATGACATATTTTATGTTAATACCATTCATCAGACTCTAATCTCCAATTCTACCAACATCGTTCATTATTTATTATCGTTCTCAGTTTAAACTGTGCTATTAGCTAGTTAGATACTTGTATTTTGAAAATAAACGGAGTATATGCATTGAACCACGTTGAAGAAAACAGGCTTAACTCTTTTTAAATATTTCTAAAAGTAGATGTAAGGGGATTTAAAGTGACTAGAGAAATGGATATAGAAAAAAGTAATAAAATAAAAGGCAGTAGTACAATAGGTGGGTTAAGATCTAATCTTAGCAAGTTGTTTTGATAATTGACGTTGATCATAGTTCTGATAACAGAAATTGCTGATTCATAGATTTTGTTTGCTTCTTAACTGTTTTCATACGTTATACATTATATACGTAATCTCAATTAATAAATAAGTATCATATTTAAGCTGATAAACTGAATCATTAATTTATCTTTTTATAGGTATACAATAGAGTTCATCTTCCATTTGATTAACAATATTAACGAATGCTCAGTCTAAATAATTATAGACCTTTTATGATTAGAATATATATACAAATAGTGCGTGGTTGAAGAATGTTTATAACACTAATCTATTATATGATCAGACATGAATTAACAATGTTGAAATGCTTATATTTTAACAGCCAATTATAACTAATTCAATGAGATACTAAATGAAAGAGTATAATTTGATGCTTGTTATTCAGATAAAAATTATTCAAAATGATCCTCGATGTTCCTTTGAATCCTAATTGTACATGTGTCACCTGTATGTGAGAGCAGGTCAAGCGAGTGCCATGGAGAAGTTTCCACTGAAGGGTACTTCCACATCAACTACCTCAAGTCATCCTGCATTCTCAAGCACATTAACAACATATCATTCAGTAGATGGCAAGGTAGGCGTCGCCAATGAATCCATCACTTGTAATCATTATGTTCCTCCTTTTAGGATTCTCACAACCTATTTGGTAGGTCATCATCTCCACCCTGGGTGTCAAGGTGCCCCAAATCTTCCATTACCTTTCCTGGTCCCTATATTGGATTAAGGAACTCGAGATCAAATGTGCTGTGGGTTATAAGAAATATTTTAGCTACATTGTCAAAGTAAAAATTTAAGCATATAAGGTTACATGAACTACATTTACGGTGACCATTTCAACAATAATTTGGCCATATAACTAATTATTTGAAATATATCTAACATAGCATCTTATGGATATAATATATCGCTATTTTTTCAATTTGGCTAATATTTTATTCAAGTTTTCTTTGTTATTTTGCACATTTTGAGCACGTCTCAATTTACTCTTTATGTGATATTGTGAATGTGTGTTATTATTTTAATTAGCAAAAGTGATAATTCATCAAATTCCATGAGGAACAGTATCCTATTACCTTTTGAATCATGACTGACCTGATGAAGTATATGTACTTGGTGGCGTGTCACAGTTGAAAATGGATAATATTGATGACATCTAAATAATATCATCAAAGGATATTATCAATAGTTAACAACTGTATCCACAATCCACTTATGACAAAGTGAATCATGAACTTTTATATGGAGAATATTGTCAATTTCTTAAACAATTCCAATAAAAGTGACAATTTAAATCTGAGTCCAATGATCTTGCCTTTTAATGATGACAAAGATAATCATTTGGAGTACCTCTGGAGTGGGTGAATCTAATGGAGTACAATTAACGTTGCACAGAATGGGAATGGCGTAGACAGTAATACTGGTGATGCCAGACTTCGGAGTACTGTCACTAATCGCACTGGAAGTCTTAGTAGCGACGAAGACATGTTGGACGTAAATCATCATACAACTGCTTCCCATCCTGCTGGAAATAATGCGTTCCTGGAGAGGAGCGTACGCCTGGATGATGCTTCATCGCATTGTAAGTCTATTTGTTCTAATAAAATAATGAAAATATACTATTCAAGTGCTTCGATGATCGTATACTCAGCTCTCATATCTCAGGGCATATACATATTATAGAAATGATGCTACAAATCAGGAATGTTAGCGCCATCCTCTATATACGGTGAACTACTTAGTTCTTTGTATGATACATTTTTCACAGAATATGTGTGTTTCCTCTGTTTTAAGGTGGGGTTACTTTTTCGGGACTCCAGGGTAAGTTTGCCTACTTAATAGATTTTCCATAGTAGTATAATTAAGTATGCATCGGACGTCACTGCCAAATTAAATGTCGTCCAACAATGCTATGAGGCTTTGTATACACGTGAGTCATCGAAGCACATAGACTTAATACTATTATCCTAACGATTAATTAATTAAATTAATACGTCCTATGCACGCTGCGTACATTCACCCAACGTACAGGTTTAACCGTACCGTATATCCTTTAGAAAATAAATTCTTTTCCGTAAAAAAATACACAATTATTAATATCAGATAGACAACTCCTCTTCATCGTTCAGTAATAATAATTTTTTCTATTTTATATCAAGAATGTTTGGTTTGATTTACTTTTAAAATTGACACGAAAAATGTTATTATCAGGCAATTAAATTCTTTTTAATGTATTTCAATTTTTTTGGTTTTGCCAGGTGTATTTGGCGTATCAATGTGCTCGGCAAAGCCTGAAGTCGAATACAGATTATTATTATTGCTAATGATTGTCTGGTTTATTTACACAGTTTCGGCAGACTCAGATGATATCCCCGGCATTGGCCAATATGAGGATTTCCACACTATAGACTGGCAGCGCGATATAGCCAGGGATCGTATGAGACATCGTTATATAGTCAAGAAGAAGCATGACTCCATTTGGGATCTGATCAAGGGTGCTCACGATGCTTGGTCAGGATGGCTTTGCGTTCTGTTGGTGGGTCTCTTCACAGGCGTTGCTGCTGGTGTTATAGACATTGGAGCATCGTGGATGACGGACTTGAAGTTCGGAATATGCCCTCAAGCATTCTGGCTCAATAAGGAGCAATGCTGTTGGAGTTATAATGAAACGACTTTTGATGGTGGAAACTGCACTCAAGTTAGTAATGAGCAATATGTGATCTAAGGAATTGAAAACGCTTGTAGATTCCCTCTTCATATCGTGAATATTTTTTGTCTCAGTGGAAGTCCTGGCCAGAGGTTTTTAAACAGTCTAAGGACGGAGCAGGGCCTTACATAATTTCCTACCTGTTTTACACTGCGTGGGCTTTACTGTTCGCATCGCTTTCTGCATCCTTAGTCAGGATGTTCGCACCATATGCTTGTGGTTCTGGTATACCGGAGGTTCGTACAATTGTCTGTTAATACACCTTACCTTAAAAAAGGTTATATTTTCATTTATGCTGTAATTAATTCAAATAGATTAAAACTATACTCAGCGGATTTATTATACGTGGGTACCTGGGTAAGTGGACCCTGATCATCAAATCTGTCGGCTTAATACTCTCCGTCTCGTCTGGTCTAAATCTTGGCAAGGAAGGTCCTATGGTACACATAGCATGTTGCATTGGAAACATATTTTCATATCTGTTTCCAAAATATGGCCGTAATGAGGCCAAAAAACGTGAGATATTATCGGCAGCCGCAGCAGCTGGTGTATCTGTTGCTTTTGGTGCTCCGATCGGCGGAGTCCTATTCAGCTTGGAGGAGGTAAATAAGAATTTATATTTGCGTTTAAGTCGACACTACTTTTTGCACTATTCATTGAGTTTATGCTCTTTTCATTCATAGGTTAGTTATTATTTCCCACTGAAGACTCTGTGGAGATCATTTTTCTGTGCGCTGATCGCTGCTTTCGTACTAAGATCTATCAATCCCTTTGGTAACGAACACTCAGTACTGTTCTACGTAGAGTATAACAAACCTTGGATATTCTTCGAATTGGTGCCGTTTGTAATGCTGGGTATAATGGGTGTAAGATAATTTCACAGTAAACCAGATAAACTCATAGTAATTCATAGGTACTGATATGATTATCCTTTTTTTTGTCTAATAGGGCGTAATCGCGACCATATTTATTAAAGCTAATTTATATTGGTGTCGTTACCGCAAAACTTCAAAACTTGGCCAGTATCCAGTAACCGAGGTTCTTGTAGTAACAGTTGCCACAGCTATTATATCTTATCCAAATCCTTACACGAGGATGAACACAAGTCAATTGATCTACTTACTCTTCAGTCAGTGCGGAGTGTCTAATGCTGACATTTTATGGTACATATACTTATGCCGAGAATTTAATCAATTCGACAAAGCATAATCTCATTAATTAATTTTCACTCTCGACTGCAGTGACTACAACCGTAATTTCACGGACGTCAATTCAGCTATAGAAATTGCAGCTGCCGAGCCCGGAGTTTACAAGGCAGTATGGCTCCTGGTTTTGGCGCTTATATTGAAACTAATAATGACCATCTTCACCTTCGGCATGAAAGTGCCCTGCGGTTTATTCATACCGTCCTTATGTTTGGGTGCGATTATGGGTCGCATTGTCGGTATCGGAATGGAACAACTAGCGTACAATTATCCACACATCTGGATGTTCAGCGAGGAATGCTCCACCGGAGTAGACTGTATCACTCCAGGTTTATACGCGATGGTTGGTGCTGCTGCTGTGCTTGGTGGTGTTACGAGGATGACAGTGTCCCTCGTTGTCATCATGTTCGAACTCACCGGTGGTGTCAGATACATCGTACCCCTTATGGCCGCTGCTATGGCCAGCAAGTGGGTCGGCGATGCTCTCGGGAAACAAGGAATCTACGATGCACACATCGGTCTCAACGGGTATCCATTCTTAGACAGTAAAGACGAGTTCCAGCATACAACTCTTGCAGCTGACGTTATGCAGCCCAAGTATGTATCATGCCCACTGATAATGAGTAACATTGGTTTCTCGTAGTTATTCAATTTTTCATTCTTGTTATCCAAGTCAATTGAATTCGCATTGGATTATCGTTTTATCGCTATGGATTTTTTAAATATAGAAATTGATTCAAGGAATTTAATATGTATTTTTTTACAGACGTAACGAAGCTCTGCATGTGCTCACGCAGGACTCCATGACAGTTGACGATGTGGACACTCTCCTTAAGGAAACAGAGCATAATGGCTTCCCTGTCATAGTTTCCAGAGAGTCGCAATACCTCGTTGGTTTTGTCTTAAGACGAGATCTTAATCTGGCTATCGCTAATGCCAAGCGAATGATGGAGGGCATTAGTGGACAATCACTAATTATTTTTACTAACGGAAACAATGTTCAGACTCATGGACCTCCACCACTTAAGCTGAAGAAGATCCTCGATATGGCACCCATAACTATAACTGATCAAACGCCCATGGAGACTGTTGTAGATATGTTCAGAAAACTGGGCTTACGACAGACACTCGTTACGCATAATGGGTACGTCTAGATTTTAAGAGAATATTTTTTATTGCTTCATAACAGAAAAAATTATTAACCAAATCCAATGTCTATCTTCAGGCGTCTTCTTGGCGTTATCACAAAGAAGGACGTTCTGAGACACGTGAAGCAGCTTGACAATGAGGATCCCAATTCGGTTTTGTTTAATTAAGATTCCGTAAGTGGGTCCAAAATAAGAATTCCAATTATTCGAGGACATGGGTAATTGATCACTTCAAATCATCCCGACACTCATCACAATTATAATAGCGAAAACGACTTCTAGTCTCATAATGATGACTTTTATTTTTGGTATTTGATATTATTTGCCGTTCTGGGTGAGTTTTTTCTTACTTTTTTTTTTTACTGCTCTTAGTAATGAATACTTCTTATGTGAGAATGCCCCTGTCCGATACCAACTCCAATATCCTTATATCACTATATTTCTTTCATTGTCTTAACTTTTTCCTGTGGTTATTTTTAGTTTTTATTTTTAACTGAAGCGAATAGTATAATTTCCACGGGTAAGTCACAATGCTGAAAAGTTGCTGTGATGAGCGCTGATAGAAGGATAATAAAGAATCGCGAAGGAATGTTTGATTTTTGAGAATTGAGAGAGAAAGGAATTTGGCAAATCGGACTCTTGAAAGTAGATCCCTGTGCCAGAGTCCTTCAGGTTGGAAAAATTTCCCAGATTACATTGTACGCTAGCTACAGTACAGGCAACATATTGTTTAATCATTATTTATCAATGTATAAGAGCACCGAATTCGTAACCGAATTCATTTATAAATTAATTGTGTATATTCGAGTAAGGTACACTTATATGTCTGATGTACACCATGGCGATATCTTTCGCTCATGCAAAAGTCGAAGCTCTTAGACGGTGGACATGTTCTAATTGTTAACGTCATTGTAAAAGGGTGGATAAACTTATGCCCAAAAATAAGGAATTACGTTCGCGCGGACGTTCCGTTAATGGAGAGTTTCAATCTTTGCCAAACGAGAAAGATAGTGAAAAACAAATGAATAAGAATCAGTATACTGGAAAAAAGATAAACAAATTTCGTCACAACGCAGTTACAGATATTTTATTTTTTCATTTTATTAAAACGCAAGATTAGGTCTACTTTCTCGATTAGGCGTAGACAACAATTATACAAGGAATGGAATATTCCTGGAATGTTTAATCCCAATTAATGTATGTACTATGATATTCATTAACTGTACATGGACACTAATTATTGTAAGGTATATGTATCTCATTGTGGTATATATACATGTATTTATCTATTTATACATATATCAATGCGCTAGATTGTCGTATGTCTATATGTATATTTACATATGTATCTAACTGATATTAATCGAATCTGTACATACGAATCCAAAAGTGATAAAGAGAATTATACAATTTAATGAACAACCAATTAGACCTTGCTACACGAAATACATTGTAATAATAATATAAATGTATAATGTATATATGAAATATAAAGAGTTAGTAATAAAAAGGTGATGAAGAAAATCGTTTTGTGAATGTCAACTGGATTCTGACATACTTCTCGGCTCACAAGCTACACATCATTTGGTTTATTGTTTAAACTTACAAAGATTGGGAATATTGCATAATGTACTTCACAAATTGCACAGTGTTTTAGAATTCTCGGTTGTTAAGTTATGGCTAAAACACGAGATTTAGAAGTCTGTGTTAACTCTCAGAAATGAATATCTCAATTTTTTTTTTACAAACTTGTTTGTAATCTTTGATACTTCCAAAATCCAGAACTGCTTGATCTAAGTCCACCCTGACGTAACATCAATGACGTAAACGCCAATTTTCGGTGATTGCGAGCAGAATGAATTTTGCATGCATAATTTATTTGCCGTTCAGTATTATTTTAACGTCTGCAATTCAATCGGTAAATCGATGTAGAGAATTCCGTGAGTCTCTGATTTGGTTTTTGACTCAAGCTGACATGAAAACAAATCTAGTAAGATGTTTTTCATCATCGGTTGTAAGTACTTTTTACAATTACTGTAACTTTGATGGAAGAGGTCCGTGATCCGAAGTTGTGCATAATAAATTCCTGTGTGATTGCAGTAAAAGAATTAGTATCTTGCACGTAATTTAAAAATTGCTAATTAAGACGGCGTTTTGTCGTTGAGTTGGCAACACCGGATATTACTTAAGTGCCATCTGCTCGTGAGGTGTAATACCTGGCAATTTTTCGATTTATTAATAAAGAAAGGTAGTGTAGTTGCCTTGTCGCTCTATGAAAACTGTAAAATCAAAAAAATTTGTGTATCTTTTTGTCAATTAAAAGATTTACGACGACTTCTGAATCACGAGAAATAATAGAATTATTTGAGAAGAACGAAAACTAATCTTGGAATCATGGATGACGTTTTGGATGAGGTCGTCTCTACTGAAGATTTAATGGTGTGTGTTGTATATTTATCAACTTTTTAAATAATTTTTAATATTGAGGTTCCTTAAATATATACTGCTTATTAAAGATTCTTTTTAAATATGTTTTACCGTTGATGCGGCATATTTGAGGTTAGTCGATTCTATTGAGTTAGGTTTTCCTTGACAGATTACGACGATAGCTCGTCATTACTCATAATGCAGTATACTTTGGACCCGGATTATGTCATTTATGTTTTTGAAGTTCATTTTCAATTTCTTAGTTTTCATATAATGATAGTTTTTTTGACAAATGATTTTTAGAATTTCAGTCATTATTAATAATTTTCTGATAATCTGTCACTAACAAGTTTTATATATTGCAGCTTGCTAATATTAGAATTAGCTACATTTTTTGTAAAGAATGATTGTTAGAAAAATTTTTTTTATATATTTTTTTTTAGAAATTCGAGCGAACCTATCATGAACAATTACAGACTGGAAATGTAACACAAAAGGTCCAGTTTGAATATGCCTGGTGCCTTGTACGTAGCAAATATCCTGCAGATATCCGGAAAGGGATTATATTGTTGGAAGACCTTTACAATAATCACGGAGACAATGAAAGGCGTGATTGCTTATATTATCTTGCAATTGGGAATGCACGACTGAAAGTAATTAGATGAAACCGAAAGATAAATAGAGAAGTATCTTAATTTTTTTTTATACAATATTTATTATTACAGGAATTCTCAAAAGCTCTTACCTATGTAAGATCATTTTTGCAAATTGAACCAGGTAATCAGCAAGTTCTGCACCTTGAGACCCTCATCACAAAGAAAATGGAGAAAGGTAATTCTTTTATTTTCCAATGAAATAAGTAGAGTCTTTAATTACAGATTTTTTTTTGATTAATATTTTACAGATAGTCTTGTAGGCATTGCAATGGCAAGTGGGGTAATTATTGGCATAGCCAGTATTCTTGGTCTGGGCATTGCAATGGCCAGAAAATCCTAGTGCCGAAGCAAAGATTACAGTGGCAGTTAAGCAGTTACCAGGATGTAAGATGTGATCGTAACGATAATTGGTAATAAAATAAATCATTGTCAAGAAGTATTCTAAAAGAATGTAAAAAGTAATGAGGTTTCTTTTTTCCCTTTGAAAAAGGGTAAAAAAGATATATGCAGGTAACAAGACAGAAGATCATAGTGTACCAGTATAGCTTCATCAATGTTTTTAACAGAAGAAACCAAACTGGGAATGAAGATAAAAAATTAAAAAAAAAATTGGGAAATTAAGCCAATGAAAATTTCACCCCCATACAACCAAAGAAAATAATATTTGCTCTACGATATATCTATATAAAGTTTATATTATAAAACGTATATGACATAATATTGCATATATAAATGTACGCGAGTTCGTGTACTGCGCTTTCTTTGTTTTTCAGTTTTCCTTTCGTTTGTATTTTATCTGTACTGTTAATCTCACAGAGTGTCAGTTTTTCATTTAATTGTGCAAGGCTGTTGAAGATTTTCTTATTGTCATGTCCATCGAATTCCGAATTTTCCTATCCATTTTCATATTTTTTTCAATTTTTTGTCTAACATTCCAAAATGTGGGCAGTGACTCCGTTTTTGTTTTTTCTCAAAATTTTATGACGAATGGTAGATAAAAGGATTCCAATCGATATAATTCATTCTAGTTTATTTTTGTCTGTAGTTTATGTTGCCTTTCTGTGGCTCACAGGACCTCAGTTTGTTATAACGTTAAGCCACTTGCACGCCACGTCCTTACATGAGCTTATTGTTAGTACATTTGTATATAAAAGTGGTAAAATCACGAGGGGAAATAAAACGCAGCTAAAAATATTTGTGTAAAATTGTCCAATATTATTCCAGAATATTCCATTAGGAAAATAAATATTTGACATTACCACATTATTGTGGTAATCTACTTCGTGATCTTTTCTTTTTACAGAATTAAAATTCCCGCTAAATTTTCTTTAAATCAATATATAATCTAAAATTCATTTGTAAATACAATAACGAAATTTTATAACTGTTAACACGTTCCGTGGCGTAGATGCCTCACGCTGCATGATGGAAAAGTAACAAAAAAAAGGTCCGGCACGGACGCGTTAATAATGCTTATTTTTTATCATTGTAAAAATAAGTATTGTTCATGCTTCATTTGATTGTGCTTTGTCTACGGATTAGAAACCCACTCAGGCCAGTTGCGAATTTTATTGAAAACTTTTTGTCCTGGACTCAACGTAGATGAAATTTGACGAGCTGCAATTACCCGGACACTTCTTCGCAAGAGCCCTTGAGATTTACCACATCGAACCAATTTATGTGCCGTGTCGATCATTTGCTGACTGGGTTCCTGATCTAAAACGAAAGCAAGGAAAATCAATTAATGTTTCATCGTTAAAAATGTCGATACTTCATGTTACATCACTTACCTTGAAATGATCCTACTAAGAAAACTCCTATGGATTTTTTATTATAGCCATATGTATGCGCTCCTTCCTGATACCATCCACTACCTTCATATACGTTTCCATCGTTTCCAATTAAAAACCTGTTACAATGTATGAATAAATTTATAAAAATTAAAGTTCCAATGATATTGATATTATTTGACTTATACGTACGAGATTCCAATGTCGTCCCAACCAAGATCGTCCATCTGAGATGATTGTATACTTCGTGCAATCGAAGAACAAGCGGCAGTTGTATCACATTGTTCTGTAACTGTGTGATGTATTATAACGTTGAGAACAGGAATTATAAGATAATTAATTTTCTTTGGTTCTCTTGCTCCCCATTCAGAACGAGAAATTATATTTGGACAGCTAATGTTTTCCGCTGAAAATATACATAAATATTTTATTAATGTGACAGAATATCTGCATAGAAATCTCAACAATTCTTGTCGTAATTCTGACCTGCTCTTGATAAACTTAAAATTAATAGAAATATTAGTTCCTTTAGAATCATTGCAGATTTTAAACCAAATGGCGAAAAAGCAAGAGATTTCAATATTCTTGATTTGCAACAATCAATTCCTCTGCACTTCACAATTGGTACTGACTGGAATTTGAACTAAGCCAGATGATAATGGTTATGCTTACTTACATTTATATGTATATCCAAAGATATGTGAATGTTTAGTATCAGAAAGAAATAAAAAAGGTTTTGCAGGATGTCGGGGAACTCCCCTTAGCATATGTGAGAGATCTGACGTCATATGTTTGTTTTTTCTTTTTATTATTTAAAGGTTCAATGATTGTTATGCGAGGATGCGTGATCGGAAATTTTATTTGAAATCATGCGGTTTATTTTAAGTGCAATAAACCCAATGAATAAGATAACATTAGGTGTGCCTCGCTACCTACACTTTCTACACTTTTCAAAAAGTGCAGATTCTCATTGGTTACTTAAAAATATCATCCAATAAGAAGTTGCACTTTTCGAAAAGTGTAGAAAATGTAGACAACCAGAACAAACCTATGCGTTACTAAACGAAGTATACAGATTATTTCTTTACAAAAAAAAGTTAAATGGAGAATATATTTATTGTGACAATATAAACGCGCAGGCAGCGGGCAGCGAGCAATGAGTGTTGATCATAAGTGTTAAGGTATTTCAGGAATCTTTGAGGTTTATGTGATACAGCAGTTAATTTATATAATATAATAAAAATACAACTATTAGTTAATACGTCCTTGGAATAGTCAAGTAAACAATTAGAAGTATCGATAACTGAAGTTATGGGTTTTCAAGTGTGTTTTTAACCATGTTTACATGACTACAGAATAATCAATTAATTGTAGGTTAAGTTCATCGCGTACCGGTAAACGTTTTCTGTATAATTTTCAAAATGCCTCATTTAATGGCACATGATATATCTACGAAGGCACGTACGAAGGATGTAAAAGTTTTGGAAGATGTTACTTTTTTCCAAATGGGACTATCACAGACTATTTTAGATGGATTAACCAGTTGCGGCTTTCAGAAGCCATCTCCTATCCAGCTGAAAGCTATACCCTTGGGACGCTGTGGTTTTGGTACTTATTATTTGATTGTTTTTCTCCTGTATATTATTCATTTTTTTTAAACATTATAGATCTCATCATACGTGCCAAATCAGGTACAGGAAAGACAGCTGTTTTTGGTATAATTGCATTAGAGATGTTAGATATTCAGATAGCATCTGTTCAAGTAGTAATTCTTGCACCAACAAGAGAGATTGCAGTGCAAATTTCTCAAGTACTGGTATCTATTGGTACTGAAATAAAAGGTAATTCTTATATAATTAAATTTTCAGAGATCTCAGCATTTCCTATAAAGAGTTACAATATAAATACTAGATTTTCTTAGGTTTACGAGTGGAGTTTTTTGTTGGTGGCATGGCGATAGAAGGTGACAAGAAAAGATTAAATCGTTGCCAAGTAGCAGTGGGTGCACCTGGCAGGATAAAACACTTAATAGACAAAGGCTTCCTAAACGTAGAGCATGTTAGGCTCTTTGTATTAGATGAGGCAGATAAATTAATGGAGAGCAGTTTTCAGAAAGATATAAAGTCTGTATTTCAGGTAAAATCATGCATCTTTCCTCACATATTTCTGACATTAAACGTTTTAGTTACATATACTCCAAGTTGCCAATCAACAAACAAGTAATAGCATCAAGTGCAACTTATCCTGGTGACCTGGAAACATTTTTAGAGACGTATATGCGTTCACCAATTTTAACATCACCAAATAACGATGGTCCAATTTTATTAGGCTTACGACAATTTGTATACATCGTAAAATATCATCCAAATGCTATGAAACAGGTGAGATAACAAACAATAATGCAATATATTAGACATAGTCGCTTAATGAAATTAAATTATATCGTTGGTTTCCAGGTTGAGATTAAAGTTCAGGAATTGGCGAAAATTTTTGGTAAAATACCCTTTAAACAGAGCTTAGTGTTTTCCAACTATCAAACACGGTACTTATTTATTTTGAGAACACGAAAACTTTACAATGATTCAAATAAAGTGGAATATCCCCCACCACTTATTAATAATTAATTGGTTCGCAGAGCGCAGTCAGTTTGCAACAGAATAAATGCAATGGGTTTACCAGCCATTTTCATAGTTGGAAATCAGGACATGAAAAAACGTTTGGATGCGATTCGAAAATTAAAGGCATTCAAATGTAGAATTATGCTAACGACAGATTTGACTGCTAGAGGAATAGATGCTGAACATGTCAACATAGTGATCAATTTAGATATTCCTACAGATAGTGCAACGTATCTTCATCGTATAGGTAGAGCAGGACGTTATGGATCGCATGGATTAACCATTACCATAGTATCTGAGAATGAACTTCCCACATTCAAAGAACTGATGCTGTCTGTCGGTGGACCAAATTTCTCGTTACTCAAACTTCCTCAAGATTTCTCTCAGGATCCATGGAATGCTGATGATTCTGTCTTTGACAAAATTTGTGCTGAAAGCGTTCAGGATGGAGATATGGAAATCAATCAGGACACTGAAGTCGATAAACTTATTACGGAATCTGAAAACGGCGCTCCGATTGCTACTAATTTATCGTCGCCTGAGAAAATGAATGTGCCTGATGTCCAAGTGGATAAAGAGATTGACAGTGGAAGGAAGAAAGCAACGAATACTGGCACGATTAATGTTGAGTCTGTGGAAAATTTAGTCTCTGATATCAATATAGATCCTGTTTTAAATATTGACTCACTATTTTCAAAATGGTCGAAGAAACATAGTGAAAATAATTCTGTTTCGAAAAAAGTTGATGAATCTTTGAGCATCCAATATTCAGCATTGTCTCTTCATGACCCGGAACGTGTTTATAAGTTTGATTTGAAAGATATTCCTGAAACTGCTTCAGAAATGCAGAAACTGAATAGGGATATATGTTTTGAATTAAATCTAGAGGAAATATTACAAGAAAATAGTAATGAATTATTTCCGATAGAAACGGTTGAAGAGTATATGAAGTACAAGTCAAAAGAAATTAATAATGACAATTATGATACAGTGAGGTCAGGCATGAAGAATTTCGATAGAAAGTCCGAAAGTGTCCCTGAAGATTTTACACAAAATGGTGTGTCTGTTTTGAATATCCTTGATGATTTTGAGGGATTAGACACAAACGCCATACTACTACTTGATATGTATAAGAATCTCCAAGAATGGATAGTTGCACAGAAGGAAGACATAAGTAAAATAACTAACAAAATCAAGGATCCTGAAGAGCTGAAAACGAGAAACGCATTCCGCTGGAAAGAATCTCTAGAATTTGAGATTAGTATGTTAGAAAGACTCATTGCTGAATCAGACGATACCATCTTACGATGTGATAGAAAGTCTTTGTATAAGCAGTATTATGCAGCATTAAAAATTTTTTTTGAAATGCAAAAGAAATCATTGCTCTGGTTATATCCAGATGTAAGAAGCGAAGCTGAAGTGAATGACACTTACTTGTATTCTGGACTTCGTCAGGATTTTGTCAATTTAATTGACATGTATCGAGAGATTGAAGATTTTAAGACTAAACATGAAGACGGTTCTAAGGAATTTAAGTATTATCTTCCATATCCTGCAAAGGATAGTGATGTAATGCCTAATTTGATGATGTCAGGAATAGAAATCGACAGATATCGTGAGGCTCTAAAGTACCTGCATTCGGATCCTGACCCAAAGAGTAGATTCTTGAGAATCCGAAAATTACTAGCGTTTTTACAGGAGGAAGAACGTTTCGCTATAGAATCTAGGATTGGGAAGCAAGAACAAGATTGTTATGGAACACTGATAGATTTTTTGGAGAAAGAAAAGGTCAATAGAACTGTAAAACAAGTGGAAGAAGATTGTAAAATAATATCAAGTGATAAAACGACTTTAAGTTCATTTATGGCCAATGTAAAATGTTTAAAGTATAATCAGAGCACTCAGAATATTAAAGATAAACGTAAATCCGTAGGTAAACAGGACTCTAAGGCTGGAAGTAAATTAATTCAGAAAAACACAACAAATCATACAGCAGGAGCATTCACTCCAGTTCAAACTAATAATGTAGCTTATATTACAGAGAATCTTAGTTCAAATGATGGATACAAACAGCATCCCCAAAATAAGAATAGAATTTTACCATCTACTTCTTTAAGTGACAAAAGTAATTTATCAAAATCTAAGAGTCTGTCAAATGAGTCTGGATTAGAGAATGAGATTTACACGAATTTAAATTATAAGACTGAGGATGATTTTCTAGTGAATCACACGGCAATGTCAATGACTGACTATCAACAGAACAATTCATATTCGGATTCTAGTGATAAAAATTTTAATCGATATTGGAATTCTCAAACTTATCCCCAGGAATCTAATTATTATGAAAATCACGAAAATGTTTGTAATTGTACATCAGAGCCAACAAATGTCTTATCATATGAAATGTATAATAATATTGAAGATTTTCTAAGCTCATTGAAAATGCAAACTCATCAGATACAATTAGAAGAATATTATTCTCAAATGTTACAGTAATAAACTAATGTGATGTAGCTATTCGTAAACATTCAGATATACGTAAGATTTAACAAATAAGTACATTTTATATACAGCTGTAAATATTATTTTGTATAACAAAAACAAATTGTAAAACACGTTACAGAAATCACGGTAAATAATTTAAATCGTAACAGAAATACGTAAACTGAAATAAGAGTAAATCTAGTTTTAGAAACCTATAAATCTTCTACCACTCCGGAGAAAGAAATGCACTAATTAAACAATGGTACGTTCATAATACTTCAGCAAAAAATTGCACATATATATAGTTGAAATAAAGAATGGATCAACCCGCACCGTACAAAAATCCGTCCAACATGCTAGTAAAGCAGGTGTTTGGTCAATGGTAGTTTCGTCTTGGATCGAGTTTCAATGTCTCTCTATAAAATGGCTGTGGAAAAGAAAAAGAACAAGTACGAAAAGTACAAAGGGCAACCTTCAAAAAACTTGTCCCGTGAGATTTGCAATATGGTGGTGAGTATAATGCGCTTCATGTATTACGATAAATCGAGGGGATCCCCCCATTCATTGGCGAAATAATCGCCATTTGTGTTTCGCGCTTTATTTTGTATAGAACCTTCGGTCGGTGAACGCGTATTCTCGGTAACACGACTCATTTCATATCGTAGCAGTTATCCCGCGATTCTTGCTTGGTGCGAGTCGGTTAGTGTTTCGTTCTACTTTTAGCTTGGATAGAGTTCCGGCTGTCATCGGACTCTGTGAAAATCATTTGTTCTAAATCCAAAGATAATGTCGCGTAAATATTTCAAGAGCACGCCGATCTATGTAGCCGAGAGTCACAACGAGGTTCGATATTCTTTTGTTTTCATATTGCTATTACGTTACACGGAATTGATTGGCTACAGGGTTATAAACTTATTTGTAGTTATGTGTTCTGTCTGGCTTGTCAGCACGTGTACGATGCTTGTTTTCATTTTGACGTGACGTATTCACCATCCATTAATTTACTCACACCATACTTTTACCTCGCATGTTGTTCCACTCGTACTCGGTTTGGGTAAACTGCTCCTTTTTATCATGGGTCTTTTTTTACTGTCTGTTGCAGGTTTTGCCCTTCATCTACCGGTGCATTGGATCCAAGCATTTGCCATTCGAAGGAAATACTCTGGTGCATCTTGATTCCCATCCCGACATGCTCTTACCAAAGGATATGCCGGCTAATACTGTTTGGGATAAGGAAAGACTGTTTGAGTAAGTAATGTTTTTTCTTGGCTGTAATATTAGGCGATGATACCTAATTATCCTGTAATTATAATGCCATTTTACACTTGATTAACGAAATCCTTGTACTTTGCATAAATTTTGATGATAATAACTTCTACAGTCGGTAATGGTTATCGGCCGAATATTGTCTCTTTACCGACTGTGTTACACAAAGGGTATCAGTAGGTAATTTTGTGTACCGACTTACAGTTTATCTAAATTTGTATTGAACGGAGTATATGCAGCATTCTAAAGTTATACATGTTTTATGTAACATTTAACGATCACCGACAGTTGCTAAATGTGTAATACTAAATTTCTATGGTGCAGGTATTGTATTTATAAATCTTAATGAATCAGTTAGCGTCAAATAAATAATTTCATTTAGATATTTATGACAGTTTTTAATGACGTGTGGCATTTGCAAAGTATGAACATATCAGAACAAACGCCAGAGGTTATTTTTGATTACCATACTTATTTCGAATGCAAATAGAAATAAGAAGAAGAATAACTTCAACGTATATCATAATAATATTTTTCAGAAGACGAAAAAGTGATTGATTGCGTCATTAGTTCAGTTTGATCATACCCAGTGCTTACATTGACACTTGGAAAATTTGTATGGCCCTTAGTGGAATCTTCCGTCTTGTGAATATATAAATATAAAATGCACAGTGTTCATTGCAACAGTCGGTAACGTCTCTCGACTGCATCCATGGATAAATCCATTTGTAGATAATCATTACTGGCCGGCAGTGCATAAACTACAACCAAAGCCTGCAATTGCAACAGAATTTCCATCAGAATTGGTTGCATCGACGTTTACGACTGACTTAACCCTTTACTTACATGAATTTCCACATTCTTACCATAGATGTCAGTGATTGCAGTAACAATTAGCGACGAAGATATACCACTCACAAGCTCATCCATTCTACTCACCATCTACTAATTAAAATATGTAAAAATTACACATCAATAACAATAATTGTCATCCAACCATACACTTTCTCATATACTCGCGATTAGTTACGAACCTCTCTCCCATCACTACTTCTCTTATCCAATCCTTTACCCAAGTGTATTTACGAAGTCTCGCACAGTGCATTTTCACATTCCCATCCTTAAAGTCTCATCCATTCTGGCATCTCGCAATATCTGCCAACTAATTTTCTCCAGCAATATTTCATCATGCCCCCCCCGCGATTGTCGTAAGCTATTTTCTATACATATTATTCGGTTAGACCCATTTTGCAATCTGTAGACATACCACGACGCGTTGAAAACTTATACGCAAGCACTGCCAAGCGTACGCCCGCTGTCACATTACACTTCGATGTCAGCAACTGTAAAAAGCAAGGTGCGTCTACACAAGGAATGCGAAATATCGGCGCGTCCTGGGACCGACGAACCTTTAGCTCGCATCGCGTATTCGACTCGCGGTGATCGGCGTCTTGCCGTGCGTGTCGATTTCCTCGCCTTCTCCGTCTTCGTTACTTTTCTCTTCGTATTACATTACTCCATGATTAAGCAAAACACGCGTCCGTCTGGTAGCTTTTTCGAGCTTTGTACAACACCTAAAATTTTATTTCAAAATAATAACTTCTTTTGCAGTACCATAATCCTCTTGAATATTCCACATGCCAATCTTGCAGCTGATCACTCTCAGTGCCTGATATTTTAATTTGCTGTTTGGCGCTCTCGCGAATGGAACAGTTTTCGTGCGTTCAGGTCCAGCTGCGATTGCGTATCTTATATGGACGAAGGAAACACGTGCACTTGGGTTAATTGATAATTGCCTTTTTGTTTTCCACAGAGAGATCAGTATCGAGAACTGGATGCTGCCTGCTGTTTACGCTGGACACTTAAAGCATCTCGTATGGGTCAAACCGCCCTGGGCGAATCAAATTGCAGATGGAGCTACGAGCTTTCTCATCGGGAAGCATAAGGACACCGGTTTCATAAGGTATTTACATTGAAGCACCTATACACACCGAATGGTGTCTCCATATTTTTTTTTCAACTGGATAACCATAATTACTTTAGATTTAATGATAACGCTAAGAGTACTCCTAAGGAACAGTACTTGACGCGTATTACACTTTGTATGTGCAAGTAGTCACGGTAGCTTCACGCTCGGACACGAGATAAGAGCTCGGATAAAGTGGGCAGTATGTTCGTAAGAATTATTTTCTACACTTTGAAGAGGAATACAGAAAGCGAAAGAGAGAGAGAGATAAAGAGAGAGAGAAAGAGAGGGGGAGGGAGGGAGGGAGAGAGAGGGAGAGAGAGGGGGGGGGGGCATGAAGTCGGGGGAGAAAAAAGGGAGAAGAGAATGAAATAAATGCCTGTACTCTCTTAGGACAGCCCGGGGATATTATTAGCATATCTGGACACGCCATAACCTGACTAACTATAATACAACTCTCCCTCGCTGGAGACAAGCATCAGAAAATTAAGGGCAGGTGAGCAGCGTTCAACTACAACTTTTCCAAGATGCCTTCTCGTTTCCCTTTTTTTCGTACCTTTGCGTTTATATTCTACACTTTTATTCAATATCTCGGTTCCTATGGTTGGATTGTCGTTTTTCTTCTTTGACTCTCGCGTCCGTTCCTGAAGATTGTGAAGTCATGTGTGACAACATATGTGATTATTATACAAGTTAGCGATAAATGAGCATCGATGCAAAGTATGTGTACGTATACATTTTTTGGATCAGATTCCGCTACCTGGTCGATGATTATGATGCAATGCAGCGGTATAATATGCATAAGATTATGTAAATTTAAAACGGGATTAAGTTGTAGGTTACTTTGCATTTTGGAATCGAGTCGAAGAGACGAATGATTATTCAAGGTTTTAGAAAAAGACTTTATAAGATTGTAAAATTTTTTTATTAGAAATCAAAATTCTGTATTAAATAATACTTTAGACACATTGCTCATCATCGAGGTGCAAGCTGTAACGAACGCAAGCAGTGTCTGTATCTTTAAGACGCGTTTGGTGCATCGAAGTAAAGGTGCATTCACATCGTGAAAATGAATAGCAATAAAGAAAAAAAAAAGAAGAAGGAAGGTTAACATCGCTAACAAATTTAATTGTAAATTTTTTGAAAAAATATCATACCAATCGTAAATACAGTATGGAACAGTAGCAGCCATCTCGGGTCGAGGTGCACGAGGAGGAGCATCAGGATGCATGCCGCGGCGCCTGGGTGGATATGTTTTTGTCGAGCTGCACACTGAACGGACGTCCAGACTGGGTGCGCAGGGACTCCTTATTCGGCCGATATACGAATTCCATGGACGTCCCATCATTTTTATATGCCCAGGCAGGCTGTCTTGTCTGAGCTCCCATGTGTGTACGAAACGGCAGTATGCTATACATATATATTACTTGTCCCCGTGAGACGTTGACGCGGGCGTAAAACTGACCCGTGAGATGTCCCCAGTACTATTATTGGAAAGGCCTGCGGTTCCCGTAGGAGGAGTCCGATGCCCGTTGGACGGACGGAGCAAGTGGAGGACTCACTGAGTACGTCAGGATACTCGTCAGACTCTAGGGGTAAAAATCATTTTGCAATAGGGTAAGGAATGCATGAAGTAATGGAGCATTTAAGAACGGAACTTTCGAATCGGAAGACTAGGAAGACTGTGTTATTGTTTTTTGAGATTTTTTTTGGCATTTTTCGAACGTGCGAGTCGTTTGCTCTCTCAATCGTTTCCTGGCCCAGGCATTCTTCTACGACTCACAATCAGTCTTTTTACGGGTATTGATCAACGTTCGAGAAGAGAAACGGCGAACCGGCAGAATTCTCGAAAAGATCGAAGCGAGGCTTCCGCGACAATGGACAATGGTGCAATAATCTACAATAGAGATCCGCCCGTGCGATTTCTTCACGAATGAATAGGGTCCCTAGGACAATCATCTCGTAAACTCGGCTTTCTTATTGTCAAGTTCTCTCTTGCTCAGCAGAATGTTTACACACCAGGCGTTGCTGAACTCTTGGATCACAGGATAGGTATACGTACATGGTTGTACGCTTGTACTCATAGTTGGGTTAAGTTAGGTAAGCTTGGTCCTGGAAGCACAGATTTCACTTTCTTCATCACTGAGGACTGTGGGTTTCTGCATGGAAACCAGTTGGTCTTGGTATTCCTGCGACGTAGGAAGATTGAGAGCCGTGTGACAGTTAATCACCAGGTCTCGGATAAGTCCTACAGGATTGGTACCAGCTGATTCCGAATCTTCCTTGAATACCTGCGACTGGGTCCACATTCACTTGTTCCTGTGTCCACAGTTCACGTTTTCGAATCCCAAAGGGAGTCGGCGGTTCGTCGCGATGAAGACGTAAGAAAAAGACAATCAGGATGGACGAAGAAGACGTGTCCAATTCGAAGGGAATGAAACGGGTGCTGGTCAGGAATGACCGATAATCCAGGAAATTCGGGGGCCGTCTTGCATTCCCTATGCTTCCTTCCTTGTAATGTGCATTTCTCATTCGTGGACAAGTATACAGAGGCTGGTCGTGCGTGTTCGGGCCAATGAACGTGGAGAAAGGATTGGCGGAGTATACATATAGTGGGGTCTGAAGTTGTAGGTTAAAAAGAAAGGGACAATAGGAATGCCGGCTAATTTGTAGCAAAGCTTAGCAGACCGAGCTGCGCGTGTGTTTTTCCCTTTTGCTTCTCTCTCCCCCCTGTCTCTCTCTTTTTTGGAATCAACCAACTCAATAGCCACGCACGTGTTCACGCGTGAGCTCGTATACGCATGCACGCGTGAATACAGACATTTGCTGACGCCCAATGGCTACTTCTTGTTGCGTCCTACCTTAAGATTCAGAGCATAATAGATCATCTTTATGCTCTTGGAAATCAAGCCTACCAATTGACTACTGCTGTTTCAGTAAACTGGTATTTGCATACGTTTCTTATGTACGATTAATTCATTCCGTGCAACGATAAGTATTTGCCAGATAAGAGTAGAGCGATACGTAGCCTTTGCCAATTTATGGCAACATACATAGGCTATTGAATAATGTTACTTGGTAATTGGTATACATTTTTCATACGGTTATAACTCAGAAGTAAGTTATGAATTTCTATTTAAAAATCCTCAGCAAGTATTCGTTTCCTCAGCTGCATTTAGTCAGCTCTAGTTGACGGAAAATCGTGTAGGTAGTATATGTATGTTCTGAACACTTTCTTTTTTTTTTATACGCATTATTATCGCTCTCCAATGCACCGAGATCTCCCCCGGGAACCATACAGTCACTCGTCAAGTCAGGTAGCGAATACCTTCAGTAGCGATATCGGCTCTCGTATCTCACCCAGCGTCCCATACGACTTCCGTAGCATCCCGTCGTATCAGGATTACGTACTCAAGTCGCGCACTCGATCTCCACGTCTTACATGGACACTTGCACGCTTTGTGAGACCGGCGACCAGGCCAGTTTATCACGATAGCCGCTAGTTGGCATTTTGGCGCTACTGGAAATTATTGAGAAAAAAAATGAATTAAAACTTAACTTCAAATC
This sequence comes from Calameuta idolon, assembly GCA_030142285.1. Lineage (NCBI taxonomy): Eukaryota > Metazoa > Arthropoda > Insecta > Hymenoptera > Cephidae > Calameuta > Calameuta idolon. The sequence goes on along the minus strand of JARQSV010000274.1, from coordinate 516,011 downwards.
CCATTCAACTTCTGTCGTACGGTTGGTTGGTTATTAGTTCGATTGGATGACGTGGAATTTTTTTTCTTCAAAATTCATTCGACGCAATGGATTTTCAATTCGTTGTTTATATCATTGAGCAACTTCGCAAAACCTTCTCGACGGGTGTGCGACTCTACGTGCGTGAGTTAAATAGGCAATACCTCGGAGAGACTTTATCGCGCGATCAGCCATTGCTTCGTGAAGTCGCAACGGCTGCACTCGTGTCGCATTATGCGATTGCGCCTTGGTACAAAGTGGCACGAGCCGAAAGCACTGTCATTTGAGGTTAGGAGACCTCAAAAGAGTGGCTGATGAAGATAAGGTTATGGATATCTTACGGAAATTTTTCTTTCATCAAAGTATAACTTCTCCTTGTTTGCGATGACTTTAAGATTCTTCACAAGGATTTGTATTTCTCTTGCGTACATGCAGCTTGCAAGCTTACGTCAGTCTAATCCAGTGTATTCATATGTAACGTATGTATGTTAGATCTGTGCTATCTGGACATAAGGAATTGTCGGAATTTAGGACACCGGAATTCTAACGTAGGTCAGTAGCCTCTGTCGTGTTTGGCACGCAGGCTCCTCGGAAGCCAGTTAGGCTGGAATTTCATAATGGGGGAGTGTCCCTGCTAACTCAAGGTATATATCGATGAGTTGTGCAACTTTCGCTCGTTACCGCGGACAATCAAGTGCCGGCGAGTATCTGGGTTAATTGTCGCTCCTGAGACTCTCAGTATTATTCAGGGAGTGTAGGTAGCGAGTGGCGAAAGGACGTACGGATGTTTTGCCCGAATCCTTCCGTCATAGCGAATTACGTTTGATTCACGTTTCCTCCTGTAGATGGCTGAGAGCTACTAAATTCATGAAAGCATCAAATATCAGTTGTAATTTCGTGATTGCACCCAAGATCTCTTATCTTGGATACTGATGATATTTATTTGGGAAGCAACGAGATTTTTACTTCGTGCTCTGGGTACTTACGCTTATTCTATAGAACTTATGTACTCACAGTGTGCAGGACATAACCTCGTATTACGTTATGATAAAATGACGAGTATACGGAGCTCGTAGCCCTTTTTCTTCACAGCGAGCTTACTATCTTGACTAATCTACGTAATGAGCGGACATATTACGATTATCATCGGTGAATCAGCCAAGCCAGACTCGAATTGCGTCTCGGTACGTGTACGCTCAGGGCTAACCTCCAAATGAAACAATTATGTAAACCCGCCGTCGGGTCTGTCTCATGCGGATCGCGTGTTTCGAGCGCACGCAAATCACGCAAAGACGAAGAAGAAGGCCCTTACCGACGTCGCTCATCTTCCAACCTTAATGCGTAGTGCATATTTCAATCGGCCGTAGGATCCCGAGGGTCTGTGTCTCTGTTAGCTATTTTCACAAGGAGTAAAACGTAAAAGTACAAGACGATACGAGAAACTAATGAAATAAGAGGATACGATGTTTCCAGAGAACAATGTGACAACGTAAGGTAGTAGAGCTTGCTCTGCTGTGGTAAAGTCGGACGCGATACTTTGCCGCGAAGGAGAATCGAGCTAACGTACGTGGAATTCGTATGCCGAACTCTTTAGGCATTGAAAAGTTATCCAAAGCGGGAAGCTAGTCTTCGGGGAGGGATGCTTGCGCGCGCCATCTATGGAAAATTGCCGGTACTATCGAGTGGCGGTACGTTTTGATGTACCTGCGGCTATTTGTAGCCGGTATCGCAACTATGGTGATGATCCGGCTATCCCATCCCTCAGTACCTGACAAATAGTTTCCAGGCTTTCTATCCAGTCGTCACTCGTTGGGGATTTTTGTAAAATGCTCCCTTCGCTTGTAATGTACACTAGCCTTGCGCATTCATCTCCATTATAAGGGGAGATTCAGGCGCTTTTATTTCATTCCTTCGGAGGCACGCATGCGCGTGGTACTCATAGGTCTCCATTACCTTCCACTATGAGAAACGAGTTGACATGCGTCCTCTCTATGTAATAACCTAATAACTTCGTATCGATTGATTTTTCATTATTTTATACACGCTGCAAATACAGTAACCCTCGATATCATTAACTGTTCGTTTTACCGGTCGGATACTTGCTGAACGACTTGGCTCGATGCTGTGTATATATAATATATCTATATATAGGCGACAGATGGCTGCATACCTTGTACTGTTAATTAATCGCGACGGTTGGTATTTCTTGGGTGGATATCAATTTCATAGAAAACACTTTGTCGTTTAAAACATGAAATTTTCAAGTCCAACCTTACAGCCCTTACCGCTAGTACGTGTATCGCCCATTGGATGGGAGGCCTGACACGTATAAACGGCAAACGGCAGTATAACTCGCGGCTAATAAATTCACTCCCTTATCCTTTTGGATGATTTACCGTACGCTTGTTCTCGTGAGGCGCGCTAGTATCGACTCTGCTGTAAATCGCGAACCTTCCGGCTCTCTAACAAAGCAACAAGTCGGCAACCAATAGTAAAAGCCAAGTTGGTGCGTGCCGAGTCGAACGAAAGTGTGGATATTTTTACAGTACAAATGCAGAAACCATAAGAGGGTTGTGTAAAATCATCGTTTCGTTCGATGATTAAAGGAGTGGTAATTGTCGAGTACCTTGGTGATTAATTCTCGGTGAACGTACCGTATATATAGGCATTAAGAACAGTTATTAGGTATAGCATACAGGCATTTGAAATGATCATAGCGAATATGTATTGTCACGACTGTAATTTATCGATCGTTCGGTTAATAAATTTATTAACGTAAACTGCGACATGCCTAACAAGATTTCACGTTGCGGCACATTTTACGTATCGTAAATAACAATTATATTTGCTGCATACGTAATAGTCCGATCTGAAGCGCGCGGCTGATGTGAAACTGAATGACTGTAAAATTTGTACCAAACGCTGTTGATATGTCAAGACTCGTTCTACGAGACGTAGTCAGGAGTTCTTAAGAGGAAGAGAGATTTTTTTTTTTTAAAAGATTCTAGTCTTTATTTTCTTAATTAATTAGTCAAGAACACCCGATGGGACCTCCCGTGGGTGTACGAGGACACTTTGACAACTTCAGGTGAAACGAACGAGCCTGTCACGCGGTCGTGTGGGATTGCCAAGCTCAGCGTGCTTAAATTCCTCGACACTGGTATCTACGAATTAATCGTGCTCTCCCAACTCGTAAAGCACAGTGTAAGGCTACGTGGCACTGTAGTAGGTACTGCTTGTAAATGCGAACAGTTAACACCGTAGTGTTAAACGAGCTGCGGGACATGGCTATTCGATTAACCTACGAACTTCCTTGCTGTTTCGAAAGGATTCCGCGTGTAGGTACTCTTGGAATTTTCAGATTTTTTTGAGGGGATTTTTGTTTTTCATTTTTTTTTCTTAATTTCTTTCTTTTTTTTTCTATTTTCTTTGTAACCTGCACATTCACCGCACTCGGGTAATGTTTCGTACGATACCCAATAATGGCGTCGTTTCATCAACTAACGACTATAAATACGTATACGCTTCAAGAGTATCATTTTATATATTCAAAAGTTTCCCGCTTATATGCTTGCTGGCTGTCTTAAACACTGCATAGGTATGTTTTATATATTTGCATATTTATCGTTTTCTTTACGGCTCCTCGAAGCTAACTTTTAGTCCTGAGGAATCGAATATCACGCCGACAGAAGCCGCTGCTGCTGCTGCTACAACGCGACTGTCGTGCTGCAGACTGGCTGAAAGGACTGAAACGATAAAGCGCCCTACCGAATATGGCCGACGCGAGGAACATAAAGCTTGTTTTGAGGAATCATTAGAGGCTAAATAAAATGCGCATTCTTTGCTTCAACCAGAATGAGTTGTGCGGTATGAGGGAAAGGGGGCACGTACATACATATATAGCGTTATGGCACTGGTATCCCATGGATGGACAGGCGAACGAAGGTACGTGGGCTACGATGGTACGAATGGATGGACAAAACGGAAAGAAGAATAAAAGAGAGGTTAGGTAGCTGTAGTGTGTACATATATGCATTATCACACTGTCGTGCAATTCTTAGCGACTTCTCTCCCTCTCCCTCTCCCTCTCCCTCCCCTCCCCTCTCTCTGTGTATATATATATATTTTCCCTTTATCTTTCTTACATTCTCAAGCTTCCATCTTCCTTTCTTCCATTTTACCCTCTTCTTTTCTTCCTTTGGTTCTTCCTTTCTTTCCTTGTTTGATTCTCTCAACTCCCGCGAGACGGCAGACAGCGCGTAATTCAATGCTTACGGCACTGTAAATTCACCGTCCCTTGATTCTACGTCTGTTGCGGATGCCTAACCTGAGATACGCATTGGCAATGCTAATTAGCGGGTAATTAGACGCCTTGGGAATATCCCGTAGTAATACCAGAATTGATTGGTGATCACTGAACCAAATGGAAATGGAGCCTCTCTTCAGAATTCGGTCGGATGCGAAAGGAACTTTAGATTCTTTTTTTTTTGGATTCCAGCACCTGGGATGCTGTTCTCAAAGTCACCGCCGATCGCGAGATCAGCATTTTTTTTCGATGCTATTTTTTTTCTGTAAATGATCAGAACTATTGCTAAAACCTGTCAGGATCTGTATAATTGCGTGGGATGCGAAGGGAACGCCAGTTTTCTTTTGGATTCCAGCACCTGAGATGCTGGTTCTTGTAGTCACCGCTGGATGCGAAATTATCTTGTTTTACGATGCAGTTTTCTTTTTGGAAAACGACCAGCACTATTGCCAAAATCCATCAGGATCTATAGAACTTTCCCAGATGCAAAGGGAACTGCAGTTTTATTCTGGAATGCTACCACACGAGACGGGAACTTCGCAATCATTCGGTACGCAGCATTGGACATGGGTTTGATTTTCTACATGATTTTTCAATGTTCACTATGCATACTAAATGTCGTTTCAAGGTGGGATTATTTTTACAGTCAATTTTTTTTCTCGTATCCCGCAACAGGAATAAAGTTGATCGCACGCGGCTGTGGTCGCTTAGGTAAATAATGCTGGTTAGACGAAGCATGGCAGCCAGACTGAAAGAGTGTCTCTTGGTTCTCTCCGTGGCACGGGAGCTCTCGCAAAAATGCCGTTTAATCGTGCCATAAAATCAGCACGGAAAGAGAGCGGCTGGCATTTATTGCACTGCTAGAACGCCTCGCGCTGCGTACCGATGCGTGCCGGACGCGTTTCCAGTCAATTTGTGAAACAAATACGAAGCCGCCGAGCGACGACGAGTCGTCGCGATAAATATTGCTGGGACCGCCTTTACGCCAGTATCACGGTTTCCGACGCTGGGACTTACTGAATTTCCGAGTTCCGCCTTGAGTCCGCGAGTTTTTGAGTCCTCTCTTTTTTCTTCTTCTAGTCTTCCTTCGATCCAAGTTGTCGCGCTGGGGGCGTTAATAACTATTTTTGTTTTTACGACTTGGCAGATATTCGTAATTCTACTTCGTTCCATAAAGTTTGGCCTTGCGCTTGAATTTGGGACTATGACTTTAGGCACCACTGGTACAGATGCCGCACACCTGTTTATCAAGATTTCAGTATGGTTTTCGACTATGGGACACTCAGTAGACGACTCACCATTCACGTGACGAGTTTAGTCTTGGCGGCTCAGTACGGTATTTCACGCTTAAAGATTTCTCAAGGATTTTTATATATAATTTATGTACATAAGATCCTTCTGATATTCATGTCGCGCAACAAGTCTAGTAATTACGAATTGATTGTCGCAGACGTCTTTCTTAATTTTTTTTTAATCATTACGATCCACTTGTAATATGAAAATTTTTATTAATTCCTCGAAAGAAAAACAAAAGTCGGTCCCATAGTGCTCTGGTGTTTCGGTGGTTAACCGGAAATCGTGAGTAGTGCGTTTGTTCGTTCAGTGTCGGTTTTGCGAAGAAAATCTTTAACTAGAAAGGATTGAATTGTCAGTGACAACGGATAACAATGGTTACCATTCGCTACCGATTGTCGTGTTTTGACAGAGAAAGTCTCTAGACGCCAGGTAGGCAGCTTTCAGCTATTTTACATTATTTAAAATGGCGAGGTACCTTTCTTTTTCGCCAGGATTTCTCGCAATGTCGCGGCTAACTCACTTTTTTTCTCTCTCTCTCTCTTTCTATATGTATATATATATATATATCTCGTTCTCACGTAACCATGAGTCGGTTCCCAGCACGGGGCGGTCTGCCATTTATTATCGGAGACAAAGGTTAGCCACGCGAGCAACAATGGCCGCCGGCGGTTGCCGTCGAAGACAATGCCGCGAAGTCGGCCTAATGTCGGAAGAGCACCGATGCATAATTTATCAGTCGAGCATGGCAGCACTCAGCCTCTGCAAATCCGTCCGAAGCGATAGATCGATAAATCGATCTCCACTACGTTACCTACGTGGCTAACTTCGTTCTTCGCCGAGATTGCCAGGCACTTCGATTGTTACCATCGGACGTTTGGTAATATCTCGAATGCATGACGATTGAAGAATAATAAAAAAAAAACACTATAAGACAATTGAATATACATTAGTACGATTAAGAAGGATACGTCCTTTACGTATAAACGATATAATAATCATGCATTACGTATCTCTATGGTACGTTCCTGGAGTATTTTAACATTTTTTTTTTTTTAATATCGCTCACTGATAGCACCGCCGTCTCGTCAGCTTCCTGGGAGGTTCGCCCGAAGTTCTGAAGATGACGCAGATAGATCCAGTGCTTCCAGTCGCTGTCAGAAGCCCTAATTAAGCAATAAATATTATCCCGACCGGAAGCAGCCGATAGTCCGCTCGGCAATGATAAATACGTCGGTATCTTTTAGGATTTGCATCCTGCTGCCATTTCGTTACATTCGCTGCCAGACGAAGGTAGTGTCGTTCGCGAGCATCAGGATTATGACTTTTACCCAGCCTGTATTATTATATACATATATGCCCTCGCGCCTCTGAGTGATTCTGGCACGTCACTCTTAGCGATATCAATCTGATTCATTAACGCTTATAAAATACGAGATTAATTGGACGGATACTTTTCTGCCGTGACTCAAACAAACATTTACCAATCGTACGTCGCCCATCCGCTATACATTTTTTTTCTCTTCAATTTTATTAAACCTGATACGACCTACCTCAATCTTTTTCTATCTTTATCGTTTTTCATCTGTCTTCTCTCTCACTCTTCATCTGGGCCACACTGGCACCTCTCGTTCCTCGGCAACCCACTTCAAGATCCTTTAGATCGTGAAACGTGTACGGCCCTGCGCCGCAGTAAAGTTTGCGTTTTAATTCCGCGGCGGGTCTAAGTGAATTTAAAAGTCGAGCTATCCTGCATTTACTGGGCAGTAAAACAGTGCTGTGCCCTCTAATAGCGAGTGGACGCCGCTGCTGGCCTCCGCAGTCACTACTTAGAGGGGCGCGGGGGGAAGGAGGGGAGAGAGGGGGGTTATACGAGCACCAACCGTCAAGTACCCAGCTTCACCCGATAGGATATCTATTAAGGTATATTAGCGGGAATACTATTTTCAATAAATTGCCGCTCCCGAGAAAATACTCATGTGGCTCCCTCTGCAAAGTGAGTTCTGCAAATTTACCGTATAGCTATATATACATCGTTCGTATCTTTCAACTTGTCTCTTTTTCGTCGCGCGACTCTGACCTTGCTCCGGTTAATCGTTATCTTTAATTTGAAATTTTCCAGCGACTTCTTGAGGCTGTCCTTGAAAATGACGAAGGACACAAAAGAAATGGCTTATCATCCGTAACCATCTTACGACTCGTGCGAGGAACAGGCGTCGTCAGTCATTGAAATCGCTGATTGGCGCATACTCCCCCCCCCCCCCTCTCTCTCTCTCTCTCTCTCTCGGGTCTGGCTCTCGCGGCGGCTCTAACGATTTCACCTTATTTGCGTAATTCTTGAGACTCGGGTTGTTTCTGCCGCGCCACAGGATACGTTAAGATCGAGTCCGGTGTGGGTAGTCGATTATCCATTATTCCTGGAAGGAGCTTTGCTTTAATAGCCTCGCCATTTACGGCTGCGTGCGTGTGTATTAGACTGCGATATTTTCTAAGGGTTCAGCGGCACTCCGATCTATAACGTATTAGGCGTTAGTATTCACGGGCCAGAGTCGATTTCCCGTCGTTATTCTCAATTTATAGTGGTACCTGTGTAGTACGCTATGGTGGTTAGCCAGGGAGCATTCGGTAGATGTAGCTGATGGACTCTATATACCATGTGCAAGTTAACTTTCATCTCTCGGGATCTACGTACGTAACTTCAGGATCTTGTTTCTCGCGCGTTTCCATATACTTTTCTTGTTTCCTTTTATCTTGCTCTCCTTCCTTCTCTCTTTCTCTTAGCCTCGGTCTCTTTCGCTCGTGTTCAGGAAGAACTTCATTCGGTACATGTTTACGATAACTTCTTGTCCATGCCGGTTTACCTACGCAGCGTGTATCGCGCGGCAAGGATCATGCGAAAGTAAAAAGACGAGGGAAAAAGAAGGAAGTACAGAATGAAAATAAAAAGATCGTTCTACACCATGGACCTCGACGATTGCCATAAAGCAGCCAGAGCGCGGCCCAATAGCCAGCCGGCTGTGAATAGTCCATTCTTCATAACGGGGCCCGACAAGTAAGGCCCACGATGAAGAAACGAGCCACCATCGAGAGCAGATTCGTATCTTGCTTGTCTCTCGAGTTGTCTCGGGTGTAACATACGGTTTAGGTCCCTCGTTGAGGTTACGTTTAGGTTGGATTAGATGGGGTCGGTAGTCTTAATCCTTGTTATCTCAATGTTACTCTTTTTCAGCAATCTTCAAATTTATTTCTCTAGTAATTTGTCTTATGGCTGATGACTTTTATCGTCTGTGTAATTTTACGTTTCTTTATTTTTAATGTTATTGTTATTTTTTTTAGCGATCAGCCGCGTCAAGATCGGGATTCTTATTGTCGTGTTATTTAGGATACGGGCATGCTTCACTTTCGTGCGGGATCATCTGGATGATCGTTATACCGCGAATAGTCGTGATCCATCCTGAACTTGTTACTAGTGCATTTTTTTTCGAAATGAAAACCACGTGGTCACAGTTCATCTTGTGTGGTACGCGAACTAAACTCGAGCCCCGGCGAAGAGTGCGAATTAGCTATTTGCCACGGTGCGGTTTCTTGGCCGCTTGTAACTTTCTCTTTCTCCTTCGTTCCCTGCTTTATCATTATTCTCGTCTTACTCGAAGCTCATCCTCGCGGCAGTCCAGCATCCGCACACCGGTACTCATCTCCTGCGCCTCCGGGACTTGGCAACCTCGCAGCCCCGTGTTACCCACAAAGAAATCACAGTGTTTCATCGGCGCACCAATTTAAATTATTTAAATTGCAGTTCGTTGCCGCGATTTACAACATGTAAACACAGTCGGGTGAAATTTTCACGATGTCGGCTCTCGGGGGTTTCGCAGGGGTGTGCTCCACGTCGTCATGGAAACGGACTCACTGCGAATATCCTGCCGGTGTACGTACAGAGAGAATTCATATTCGTGCGTGGATTTTTTAGGTAACAATTTTTTACCTATTTGAGAATTTTTTTATATGATGTAACGACGTGCACGTTTACGTGCAAGATCTGTGACACGTGGTCATTAATGATGATATTTATGAGACAGGCAGGTGGAGTCTGCGACAGGGGTTGTGTCGTATCTCGACGATGGTTACTGCTGCGAACGCATCGCATGATGTAGCTGGTGGTCTCTTATATTCCGAAAATGATCTCTGTAATTTTGAACTGAGAAATAGCTGTGTCATTTGAACTTCACGCGAGTTCCACTTTGTTGCCAATTTGCTGCTAAATTGGCAAGGAAACTCGTTTTTTTCTTTTAACTGCCTTTTTTGTCATTTTTACGCACGGACGGTCATCTCGTTTCCTTTTTTTTTTCTTTTTTCTTAGTTATGCGATTATTCGCTGAGTTAGGATTAACAAGTGTTTACCGCACTAAAATTGTCGGATACGTCGAGAGCACGCGAAGTTTCGTGAGAATCATTGGACACTTCATTAATTTCTTGGTAGTTATTTACTTTAGGTGTCTCGACATTTAGCAACAGTATATTTTCCAACAATGTTGTAGTTCCGTAAGGTTATTCTTGTACGAGAATGAAATTATCATGGCGACTCATACTGGCAATGAACTTCGGAATTTCCTGGGTATATGTATCAATTTTTGAGTTTCGTGATATGACTATTGGAAGCGTTACGAGAACCGACACTCGGTGTATGGCGATTAGTGGATTCGTTAAAAATTTTAACAAAATTTCATTCTGTTTTTATATACCTCGTTTCCCCTCTCTTGTCGTCTTTTTGGTTTTCTTTGCAGGCCATTTTTTCTTTCTTTTTTTTCCCCATCAATCGGTTCAATGGACGAAACCGGTCTCTGCTTCATGTTGTTACGTTCGACTTTGGAACAGGCAACCGGTATGACTAACCTTCCGCAACGTGGAACGTGCGAACGCGAAATCGAAGAAAAAGGAAACTGACAAAGGAGTCACTGCTTGGACTAACTCCGTAGAAAATAGTAGGCCCATTTTCATGTCATCTTTGAAAAGAATGTGGATATCTGTTTTATAATGCAGTTAATAGCATTGAGAATTTTCGTGAAGTATTTTGAGGTTAACTTTCCTGTGTTGTGTTGCCCAGTTTCGATCGCGCCTCATTATCGAGTTAGGGTTCTGTAAGGCCCAAAGGCTATGTACTCGAACTTTAACTTGTGTGAAGAAAAATAGGTATTTTTTGGGGGGTATTTATAAAAATATAAAAAGTTAACACTCAGCGAGCGTAACATTATTTGTTAGTATCTTTAAATCAGACCCATTCTTCTTCATGATCAAAGATGAACTCTTCATCCTTACTTCATTTCTCTTTTAAGTGTCTTTTCTTTCCTTCTTCTTTCTCGTTCTTTGTGGCTGTCAACTCTTCAAGCATTGTGCATTTATTCTTGAGGCAAATTCAGCTATTTTCAGACCTTACACCACTGTCTACTCAGGGGCGAATTAGGCAATGAAAGTGGGCCGTAAGGCCGAGTGCCGGCATATCGCGAACCACTTATCAAAAGAATGCGAAGCTTTTAGAGCTCACGTAGTTCAAAGCCTTCGCGAGATCAACATCTCTCCCCAATATCTCTCTTTCTCTCTCTTCTTGACTACTCGCATAACTTCCTTTTCACCTTTCACTTTGTCTTTATCCTTTTCGCTATACCCAAATCAGCCGAGCTGACGTCACGAAAAACTTGGCAGACATCTCGCGTTTCGCTTCAGCTTCTCTCCACCCACCCCCTCACCCTCTTTCTTCCTTTAGTATTTTTACACAAGTGCCAAAAACAGTCGACACGAACGTCCTCCTGCACCCTGCACTTTGTCGGGCTTCGTCCCATTCTTTTCTGCCCACCCCATATCCAGCGAAACTTCTCTCTTTCTGAGATACCTCAAAGGGAATAGGCCTAGAAAATTTTTTTTCGAACTTTTTAACTTCGCGTGACAAGATAATTTCGTAAAATACGCCAAGGAATGCGGGCACTTATTCATACCCCAGCCAGTGACGTTTGAAATTATCCTTATCTCTCGATACGATCGTATCGATACGGGCTTTCGTTCGTTTAATCAGATATCTGAACTTCGAACGGAAATCCGCCAGATGTCCCACTTCGTAGTATCGTTTCGCGGCCAGATGGGAAAATGAAAACGGCGCGAGTCCCCATTAAGGGCTGCCACTTCACGACAAAGCAGCAACCTCGAAAATTGCCAGCAGCGCGTAATGGTCAGCAATTAGCACGGTCAAGTTGTTACCCAGCAATGCGCCGGAAACGCTCTTACGCGTACCTACGTCAGACGATGCTTGGATTTCTTTGATCCGCCGAACCCACTTGGTATTTTGCCTACTAGCTATTTTGCGCCACTTCAATTTCTTCTTTTTCCACTTCCTCGATAACCCTTCGCCTCTCGTAGCCACTTCGCCCCTGTCGGGGGTCACACTCGCTGCTGCTTGCTGGCTTGGACGACTTCGCGGGATCAGGTTAATTTATTAGCGTTTTAAAGGTTACTTTATCTTCAGCCGGGTCAGGCTGGCTCGGGTTCGGTCAAGATAGATACTCGTACCTCCACACCAGCTTATCCTAGCGTTGTGTTATCCTAGCGATATCGTTTAACCGGGGGAATCCCCCCTTTCTCTACCGTTTCGTGTCAGTCTGGCGAATATATTTTTATATTTACATTGTTACATTGTCGGCTAGCGTCGACGATGATTGATATCAGACTCACGCAACTAGAAGAGTGTTGATTATATTCATGATGGAAATGATGATTTCCGGTCTCGCATTAATTTTACAGAGCGATGTTGAATTACGCTCAACTGGTGGAATTAGATAGTATCTTGACATTGCACCAACCTTCATTCCGCGACGCATTACTTCCTGTTTTGCGACTTGGCAATGTGACCCATCGCGGATCAGTCGGGATCTGCGACATATCACGAGATTCTAGGATATACAAATGACTTGGCGAGTCATTTTTTCCGGTACTGTAATGGCGGCTATATACTCGTGCAATTACTTTACACTTGTCAGTTAGTATGATGCGCCGGTTACTTTAATGAATAATTCTTTTTTTTTCGTGGATCCTCTGATTATTTGATTTTTTTTCAATTCTCTTACCACAGGAATCTGATAGAGAATTCGCGATCAATTTATTAATAGTAGTTTTTCAGACTTCTGTTCCATCTTGAGAATGCATTATACCGACAGTGCATTCGAATTGTATTCTCTTTATACGTGAATTTGTACGTAAGGATTTTGACAAATCGTCATACATAAAATGGTTAAGAAAGTTTGTATTTGTTCTTACTCGTCTTGGAGACTCGAACTGAATTCGTTCGAGCGTGGTCAGCGATATTGATTCGGTGTCGACAAAAAGCAGTAGGAATCTGATTTCGACTCTTCAAGTCGTATGGATGAGGTATGGTGTAAAACAGATTAACAGTTGGCAACATACTTCAAATATATTTATAATTGCAGATTCCCTACCGTCGGAAAAGAATAAACTATCACGAGGCACAAGATTAGCGTTAAAAATAAAAAAATAAAATTATCGATCTTTGCCAAAGAATAAAATAATAGGCCCAGAATATATCTTCAAACGCCATACCACGTGGATCGTTTAATGTATATAAAAAAGTCGCTAATAAATGTTGTCAATATTAAATCGATTAAAAATCAATGGAATTTAATGGTCAATCAATCAATATTATTAAATAGATCGAATTTCATATTGTTAAGTTTCGTCCGAGTAATCAGGACTCTATTCGCTATCGTATAACCAGTACCTTTCTTATCCCGTCGGCAAACAGTATAAAGCTAAGCCTACCGGCGAATGCTTAAGAAACTACGGAGCATCCCGAAGCGATCCATCTCAACTTACTCAACAAATAAGATGATCCTCAACATAAACATCTCGGATAACCAACTATCCGAAGCCATAGCCAACAAACCGAGCAGCCAGAAGCAGCAACAGCAGCAGCAACAGTTTATTATCATTCCATTATATACCGCGATACCCACACATTCCATCCATTCAATTGGCTTCCCTCGGGAGTGTCGCTCGCCTGCTGTCACGTCCAACATTGTTGCATTCCCGGTGCATTCTCGGTATGTTCTTTCGCGGTAAGCCAGCGCCAAGCGTATAGGAAAAAGACGAGGAGAAGAATAGGATAAATCGTGGCCGTGGTAATTCTTAAACTAAATTATCTGGAATTCCATTGCGCAAGGTAGAAATAGTATCAAAGGACAACAACAGTGGCAGGGAACAGTAGCGCCGTAGCCGGTGGCGAAAAGTGGTAGCGAATGGTAACTTCGGTATATCGCGGTACAAAGGAAAGCCGAAGTACAGTCCAACCTAAGTGGAAGTGTATCGATTGACTTTTCTGAATTCCCTATTGGTAATTATCGGCCAATAAACATTCCGTTTGATTCTTAGGATTGCTTGGTCGATCCTGTGTCTGTGTATCGTGGGATAGAATGTATTTATACACGTAGGTCATTGTATGTGGATTTAACGACGTGAGATTGGAAAAATTTCAGGCGCCATTTAATACTTCCTGCAGGAATGGATGGCTTCCTTAAAATTGGTCTCGGGACTGTTTCCTAGAGCGTCCAGGACCTGCCGCAAGAGGCCGGCTTACCTTGAGAGGTTTGCATACGAGAAGGAATCAGGAATCGGGAACCGGTAACCGGCTTGACTGCTACTCCGGCTCGTTGTTCCCTTACGAATCGACCCACCTGCGTATCGGCTTATGTATTTCGCTTGCTGTCAGCTAACCAGCCTATGCGAACCAGTCAGGTATTTAATTTAATGCTGTGTTATGCCTTGGACCCGTTCCAGCTGGGTACAGTGTGCTTGTAACGGATAGGACTTCGTAGCAGTTTGGTAAAGCGAAAAGATTACATAAAAATTTTATGAGGTGTAAAATTGAATTAAAAATTTGAAAAAAAAAAACTTCATATTTATTTCAATTTCTATTTTTGATCTTTCTATATTCAAATTGACTGCCAAATTATTCTCAGGGCATTGATTCGGTCTTCCTATTATATAAATAAAGGTTATCTGTATCTTTGGTTGTTTGAAATTGTTTTTTTTTTCTTTTTTTTCATACTATTGAAAGAGTGATAGCTTGCTCTACAGGTGCCTCGCACGTGTTCGCTGCAGGACGCGGTATTTATTGCATTATAAAATGGCTGATTAGCATTGACGAGGTCGGCCCACGAGAAAGGAGGAGGCGTCGTCTGCATGGAAAACGCGCTTAACAACCGCCACTCGCTAATACCAGTGACTTGTGCGTCGCTCGTAAAAGAACTAAAGAATTATCGATGTGGCGCGCTCCGTGGTGAGGAACGAAAGTAAAGTGAAAAATTAAATGGGTAAGGAAGAAAGAAAAAAAGAATATGAAAAAATGCCGGAATGACTTTAACGTTTTGACCGGGCGGCGATCTTCTTTGACAATATTAGATGGCCTGTCCTAATCTATGAATCGAGACAATTATTGATGAATCATGATCGAAGTATCGTGTGTATACCGAAATGGGGACGATCCGGTTACAGGTAATTTCAAAGATTACGAAATTGGCATTGATTAGCGGTTGAAATATTGCGTCGGTAAAGATTCCTCGAGATAAACAATATGGCTGGTAACATATTGTCAGGACGTGTTATTGTTAAAAGGTGCTAGGATTATCGCTACCTGGGCGTAAAAAACGGACGTACCTGCGAGTCTGGTTATATTGCAGGATGTAGAATGTGGCCATAAAGTGGAACATATATCTTGGCTGCGGCTTCTATTCAGAGCCAGAGGGTCCCTCGCCTGAGTTAGTACTTTGTAAAAGGCAGCTTTTCTTAATCAACCAACTCGTTAGTGTCATGGAAAGAACTTTGAACATGTCTGAGCAATTTTTGAAGTCCGATGATGGCGCTGGTGCGAACCTGACACTAGTTTTGGAGCAAGATCAGACGTACGCATACACATTCTAGCTTGACGGGTGATGTCTGTGTTATTGAAATTTCAAAGCTTTTAATTGGATCCTATGGTCACGTGTGATCCCGAGAACTGTTGGGCTGATTTTGAGAAAAACAGTTCTCTGACTCTGGACCAGACGTCGTCACTGAAGTAGGATCAGACATCGTCTCAGTACCTATTGCAGCTATTGCGAGTGGTTGAATCAATGAAATCCATTAAGCAACTCGTTAGCGGATCTAAAGTAGTTTCTCTTGGGGGTTGAAGAAGAAAGCACCTAGCAACCCCTGCTTCAGTTAAGGATGTCGCGTCGAGTGTTCTGCTGAGTTGCCATGGAGACGAGGAGCAAATTTGCTAATGCGTTTCCGAGGTTCGCATTCGACGCCCTTCCTACTTCATTTCATCCAAGGGGTGAGTTACTGGCGTTTCCACCACCCTTATCGCCGTTGTCCAACCCCAGATTTCAAATTGAAAAATATCCCTTCGCGCGACGACGCCATTCGACCGCGCCTTTCGACATTCATCTTAACACTCGCTCCCAGTTTCCATGGAGACGACGGCGACGACGCCTCGTCACCTTTCCCCAGGAAAGCGTTTGTTCTCTCCTTCTTTATCACTTTCGTCAAATACGTTCGTCTCCTTTCCACTTTTACGCTCGCTCTTATACGTCGCCACGCCCAGTCTATGGATTTTCCGGATGGCGATGCTTCACTGCGTCGCGACGCCAAAAACTCTCGCGTACAGCCAGACCTTTTCTCTTTCCACTAGTCGACGTTTTTTCCTCCCACCCTTTATTCCTCTTGTACCCCCTTTCCCTTCTCCACAGCCACCGACGTCAGTTACGAATAAAAATCATTATACGTATCTGAGCGATGTATGATTTACTACGTGGGTAATTAATTAATTCTTTACTTATCGCTCAGTCATTAATTATTATTCATAAATTCGTCTTCGGAAGTGAATTAAATCAGATTCGCAATAAAATTTATTCAATAAAGTCCAGAGTTATTCAATTAATTCGTAACAGTTAATTTTGCTTAAATTTACTGATACTTACAATTAGCATACCTTGACACTGGATCAATTTGCTATACACTTTATGACGTCATCCATTGATTAATTGCTGTTTGTAGCACGTTATAGATATGGCCATTCGTTCGCAGCTATATCGTGCATCTGTAGAGTAGAAAAAGCCCAAGGGCATCATACCTAGTCAAACAGCGATATATTTCGCATGGCAACCCTTAACACAGAGCAGCTATTTCGGTCGAATGATTCCACGACGAGATTTCTATGTAGTTTCCAGTAATTCAGGCAAACGTATAATGGGCCATCCCGCGCATCAGGATCAGCCCTGTTTAGTAGTAACTTCATAGGGTGGAGTATGCCCCATAGGTCTCCATAAGGACTCATGGTGCTTCACGTACGTTCAGACTGAACTCAGAAGACAAAACACGCTGGGAAGGGTGCGTAGTGGTCGCAATATTGGCAGCCATGTTAACAGGGGGTGTGTCGAGGGTGTAGCCAGTGCTAGGGTTTCTATGGTAACGTCGTTCTACCCCGGCGAGCAACCGGAAACTAGGGAGTATGGCCATGGGGCAGGCCAACCGGAAGTCAGGCCAGATGTTAGTGGGTGTAGGCGCCATGAGAACGCGGTTTGAAAAAATCATTCTCGCGATCACTCAGCGTGACGTGAAATGATCGATGATGGTTCGGATTCTAACCTCTATAAGAGCCAGCCCAGTTATGCGATGGCTGAACTCTGTCGTAAGGAAATCGTCGAGACGCTAACGCTAACGAGACAGTAACATTATGATCATTAAGTTCAGACTGGTCCCTAATGACTCAAAATACGGGACAGGATTGTTTACGACAGAAATACGTAAATAATATTTGACACGAGGTACATAAAATTGATAGCAGACATTTTTTCACATTTCACGACGAAATCCAAATGACGTTTCAAGACTCGCGTCGTCCACCTACAGATATGACTGGGGCTTCGTGTTCGCCACGCAGAAATGCAAATGGTAGGTATAAAGGTGGATCTTGTAAACTCAAATCGCGGACTCGCGTGAAATATTTGTGAAAATCAATCCTACTTACGGCACCCCCGCTACACTTTCACCCATTAACGTTTCGGCAGTGCTCTATCGATTGGCCAAAACGGCCCCGCCCCGGCGGCCATTTTCGTCGCAATTAGCGAATTCGTAATTATTTAATGCAGCGCCGCTTCCACTCTTACTCTCTTTTTACTGATTCTTGCTGCTCCCTTTCCTCCCTTTCTCTGGGCTTCCTTGCACGCATACTCCTTTCATCCTCCATTCGAAGCACCAGACTCACCCGCGCTCCTTTGAAACGTTTACAGCCGCGAAACGAGCACCCAGACATTGAAACAGGAAAGCCCCATTCACTGGTTTCGCTATGTACCCGTGTATAAAGACCTTAAGCTTTAAGATCGTATCCACTCGACAGTGCTAAATTAAATTTTTAATTAGGCCCCGCGGTCGTGACGAGTAATCGCGCCGAACTAACCTTCAAATTCAAACCGTAGAATTCGACCGATCCAAATGAAAGTTCAGATTTGAATTTACCGCCTAAAGCGTGACAATATCATTGCCCGTTAATCCAACCGGGATTTCTTCTGGTAGCGATTCTTCGACGTGTGATCGCCTGCGATCGACTCCTCCGATCGGATTAGATGAGATAGCGTCAGGAGTGTCTGATCTTTAGATAGGTCGGTATCACGGGTGGACATTCTATCCTGCTGAAAACCTCGTGAACCACTTGCTCTACATACATCCTCTTTCTCCATTTGCTCCAAGCGTCGGATAGGTGTCCTTTAATTGATTCTCGATGGTAGATTACTCGACCTGGGTAGATTATCTTCTGGCGCCAATGAATTACTTGAGGCTATCTCTAACACGGACTGCTTTGGCGTCCTGCGGACTCGATTAGGATGTAAATTCTTAGGAGGATGTAAATCTTCCCGCCCGCTACCAGTTTCGCTTTGGAGTTTTATAGCTTAGATTCGAACAAGTCTCGAGGACTCTTATCCTTGAATGAATAATTGACATTTCCCTACCGATGTATCCATGACGCTTTTCGGTTCACAATTTTACTATATGATGATTGAACATCGCTGATTGGATTAATGAGAGCATTTCTTCCTCGAGTTCGGTTTAGCATCATCTTTATGGTTAGATCACGCTGGTTTCCGTCTGGTCAGGCTAGGCCTATCCCGTCGTAAGGTTTACCGCTGTTGCACATCGATATTAAATGTTGCGACAAGACCTACAAGTCGTTGATAGTGACGAGCAATGAAATGTCAGCCATAATGATACTAAAATGGTGGAAATGATATGCAAACCAGTTGGGACTTATAACGGGACTCATTGCTAATGTTGCCATTATGTCTGAGATCGATAACCTATTACGAATTAGCGATGTCTAATATGTCAAGTGAATGAGAGATAATAGAGGTTACGGTTAGGTAGGGTTAAATTCAGTCTACTCTGTACCGATGGCACTTCATGATCATCTCAGGTACGGGTCCTGTACTTTACTGATCTTTCGAATCGACGTTGGTACTGACTCTGGCCCCGACCCCAATTATTATAACTCTTAGAAAATAGTGATGTGCAACTACGCGTCCAAGAGCTAATGCTCGTGATCTTCTTCAGGTTAGGTTCAATGATTTTCTTATTACATGCTTCTTAATTATGATTGGGATCTATTGAACACGTTACTCCGGAAGCGACTTATACTTGAGCTCGGAGGATGACGATGGTTTTCAAGTACTGCGCGAAGGGTAGAAAAAAAATATCTTTTTATAATTCTACGTGGATTCATTAGAAGGCAGTCCTTATTAAGGAGAGACTTTAATTAAGAGAGAGTCGTGTCTCTGCTCTCTCTCTCTCTCTCTCTCTCTCTCTTCTCTCTCTCTCTCTCTCTCTCTCTCTGTCCCTCTGTCCCTCTGTCCCTCTGTCCCTCTGTCCCTCTGTCCCTCTGTCCCTCTGTCCCTCTGTCCCTCTG
>JARQSV010000274.1:480362-496301 GCA_030142285.1 Calameuta idolon | reverse complement strand
CTGTCCCTCTGTCCCTCTGTCCCTCTGTCCCTCTGTCCCTCTGTCCCTCTGTCCCTCTGTCCCTCTGTCCCTCTGTCTCTCTGTCTCTGTCTCTCTCTCTCTGTGTGCTCACGAATATGCTTGTGCGTTGAAGAGTTCCTTGGGACTTACAATTAGATATAGTGTTCGATTCAGAAGAACCTTTTCACCGAATGAATTCGATAGAGCGAAGGTCCTTATTAGAAATCTTTCATTTCAAAGCGTTCCTCGCCAGCGCCATCTGTTGGCGAGTGCTGCGAACTGAGACGCTTGGAATTCCTCGTAGCAAGTAAAAATTATGCTCTCCGCAAATGGAATTCATTACGTGTAATTATCGCGGATAGTTTCATCGAATCGACGGTCAATAAAATACTGCCTGCTTAATATATTTTACGATAATAATTATCTTCATGGAATTTTACTTTAACGATTAAAATTCTCACACTTAACCAACGTATATCTATACTTGGAAAAACTTACTTGCCTTGTATTTTCATTCGAATCACGTGTCAAGGATTGTCGATTTGAAACACGAATTTCCGTAAGACAAAGCTTCTGGACCCGTTACCTCGAAGACACGTTAAACCCATTACGGAAATGCATTGACAAGAAGCCAACCAACTTAACGGAAAGTGTCTTAATTACGAATGCCAGGTGCAACGTGGCTGAGTTAGGGTGTCTAATGGCGATTAGTTTACCCGTTACCTCCTATACCTTCTACAACGAGAGTTACGACATAGTATTACCTTCTATATATTTTCCGCGATGAAACGTCTTACGGACTTAAAACATTTATTGCTAAACAGATATCCATGGATATTTCTCGCGTAGAGTTTAACGATAATTTTTATTATTTTAATCGTTCGTCTGGCGTAAGTATTATACGTATATATAAGTGGCGGCCATTGCTCACTGACTTAATACTATTGGCTATTAAAATGATTACGCAGCAAATATATATGTGTGCGTGTGTGTATATATATGTATATATATATATATATATATATATATATATATATATACCCACTAATAATGCACGCAATTTCCCAGGAGCAATTTTTCTATGGGGACACCCATTCTGATCGCTAATAAGAAGAGGTAATTAATTTGCAACGTAGAATTAGCACCTCGACCATCATTACGTCGGTTGCCATAGCGAGAATACATTAGTACCATGTAAATGTGGCAATTTAGTCGTTTAAACTGCGACTCCTCCGTTGTCTCCATGTCGAGGAATTGCTGGTGTATACGCTTCTCGCTGCCGGTGTTGCTGGGCTGCTACCACGGAAGGAAGAATTATCGTAAAAGGCAAAAGACCGACTGTTTACGATATTATTTCGCATGGTCTGGAAAATTGCTATTGGCTGTAAACGCGGCTTACATGTATGCCGCCATTGCGGCACCCTCTCTTCTCTCCCCCCCATCTCTCCCTCTCTTTCTCTCTCCCTTTCTCTCTCTCTTATACACTTACTCCGTCTCATCCATTATATTAGCCGACTACTATCATTGTTCTGTGGTTTATATATATATGTACAAATTATTTTTTACTCATGCCACTCCTCACTTTGCTCACTCGCGTATGTACATGTTCCTCGTCGTCATTTGCCGTTTCCCCTCATTTTAGACGTTTTTACGGCTTTACGTTTCAGTTATACAGTGTGTAATTGCATGCCCGTTACCGATACACCTTTCAGTCACATCTAACCAGAGTTTTATCTTACGCGGAATTCAAGATTTTTAACACTCAGTGGATTGACGATTGGATGCTCGTATATTTACCTTGTATATTGCGGACGGAGGTTGTTATTTATTTAGTTGTTTATTCTCTCTCTCTTGTTTTCTTCATTTTCTTGGTAATGCCCGAGAGTTATTATGTCATAGAGATATAAGACGTAGTTTTAGGTAGGATGAAATTATTATGCCTTTAGCATCGTGAGAAAAGGTTAGGTTGCTGGGTTATTTATTGAAAACGGTATGGTCCATAAATTTTTCTTTTATACATTCCTGTAGATAAACTTATGTCAATATATCACGTCTTTACCACGGTCTACGATCAAACATTTCTTCTTTAATTAACGAGTTCCATTCGTTGACGGTAAAATCAATGACGTTGAATTTCTTAATTTCCCTGTTTGAGGCAACGGCGTAATAGTTTGTATGGATATTTCAAATTTCACGGGGCTTAATACTCGTGTTAATAAGGCCCAAAACAGGTATCGGGCAAGATAGATATCCGCAGTAGAATCTTTTAACGCCTACAGTTTCGCACTTGCTGATTGGGACCTTACTTAACGAGGAGACCTTTTACTGGCGAAACGCTTGTAACTCGGCAGCGCGTTTCAGCAGGTGACCGGACGGAATTTTCATGCGGCGCCTGCGGATTCCACGTGTAACAGTCGGGAAGTAAATGTCAGCACTGATTTAAATGGGCCCAGCCACGTGCTACTCATTTCTTTTTTTGACTTATTGCCCGAGACGCATCGGTCCATTTTTTGTGGGCGACGAAAGAAAAACTCGAGATAAGCTTTTTGGTAGTGAAGATAGGAGAGGTCACGATAGATTGGGTTAAATTGGTTTAGGTAAAGTTAAATTTTCTTTCTTTTAATAATCTGAAGCTTTGCCTGTGTGTGGATTGGGGTCAGGTATCTAAAAAAAAGGGTACAGTTGAGAGAGTGTGCGGAGGTGGTGGTAATACCTCGTGACGTTCTCAAGCCCCTTGGTTAGTTGAGCTGCCTCCCTCTCCTATATCGTAGGGCCCCTTTTAATTAAGCCAATTTTAATTGGGCCTCACATTATCATAATTAATTTGACATAGAACCTACCGCAGGGCTGGCCGCTTCATTAATATCTATTATGCCGGACACTCGGACCTAATTCGTTCCCGTAACGAATCCCTATTGTTTGCAACCAGTCATTGTGTAAGTCCCAACCTGATTGTAGCTCCATTCTCGTGTATATTGTATTCTCGACTCGTTATGCGTTTTCATGGAATAAGACCGGCTTATTGTTCTATTTTTTTTTTTCCTATAATGACCAGGTGGCGCACTCTGTCGATCCGGAGGTGTAACGGCAGATGATTTAGAGACTTTATGTTTTATTTTAAAATCAATTCTACAAGATATACATGTCACTGACAGTGATATATTTCATAGCTTATCCGATCATAAATATATAGAAACCTAAAATGAGGAGCGTCGAGTAACGTGTGAGGGCATTATATTTGACTAGGGCCCAATTCACAGGGTTTGGATGTTGCTGTAAAAAGTTATTCTTACTAAGTCCAAGGTAGTCGCGCATGTGAGCCTGAATTGCAATCGTTCTGGCACAAGGCCCAACTGGCCCCGGGATCCAGTTCAGACGTCACGCGTCACCACGAGTACTATTTGTCAGTCCCTTCGGGCCAAAGGAAACTACACGGTAAGGATAGAGGGTGGTCTTGACAAAAAATGAAAGACCCGGTAGGAGACAATAAAAGAGAACTGGACGCCGCTGGGACCGAAGAGAGGGACTGCTCGATCACGTGATACTTACCGAACAAAGGAATAACCACGGCCATTTTGCATAGAGTGCTTCCGTTTCGCAAATCATTGCCCTAACGAATATAAGGAAGACAATATAAGAGTCGTTCAAATACATATACATATACTTTTTAAGAAGGGTAGTTTTCAGGACTTTTTGTTGTTATATGGTAAAGAGTTGGCAGTTACGAGGACACTTGGTGTTTAGTAGGATAGTTCTGATAAAATTTACATACTTAAGGTATACTTTCAGGGCCGTAAAGTGGCACACACACTGAATTTTCGAAAAAAATGCTGATGCGGACAGGCGGAATTGTGATGGGCTAAGAAATGGCAACGGTAGGTTAGAATAGGTTAGAACTAGAGCGCCACATGTCCCAAGGTTTAGTTTTTTTTTTTTTAAGAAACACATTTGCTTGCTATAGTGGACGCCGCACGTCCTCCTAACTACCCTTTGACAAGTTTATATAAATACATATATATATATACAGGTTAGATATATATTTGAGATATATGTATATACAGGTGCTGGTGAGTTTCTGTCATGAAGTTTCAAAAACAGCTGCCACGTTTCTGGAGCAGGATCGAACCCAGAATGGCAACCGGTAGATTGGTTTCTCGCAATCAGAGCAGGCATTACCATTACCATTCCTAATTGCATCCATTAGGCAATTACGTTGCACGCCTACCACCACGTCGGAGATTAGAGAGGATGCGAAGATCGAGTCGATCCTTTCAACCAATCAGAACGGCCGGTCGTACCTGCGCGTGTACACGCAAACACATCGCACGCGTATCATCGATACAAGACCAGAGAATCGAGCGTGCAATTAGCTTCCATTGTGCTTGGAATCAAGTAAAACTCGAAAACGCAATAAGCTTTCAGGTTCCATTTCTCGAGCTGCCTTTTCGTTTTCTCCCTCTGTATGTGTATACAGGTACCTATATTTTACGATTCTAATCGTATACCGATTATTTTCACTTACACTCCATTCGCAACAAGCACTTTTCCCTGCGGTTGCTGTTACTTGCTCGAACCTGGACTCTCCCGTGACCCAGGTCACGTTACGGACTCGATACCTGATACGAAGGAGTCGTGCTCCCGGTGGAACCAGCAGGCAGACAGCCAACCGGCCAACCAATAAGCCTCGAGTCACGACTTCCATTTACGGCAGATACCGACGATTATGATCTTGCATATTGTCTTACCAATATAGATACCTTTGCCGATCGCGTTTCTTGTCCATCTGAACATCGTATTGGTACTCTTGTGCTGGTATCGCTGACTTCTGATTCTTAACTGTGCTGATCTTATACCATTCTGGAGTTACTCGATATATATATATATATATGACATATGTCATTCTATGAATTTTAAGCGCTGACATTGGTCAGTGTCGATCCTGAAAGTCTGCCACGGCATCATCAACGTATCCTGAGTGGTCAGCGGAGTGGCTACCTGGTTACGTTCTACGATTGAGACTCACCAATCCCCGTAGCATGCACTATGTCCCTCGATCATATTTGCATACTCACATACGAGTAGCATATGTGTCAGGATTTTCAATCGACGTACGTACCAAGCGGGTATAATGAAAGTGTGCAATTATCGAAAGGTTACCGAGCAAATTGAAAAGGTCATCCATCCGTTGCGCACCGACGTACCACGAGTGCGCATCAAGGCGTGTGCGCGTACGTGGGACTATGTATACCAAGAGTCGATTATATGAAATTGCGATAAAAATCGCTTTCATGAAAACAGATGTTCATTGTGCTCTTGATCGAATATCGATGACGTCCACCTTACGTCCGCCTCTCTCCTTTTCTTTCGAATCTCCATAGTATCGTCGATACAACATTTTGATTCTTCAAATACCATCCGTACCTTCTTATGGCGATCCTCTTGATCCATAGATCGTTCGGAGGTAACAGTTCGCCGTGGATCTCTTCTCGGATCGATTTTACGATCACTTTCGAAGATGTATTCGCGCCACGGGATACCGACAACAACAATAAGAGTACAGCGAGGAAATAATTATCTGGCGGGTGCGCAAGAAACGTGGCTGCGATGAATCTCGTGGGTTGTTCCGTGACGTAGTCGCAATTTGAAAACTCTTAATAACCACGTTGTCGGTGACGATAATTATTCATGATTTTAACGTAGACAGACGGCAGAGGCCATCTGGGCGGAGAATTTTCAAAAGGCTTTTTGTCGTCAGCGCGTAGGACGTATATGTACTCGTCTTGCTGCTGCGAGCCGTATATACGTTTAATCTTTCGCAACGTACCGTCGCGCCGTTTACTGATGACTCTCACGAGGCAATGGATTTTCATTCTCACGAAGCGACAAAAAAGTGACGCCTGTCCGCGGGACTTGATCTTGTGAAATTCCAAGGAATCTTACGGTCTCGTTGCCGAGAGGTAACGATGGCAACAGTGGTGGAAGCTTGAGGTGTGGTTTCGAGCAAACACTCATATATCGTAGGTTTACCTTCAAACTCGTTCAACCTAACCTCACTTCTATTAATCATATAGCACGTGAACTCTATGAAAATTGAATATGGAATTTAATTGCATAATAATACCATTTTATTATCTACTACGTACTTAATTGTAAACGATCAAGTTCTATGTAATACCTTTTTTTTAACAGTGATAATAAATTCTTTTTATACATATCGATAAGTACCTACTGTACGGTCAGATTTAGCTAATCACCTAATGACTACCGGTTACAGCGTACTTATATTTTTTTCTTTTGGAGAAGGAACGCGTCGATCGCCGGGCCAGCTGTGCGAGTGACCGGATCGAGATACCTCGTTTCGATAGTGACAACGAACAATGCCTTGATCGGACGTAGGTAAGCCGGCCGGCTGTATCGGCGATCACTATGCGATAGATGACCCGGATCGTTAAGGGATTTCCGGTGGCAGTCAGACAACCGCGTACAGCTTCTGACGTACCAATGGTAGAATAATCAGGATTCCGCTAATTACCAATTGCAAAGCCGTGCCGATCGTTCCACTCAGCGTCTGATAACGCCATACCTTTGGTCCCAACGTTAACTGACTTTGAGTCCCAATCAGTGTGCACTTCGCAGTGTAGAATTGAAGGGTATATATATATATATATATATTATATATATACACATACATTATCGTCGGGCCTTCTAATATCGTCAGAAGATACAGAATTGACAGTAAATTGACCCACGTCTATACATCACCGCCATAGTCATAGATCTTTACCCCAGGTATAAAGGATCTATCTTAACCTCCTTAACGACTGAACTCCAAGCTCCAGGTCAACAGTTTGCATAATACCAGAAGATAAGTCAAACCGAAACCGGTTTTCGATTATCGATATTTCAATTGCGCGCTACCCGCTTCTTCGTGAATGATCTATACCACCCTTTGATGGATCGTTACTGTACTTTCGATCCTTGTGAAATCGAAGCCATTTTATATACATGTATACTTATATCGTTCAACTCCATTGATACTCGCATCGATTGGTCCTCCAGGCGAGGCTGATCAAACAGCGTCGTTTCTACTTTCAATCCGGATAAGGCGATTATGTTGAACCTACCTCATTTTCATGCGGCGACATCAATCGTTTTACTTTTACGTTGTTCGCTAGGACAAGTAGCTTTAAATTGTAAAGAAAGTGGAGGTCTGCCTCTCGTTTTATTAATTAACGTACTTTTATTTTTTATCTCTTTTTTTTCGTCCATTGTACCAAGCGGCCATGTTTTATTTTTAATCTCGCGCACCGCCGCCAGGCGGAGCACTGGCGCTGGCTTGCTTTATGGTTATTTTATTAATCAATACTGTCTGGCTATCGAGTAGGCCGCTGCTGATACCGGCACGTACCCACGTAAGTACGTACACGTATGTAGCCAGGAGTACTGGCGAGTTGCCTACATTATGTCTTTTGTAAGCAGCATACAAAACGACGAGCCCGCCATCTTGCTCCGTGCACTTATGTATATGCATCTGTATGCTGTGGGTACGTATATGTATACATATATATGCATACGTATATATATGCACTCATACGCCAGAACTACCAACCGATGATTTTCCAAGTATTATTCTCCGTTAAAGCTTCCTCGTAACTTCTGTATCATTCTCTTACTTACTGCCTTCAAGTCATTTCTGAGTAATAGTCAGGAAGGACTGTCATGGCATCCACGGGAAGTTAGTCACGATCCGAGTGAAGTTGTCTCGAAAGATTTAACCGGGCTCCTCGTACACAATTCTTATACGAAACTAAACAACTTCAGGTCGATTATGCGTTGCTACCTTACTCGTTCAGTTATTATCTTACCGTGCGTGATTCTTTATTTTTTCGGCATCTCTTCGTTTAGTTTTAATACGTGGTCAGAGCCATTAGGCAGTCAATTAATAATCACAGCTTGATTCAACAGGATGGAAGTCTTCCGTGCTGGAACGAGCAGTGTCTTTTCTACGTGGCAAATGGCTCTGCGTCCCGACGGGAGCTCGTGGTTTCGCCATGGGACGCCATAACGCGAGACACGACCATTTATGGGGTGTCCATTACGGTAGCAGGTGACTGTCGACCAACCGTTTCAATGACTATTCGTCAACCGTTGTGAAATATGTGGGTCAACCGCAGCGACTACCCTGCTCGAGCCGACTACTGATAAATTGGAGGTTAAATTCATTAAGGACCTACTTCCACCTACGGCTGTTTCAAATTTCCCGCTCGTTTACGTATGGCCGGCGTATTAGCTATTAGGACTTGGGTAAATTATACTGTAATAATTATCGTTATTTATCTGACTGGATTTATCTTACTTATTGCATATGTATATCACATAATGTACAATTATTCTATTCTGTGCGAGGCCTCCTTAGTGTAAACTGTGTCAGCATTATTATTTTCTCAACCGACTGACTTCACTCGGCTACTATATTTACGGGTAACTGCAATACCTATGCAAATCCTAGGGTTTCTTTTGCTTGATGGTTTAACGGTTTATGTTAGTTGGTGTGTGTGCGTGCGTGTGTGCGTGCGTGTGTGCGTGTGTGTGTGGGTGTGTGTGTGTGTGTGTAAGATACCATGTCAATCGTATCGCATGACGACATGGATTCTTGATTACTAATTAGTGATAATTACTAGGCAATATATTGCTACCGATGGACGTGAAATGAATTGGACGGTTCAGTGAGTTACCGATGACTCTCGTGGTTATGATGTTGCCTAGTCGTCCCGAGGTACCTGATGACATTATCATTATCCGAAGCCGCTTAGCATGTGTCTTAATTGATATAAAATATAAGTAAATTTTTGGAAAATTTTTAACGATTTTTTTTTTAATCGCTTCACGATTATTATCGTCAGTCCATTCGGCACCACTGTCAGGGAATGGTAATCGGATAGTAATTTTTCACTTAACTTGATATTGCCGTCTTAAAACCACGCTAGTTCGTAATGAATGAAGTAAAATAAGTATAATTTCTTAATTGATTATATAAAGAGATTGTATAATGAAGAACAGACTCTATAGGGTACAGAGAAACTGTAGAATTTTCAATGATGCTAATCTCTGTCTATTGTGATTAAAAAAAATTTTTTTTTCTTTATCTAACTTCATCTGGTTTCTTGGTAGACTTCGTATTCAGGACAATTTTCTAGAATCTCAAGAAATCTCATACTGTCCGTTCTACGGGTTGCTTTACCTTCAGGACCGGTGCCATTAATGAAACTCAGCTTATCCCGAGACTTCATCTCGGCTCAGTCGGAAGGTGTGCACGTACCTTGTGTTTACTATCGAAAAGCGCCGTAAAGCTGTACGGAGATAACGTTGTGAAGAAACGGCGTTCAAACGGCGCATAAGAAATGAATGGTAAAAAAAAATACATAAAAGGTAGAAGATAGGTGCACGAGAAAGAGTATCCAAGATACACGTTATATCTGTCCTATCTTGGATATATACCGTCGCAGAATGAATTTAGGAGAGAGTCCAGAACTCAATTAAGCCCTCGATAAAGAGTAACACATAATTCATATAATTTCGTAAATCCAATCGTAAGTGCATTCCCAGCATTCGTCTAATGATTCGATTGGTAGAAAGCGACTGAGTAAGAAATTTGCAAGTAACAATTCAAGAGATACGAGATCTCGATAATAAAGGTCAACGAAGCGAGACCGAATTCAGTGCGGTAGCATATAGAATTACATGTCCACCCTATAATTTTCCTATCTGAAAACAATATCAGAGACCGATTTATTCCGCTCCTCGTATAGGCACCCTACACGCGTATTACGTAGGATCGCAATTTTCATTATGTTATACCATTAGCTAAATGAGCCCGAGGCGTACCGTGTTATTGGCGCGATACAAGATCGCATAGTCAATAATGATTTTCTTTCACAATGGCACATGATCTAGTCTGTACGCGATGACGATCCACAGGATGCTCGATCCTAGAGACTTCCGGTCCGGGTGACTGGTTTTCCGCATTTTTCCTCGATACTCATCGCTAATTAAGTAAACGAATCTCCGGGAGTCAGGGAAATGTTTGTGTGTGTGTGTGTGTGTGCGTGCGTGCGTGCGTGCGTGCGTGCGTGTGTGTGTGTGTGTGTGTGTACATGTTACTATATATCATTATGCGTATGTTTTATTGTACGTGGTGCAACCCGCTTCCTATACGTACTCGGGTAACAGGATGGCGATCTGGATCTTTCTGGTTTACGTTATATCGGCAACGTGCAGCAGCGCACCTATCGGACAGATCGGGCATCGATTCAATTAAAAGTAACGAATTTCGTGAGGGTCTTTCTGGGTGCTGTTGGCACCTGATGTCTACAGCTATCTTTTGTGGATCAGTCGTGATGGATTGGTACAGGTGTGTACCACGGGACTCTCGTGGGATCTGTTAAGGCCCATCGCGATGGGCCCGATGTAAAGTTGTGTTTAGGGAATTAGGACTAAAGATTAAGATACTTAGGCTAATCGGTGGTCTTGTTTAATTAGGTTAGTTGGAGCGGTTGCCTTCATATTGCCAGCTCTTCTCGTTCAGCCTTCCCCGAGTTTGGTTTCTTATCAGTAACTCTTATCAGTCCACATCCTACAGGCGCGAGGATCATGCAGTTAATTAATTCGTAGCTACGAGACCTCGATGTAATATTTTTACATTTAAGTGCGATAGAAGAAGCAAATGCACGTTTTTGAAAATTAATTCAAATTTAAATGATCAAATTTATTATAAGCATATATATATAGTACCTATTTTCGGCGTTGGCAGATGATTCGAAATCAGACGTCTTACCGTGGGTCCAGCTAGCGTTACTACCGGCGGAGATCGAAATCAATGTATGCGGCAAGGCTAAAGGCGCGTCCACACGGTCGAGAAAGATATAGGAGGCAGAGAGGTAAATACTCTGGTTGATATCAACAGCCGCAAAATTCCATGTGGAATTTTTGGCTAAGTGTGACTTCCCGTCCAATGGCCAATTACGTTTCTTACCGTGCGACAGTGTCGGCCATGTTTACAGGCCATATATGTATAGACGATCCGTAAAGTCGCTAATCTCAACTTAAGGATCTACTTCGGCACACGTTCGCTAAACACGCGTCCTCCCTGGTCCGATTACAATTTTTCGATCGTGCCACCTATCTGTTGGCACGTGTCTCGCCTTTCCATGTGGCATTGGCGTCTGCTTCAAGCTGCATCTGCGAATTGCGTGTCCCACGCACGTCAATAGACTCCCGTCCAAAAGGAGTTTCAATTGAACCGCTTGGTCACGGGTATCGGGATCATTCGATGTGTATATACAATGTGCACTTAAGGATCGGTATCGTACGCGGATCAACAGCTTTCAAATTGTTTTCGTATCACTTTTCGTTACCTGTGGCGTGTTGCTGATGGTAAAGATGAGTCGAAAAAGAAAGTATATACGGAGGAGGGTAAGGGCTGCTACTCGTTAAGTGCGCGAAAGGAGTATTAAAAAATAGAATAAACATAAAGGCTGTCTGGCTGAACGCTGTGTATTTGTTATGTAAAGGCATGAACTACCGTCCGGCCTCTATACGGCCCCGTCCAAGATTCTGATCCTTATCGACGGGAGGTGGGTCCGAGCGTTAGCGGGTATTATGCAAATGGGATCTATCGTCGATATTACGCTGGAAATGACTTTGCCCATTATGTTAATGACCGCGTGTATTTACTCGTGTGTTCATGAGCCCGCGCGCATGCGCACTTACTCGCTTGCTCGTAGCGCCATCTAGGTTGCCGCCCACGTACTACCGTCGACATACAGTATGGACTATGCGATCCCCTACTTGAAATCCTTTGAAAAAGTGACCGTTCGAATAAACAAAGAGTAAATGAAGTGGCGGCCAATCGCTCAACTTTTCTAATCCTCCTATTGACTAAGTTTCTTATACTTTCGTACTACGACTGCTGATTAGAAAGAGACATGGCTTGGCCACTACCAGTCGCTATCCCTTTCTTTTATCTGACCATATTTCCTATGCCCGTGCGTAGTCCGTAGTGTATGTCGATGGGTACTACCTTCTCTGGTTTATCATAATATGCGATACTACAGTTCGTGGCATCGTAACTTTCTGACTGTGTAAGCGTCGCATAGCAAATTTCATCATACCGTAATCGTGCCAGGTACGTGTTTCTCGTTAATAGATACAAATGCGATGGGCATAACTTAATCTAATTTAAATGTACGTGTTATTTGGTATTATGTAACTTGGTTTTTGTTTTTTACTTTTTATTTTTATTCGTGTTTAATGTTCCACGATTAGTGTGCCCGTCGTCTTTATTTTACATTTCTTACAAACTCCTGACTAACTTATACTGCTTTCCTCTACTCTTAACTACATGGCGAGAAGAATGGCGAACTCGTGCAGAGCTCCGGTTAGATAGAAAAAGGGTCGCATTTTACTGCACTATAGGAAAGTTTACAGCCATTTATGCTCCTTGGTCTCGCTTGGGTGTCATTTACTGCTTTGTAATGGCTGACGGGTCGGAATCCTTAATTGTGCTGTAAAATAATTTTTTTTACGCGTCTTTACTACATATACGAAAAAGGTGCTAGCGATTCCCTTGGGACACCCAGGAGAACTTTTATGCTTCATCAGCCGACCACGCGTATCTATTTGAAATACTGAAAGTCATTCTCGGCCTATGATTGTATTTGCCAAGGATAATTCAGTGGTAGGTACGTATAGGATATAATTTTTGTTATGTGAATGCAGAGGATGACGGTTTTTAACTTGAATGCACCTATAGTCGATTGTGACTCTAAGTCTTCTTATTGAACTGTCACGTGGTCCCTTGTAGGAAATCAAGGAGGACAGTAGAAAGAAGTAAAATAAGACGAGGCCAAACAAGAAGACAAAGAATCTTGGTACAGAAGTCGTTGACATGACTTCCCACAAATGAAGTCATCTTCGATGATGCATGGATGCTTATCCCACATGAACTCTTCGGCCATGACTCCCACTATACTTGGGTGCACTCATACGTTTCGTTATACAAGACAGACTTGCGGGTATTCGTGGACAATTAAAATGGCGTCATTCACCATCAGGAAGTTTGTACCTGACAATCGATAATTTTGCGAATATCAAACATGTGGTACTTGTTCCAATAGCATTGTCGGATAATAGATGCAAGATTAGTTTAACTTGTTAAATTAGGTGAAAATCGGTAGAATTTTTTTGTTTCCTTTTTTTTTTTCAAAAATTATTTTTCACCTGTGCTTACTCATACGTGGACACGGTACTCGTCTGTTTTCCCAAATGCCATGCATTATCCCGATTAACATTACTCGAAGCTCCCTGAGTGCTGTGTGATATGCGGTACGTGGGTGATTGGGATGGTTTGTTGGTTACGGTACAACCATCCATCTCGTCTGCTGCTTTCGAACGATGGAGAAACGTGAAAGCTCGTATTGTTTGGAGAAAGCTGGCTTGTTGCTAGCTTCACGATATTCACTGGTGCTACAGTTGATGCATACACGTACTCGTTGTTACGACGCAATTTCAAGCTCTCGCGCTAATGCCGGTAATTTGGCTAATGACACCGTTCGCGGCAGTCGAAATTTTACAGGAAAAAGTGGAACTGAAAGGACAGGGTGAAAGAGTGAGTCTGGGATATTTTCACGTCTGCAGATTTCAAGTCGACGGAGTGTCGTCGTATTACATTTTGCGGGTTGATGTAAAAAAAATGATAATTCAATATGCGAAATTTAAAGAGAATATAAATGCTTGTAAATATGACGTAGAGACGTAGGATACAACAATTTACTGGTACGTTATCATTCGTAGGCTTATTCTATGACCGTCATGAATTTTCACTAGGTGTTATTTTATATCGCATGGACATCGCGGGGGTCTGTATACTTTTATAGAATTTTTATTTTTCCTAATTATTTTGTGATTTTTTTTTTGTAATTTTACGTTTCTTCCTTCTATGTCTTATTTTCTCTCTTTCTCACTGGAATGACTGATGCCAGCGCTTAGTTCGCGTCGCGAAACCTTGTTCGTAGGGTCGGCACGGCCTCAGGACGTGGCGATTAATATTTTTAACGGCGACACAACGTGCGCAGATACGAGCTCAAGATACGAGCGCTGGATACACCAGTGACGTCTAACACGGGCGCCGAGCCCACTAAGGGATTGCCCATCGTTTGTCAGCTTTGTGCTGAGGACCCTGGCGACTACTAGCCTGAGGGAGCTTGCAGGTGGCTCGTTTCCTTTTGAGCACTTCCGCTTTCTACCTGAACGTCCCGGAGCTTTCTGACTCCCGTAGGTCTTCTGCTTCGTTCACGTTCGCATATATCTGGTGTACTTCTTGTTTCTCTTTTATTATGATACTCCTCTTATTCTTCACTTTTTTTTAGTATTCTTAACTCTTGTGTCCTGGACCAGGGCTGCTCTCGTCTCGTTTGGTCTCGTCCCGCCTGGTTGCTTGAATTCGTTGAAAAGCTTGCGGCTGTAGCGAGGAAGAGAAAGAGAGAGGGGAAACTTGAAATAATTGAAAGCTGGTCCCCGAGGAAAGTGCTTGTACCGTTTTGTGCTCGGATCTTTACGCAAGCTTTCTCCTTGCCCTCTTATTCTCTCTCTCTCTCTCTTTATTTTTCTTCTCTTTCCTTTTATTTTTTTAATCCTCGCTTTTTTCACCCTGAAAAAAAAACATACCACTCTTTTCTCTCGTGGCCGTCGACACTCTTTCTTGTCGTATGGCTTAGTTCTGGTGGCTTGCACGTGTTATTAATGAATTTTGCGTACTTTTACTGTAACTTTGCCAACATTAATGTACTGTTTGCAGCGGTTGTTCCTGCGAGGAATAAATAAGTTGTGCACTGGGCTTTACCTTTTTCTTAAAGTGAAGCTCTATTTTTTCACGGAAAGATGATCGTAAGTAATTTATATTTTGTAAAAATTTGAAATTCTCTCGGGTTTCAGTTACGTTTTTTTTTTATTCACTGACCGTGATATTACTTTATCCCATAATTATGCCATTTTTTAATGACAATGCTTCGCTAACACTCATAATGGACTTGGACGTAAGAGTGTGATTCTGTGATTGGATACAATCAAAATTATTGATTTTTTCGTGAGTCGATAAAACAGTCTTGTACACGATTCCTGCAGTATCGAACGAGGAGTCCAACCCCTATGGCAAAGGGTTCACGCTCTCGACGTTTCCCTCCCTTAGTGTCGGCGCTACAGTCGAGCAACGCTGCTTAGCAGCTGCTTCCCTCGCCGGCGAAAGTCGGTACTACCGTTTAGTAATCTCCACGACAATTTAGGGGTAGTTTCACGAATTTTGATTATATCTCGCACATTTTACCCAGACCACATCTACATTACCATTTATGTTACGAACAACTTCTGATAAAAATTTTGGGCGTAAATAAATTTTATAGTCACTACCCTTATTCCACTGGTGGTTTTTAATATTCATCCCTTTTTGAAATTCAATTCGAACTTTCACTACACTTCGGCATCTAATCGATATACATTAGGTACCCAAGAGTTTTCACAAACCTTCGTCAAGTTTAGGCCCAGCAACCTGGGACTAAAATGCTAATCACTGATTGGTTACAGCGGGATTTCAATTGAGGGTTTTCTTTTTTCTTGCAAAGGGGTTGTTTCTCGCGGTGGTAACTTCGAGTGTGCTTATATACACGACCGTTGCCAACTGATCGTCGTGTGAGAGTACCTTTATATGCAGGGGCTGAGTTCCAACGGCTGCTGCTCGTAGGGCCCCTTTTGTCTAATTACAATACATCGTGTACTAAGAGAGAAACAGAAAGTGGGAGACACAGAAATAATGAGAGAGAGAAAGAGAGAGAGAGAGAGAGAGAGAGAGAGAGAGAGAGAGAGAGAGAGAGAGAGAGAGAGAGAGAG
>JARQSV010000274.1:433755-449638 GCA_030142285.1 Calameuta idolon | reverse complement strand
GAGAGAGGGAGAGAGGGAGAGAGGGAGAGAGGGAGAGAGGGAGAGAGGGAGAGGGAGAGGGAGAGGGAGAGGGAGAGAGAGAGAGAGAGAGAGAGAGGAGAGAGAGAGAGTGTAACCAATACAATGAGTGAGAGAATGGAAAGTAGAGAGAGAAAGAGAGAGAGGGACTCAGAGGGAGAGAGAAAGTGTATTCCATCGCCAAGGGCAGTTCTTGGATGCTAATTTGTAACTGGGCTACTTCCGGAACAGTGGTTCTCTGATGCTTAAGACTGTCTCTTCATATTTTTTTTAAATCTGTGAAAGTACTTCGGATTAGGGGATAAAATTGATATTAGGGATCAGTGATGTTCTGAATCAGTTATACGTAACATCCGGTACCACTGATCCTCATTGAATACATCCGGAAGCTGATACTGTGTAATTCGATCAACAAAGCTGCTAATTCTCATCATGATAATCCTTGGGAATGAGCACCTTGAGGATCTTTGTGGTTTTCAAGGGAGGTAAGGAGGAGGGATTCCTAGTGGAAGGGATGGTTTTCTTGCATCGACAATTACCCTCATCCCCTTGGATACCCTTCGCTCTATCCTATTCTGCCCCTTATAGCAGCAGCAGCACCGTCGTCGGCAGCAGCAACTCCATCCATGGCATTTAATTACCTTGCCAACCCCACGCTGGCCGCCTCGGGGCCAAGGTCACGAGCCATTCAACTCGCCGTATTTCACAACCGCGAGTACACTGACCGAATTCTCGCTTTAAACCCAGTTTCCAGGATCTTCGGTTTCAAGATGCGTACTTGACCTTGTATGACCCACAAAACGACCCTTGCAAACTATAGAGGGTCATTGAGATTAAATTACGGTACCAGAATTCTGCATCAGTCAGACTATGTCGTCAATTTATTTTTGCCCGAGGCTGAATTGTCTCGTCGTTAATCGCGTCTCGTAGAATTGTAACCTCTGAATCAGAATTACAACTCCTTGGAATTCATGACACTCCGAAAAAAGAGTCCAGCTACGAATTCCGAGACCCTGCCTTAAATACCAAATGGACGGATCCGCACCCTTATTTATTTCCGGCGTTATCAACCAACCCAGCTATTCTATTCGAGGGTTGTTTCTGCCGAAGTATGTGGATCGATCCGACTTCAAGAATCCGTTGTTCCAGGTCTACAATCAGGTTCCGATCCTGGATCGCTATTCGTAAGAACCACTCCTAGCATTGATGATGGTCGTAGGGCTTGTCGTAGTTGAGACTTGCGTAAAGGGATGATCTATTTTTTTTTTTTAATAATATATATCCAACCCTCTGATATATGGTCATTGATAAATGTCCGATGTGATTTATACGTACACCAGAATGCGTCTGCTAGGTACAGGGTAACACGCACACCCCCAAGTCCACACATCCACCCCAGAGTTGCGCAGAACTTCCTTCCTTCCTTCCGCTTGATCGACATCGATTCCAAGATGGCAGAAGCATCGTTCGCAGCCAGGGGCATACGTATCAACCCCATTCTCCAGCCAACCCCAGCCCTTCTGTCCTCTCGTAACTCCCCCCGCCACCCAAGCGTTTCTACTTCCACCCCCATCGTTACTCTCCATGCCTTCGACCTTTTACCACCCCCTAGTAGAACCAACCCCTGTGTCTACTCCCACCGTGAAACTTGTCGGCGGCGCCGATCACCCATACACCGGAAGACTCGCGAGATGTCCGGGTCCGATATCGGAATCGCATTAGGACTCCTCCGCTCCGTCAGCGCCATCTCTACATTTCTCCCCTGGTTCCACCCCCTTTTTTCTTCCTTCTTCTTCCTGTAGAATTATTATGGCATCGACCACGCCTGCCGTAGCAATTTCGACAGCGAAACCTTTCACGAAAAATCAATCAGCCATTTATTTTAAAGAATTTTCACAATTTTCAAAATCTAAAAATTTAATCGTAATTCCCCATCTCTCACGATCCTTATTTTAGTAATAATAATTGTTCCTGGAATTCCTAAAGACCGTATATAGATATCCCTCTAAGATACTCAATTCCAGGTTATGGTTCTTGGTTTTCGAGAAATGGATCGGGGCCTGATTGGGCCTCAGACTTCGGAACTTACTGCCAAGATGGGAAACTGGAAGCAATCCCTGAAGTAATAGCATCCACGGTCAATAAATTTAAAGGTAGATCCACGGGTGGAGCTTGGGGCGTGCATGTGTGGGTGCGTGTGGATCTGACGAAAGGTAGTAGGTGGATGGTTGTAGGTGTAACCTCCTTCTCGGTAGGTGTATGAGATACATAGTGGAGGTGGAACCCTTCTATGACTATGGCGGAGATAGGTAGAAGGTTCGCGGAGGCGGAGGTGGAGAATGAGAATAAGAGGGAGAATGGAAGATTGATCTGCAGCTTCCAGAACCAGAATACACGTTTTATTTGATCCTCTTTCTTTTTTTTTCTCTCTCTCTTCCACCTCTCATCCCTCTCATACTCTCCTTCTAACTTTATACTCCCTCACCGGCCGAGCTACTCCCTTTTTTGATTCCATTTACCACTTTCTACTCCCCCCCCTCTCTCTCTTTCGCCCTCTATCTCTCCCTCTTTATCCCCTGCACTCCCACTAGTATCTTTGTGTCTGTCGGCCAGCAATCCCTATAGCGAGAAAGAGAAAAAATAAAATGCCAAAGAAAAGGTACACGTATACAGATACCTACCGTACACAAGTTGCGAATAGAAATGCCTAGACGCTCTGAAGGGAGAATCAGAGAATAAAATATTTTTTTCGAAATATCAAAGCCCAGCAAAAAATTGTGTCCATATTGTTCATAATGTATGTAAGCATATATATGTATACATATATAAGGTTCAGGTCCTTAGTATAGGATAACGGCCATGATACACGGCAGTTTCTGAAGGATATCGATGGGTAGGATCATAAATTAAATTCGCTACCCTCCATCTTCCTATAAACCTTAATTTCTTTTTCTCTTCATTCCTTCCAATCTTTCTGCTCGTAGGACAACCTGTATCACCTAGCACTATACCTACCTACGGACACCCTTGAACCTCCTCGTTCTGGAATATTTACCATAAAATTGAATTTGTTATAACGAGTGGAAACCGATCTTGAGGATGATGCTGACAGATGAATGAGTTTCTTGATCGGTCAAGGTGAAATTCATCGTAGATGATTCCTGCTTCTGATTGGTCGTGCAAAAGATGATGACAGTAGGATTGTTTCTGCTTGAGGATTAAAATTGAGACTAGGGCCTGAGTTGAGATTTCTACGCGTCATTAAGAATCGTAAATCTAAGAGAATCGACAAAATCGACGCGATTATTCAAACGAAACGGCTAACGAGATTTCCACCAATCATCAAGGAGCTTAACGACACGATTACTTGGTCGAATCGTGTCGAACGCCATTTTGATTTATCGTTGAATATTGATAATTCTCTTTTCTTTCTGTCGTAGCTGTATGTGAAAAGAACAATGGGAATTTATAGATATTGATTTATTTTGGTAATCAATAATATTCGTAGGTTTAAATATCATTTGTATACCTATATATTTTTATTATAGTTGGTATATCATTATAATGCGAATATAAATTTGCAAAATATATTTTATCGGTCTCACCTTCGCCATTCTCATTCCTTAAGCGAGTTCTCATCAATAATATGAATATTTCACTGATATATAATTTCATTGTTCATTTATCCAAGCTTTTCCAAAGTGCTTACGCGAGTACTCATTAAGCACGCTTTGATGAGCGAAGGAGTATTTCCAAAAAATGATAGATTATAAAAGAAATTAAATTTGAATCGATATAAAAAAAAACCGAAAGCTCATACGATAAGGGGTTTCAGTGATGGCGTTGAAGTATTCGTAATGGAAATATGGTAAGAAGTCTTCTTCTTCGGGTTGAGGAAATAGGGGACGTACGGTGATTTCTTGGCTGGTTGGAAAAACAGGATTTTCCGTGACCGTCGGCGCGTGGGGTTGAGGATTCACGAGGGGGTTGGTTTGCAAAGCAACTTTCGGATTTTCAACCCTCCGGGCGCCTTGGAATCAAAGGAGTCAAAAGAGCTTTTCCAGGACCCTCCGTTTTCATCCCTCCTATACCTATAACTTGGCTCTTCGTCTTTTCCACCACCCTGGACAGATTGAACTTCTTTTTCCGGCTTGGAGTTTCCCTATTACTTCGAATTTATCCCTCTGCAATCACCATCCCCCCAGGCTCAAGGATGGCTGATGAGACATGTGCACCTAAAAAGATATCGGCACTTCTCATACCGAGACCATGCTAAAAGGGATGAAAATATACATAACGAGGAATTAAAATTTACAAATGACGTCACGAATTATTATATACCTATAAATGATAAAACAGTCAACCCTTAAAATAATATTCATTATTTGAATTAAAAAAAAAAAGACGCGCTAAGCGGAAGACAGCGACTCAGGATAACGACGAGTTAAAGGCGTCTCATTAGTACCTCCACTTTAAAGGAACTTTCCCTGTCCAGGCCTCACCCTTGACTGATTCCTAAGTAAAAATCAATAATTCCTTTATCGTACAAATTAACGTTAAGCATATTCCACCCTCGTGCACGGAGTCCCGGCGAACGTTACACCGTTTCCTGCTTCCCTGCGCTGCATAATATCACAAGTGCCTTTGCGAACCAGTCCTTATGAGCGTCCCTCTACATACCACCGAGTCAGCCCCTAATGTTCCACTCCATGATACACTCCTGCAACCCCCAAGCAGCATGATATCAAGGCTAGAAAGAGAAAATGAGTAAACGGAGTAAATAAGAAGTAGTAATAATAGGGGTAAATGGGGCCTCATGTAATTCTGCACGAGCATATCTGGGGGGACGTGTACGACCAAAAGTTACTGCAGTGGGATAAGAATCGTCCTTATGAATATACATCAAGTAGATTCGGCATGTGTTTAACCAAACTTATTGTGAACCTCCTATCAGATATCATTTAAGGGTTGGAGACGGTGAAAAAATTCATCGTTGGCTGGATTTTCCGTAGGCGAAGAACAAAGAAAAAAAAACACGACAATTATGCCAAGACTGTTGAGTTACAAGGGTTGGTAAATATAACGTTCTTGAGGAAATTACTGGACCCTCGCCGATAGGGCTACAGGGTCCGGTAGTTTGCACTATTTCATTCTGATAACTCGTTCGCCATTTATTATATGGTTCGGCCAGCCACGTTGGAATTATTTAACAACTTCTGCCAGGACACGCAACCACCTTAATTTTCGAGATTCCCGTCGTGAAAAATAGTTGCAGTTTTACTGTACTTGGTATTATATTGCCTTTTTTATGTTAGATCACTCAACAAGTAAGCAAGTTCAGTTTAGGTAATAATTAAATACTGTCACCCAAGTTCGTGTGTTTTAATTAGTAATTTTCATTATTGCACCCTTAATTAAATGAATGACGTTCGTTAGTCTATATCTCCATAGTAATGCATCCTTCGTCTTTCTGTTTCAGGTATGGAACTAAGAGGAAGTAAATGAGAACACTCTTCGAGGAGGGTTGTAGAATAATATGACCTTGAGTAACGTTATTCCACCCCTAGCGCGTTAACCCTTTCCAAGACGCGGAATCACCACCAACCATCCCCCTTTTCTCGCAGCGCCGTATAATTGATCGGCTCTAACGAGTTAAAGGGGACGTATCCGGTTACTCGGTAAAGAATTAAAGTCTTCTGGGTCATCGGCCTTGACAAGTAGCGCCATCGGTCGGGAAAGTGTCTTCAGAACTTGGTCGCTGATTTCAAATTAGTTAAAGCCGATGCTACCAGCTCTAAGAAACGGTATAGTAAGTATAAGGCAATTATACACGGTTACGTAAGGATCGCTAAAGAGATTGAGTACAGATTTGCCAATCAGAGAACGACTGTCAATTGGATCAGTTTGTATTGAACGATCGTGACGCCACATTGTGAAAAATGCTGGAAACTAAAAGTCAAAAAAAAAAACTAGAATCCTGTAAACTCCAAACGTTAAATTTTGCAGAATCTTAACTAAAAGCCAACACAATGATACAGGTATGTGAACATTGAAAAAAAAATGGCGATACATCCTTATAGTAAGCATATATTGTATTATTAAAAAAATAAGTAATTGTCAAAAATAGTTAACGTGTCAATTAGCAACTTTTTAAAAATATTTTTCTATTAAAAAAATCTCTAGTGTCTCTCTCAGTCCACAAAAATACGTCATCAAATTCCAAAAGGATTGAATGGCACATTTACATGTCACAGAACGAATCTCCGGACTGACTTGCTCCGTATGAAATGATTTGAATGGTACGTTTGTGACTGAAAGTACGAGAAGAGGAAGTGCAGCAGGACAAAGAAGAAGCGGAGGAAGAGGAAAGAGAAACGGAAGCAGAAGGGGATGCCAATGGTGGTGGGTTTTCAATTTGCAAAGAAATGAAGAGGAGCCAGCCACGAGAATATGGCCGACGGGAAGAAGGAAAGCCGCTCTCGCGTTAGATAAAAAAAGAAAGGGAAAGGAAAGACAGTGAAGGAGGAGTCTTCCGCTGTCTTCGGCGTATTCCCTGGGGAAATTATTGACAGTCAGCGAGGAAATGACGTCGTAAATACCAGC
Organism: Calameuta idolon; assembly: GCA_030142285.1. Taxonomy (NCBI): domain Eukaryota; kingdom Metazoa; phylum Arthropoda; class Insecta; order Hymenoptera; family Cephidae; genus Calameuta; species Calameuta idolon. The sequence goes on along the minus strand of JARQSV010000274.1, from coordinate 443,017 downwards.
GGAGATGCGAGCAGCGGAACACCCCCTTTCCCACCCCTTACACAACCCACTCCTCACCTTCTTTCTTCCACACAAGAACCCCCTTCGCTCGTGGCCCCCCCAACCTTCCAATTCCACTCCCACTGCTAATCCAACCTCTCAACTTCCCTTCATTGCATCAGTTTATACATGTGGTTCTATGTTAGTTGGCAACCCTGTGGCCAATGTCCTAGATCTGAATAACAAAAAAAAAAAATATCGAAGAAATATCTCTTTGATCGGTTCCTCCTTCGTGATAGAATATTGTTAAATGTCGAAATTTCACTTGTGATTTTATTGTTGCTCTTTACTTTATTTTCCTATGGATCGAATGCTCGGAGCTCTTTATTGGAGAAATAAACGAGACTCTCCCTAAGGGAAGTCACCCTTGCGAGGGTTTTAATAGTTTTACAGTCCCGTGAGCCTGGTACAAGCTGTCTTTATTATTTTTCTTGGCAGCATCATGTCTTCTTGTTTCTTATTGCTGTCAATACGGGCCAATTAAATGGATAAAGAAAGCAAATAATCTCGTAGTAGCCTATAAGTTTTCATATTTCAACGGCCCCTGCATAGATATACAGCTGTTTTAAGTTATATTGAATTCTTATATTTCGTCATGTCAATTTCTGCTACACGTATTTGGATACGATGTATTTTTCGCATCTCGTGAAATGTAATAGGGGATTATAAGATCCAGGAAGTACAAGAGGAAAGTAATCAAAAATGGAAACGCTTGGTTGTATTACAATATACAAAACAACCCTCAATGCGCGCGAGTTTCAATCCAACAATTTGCTCTTACTTCTGTGACCCCTTCATCCCTTTCAGTCGGCAAGTCCCATTTCATAGATGTTGGGGGGTGGAAAGTATTTCTGAAAAAGAGCAGGCCTGCTGCGACGTTACAATATTTACGCGACGATATTCTACCTCGACGGTGGTATGTCTAGGGTAGCTTTCGTTTTCTTTTTCCTTTCTTTTCTTTCCACCTCCGTCGCTTCCTTGTAGCTTTGTAACACTCGAGATGGTGGCGCCTTCTTCTTCTTCTTCTTTTTACTGGAGGTGGAGCAGGAACCGTTATTCGGCGAAACAATTCGCCTTTTTGCTTGGCAGCATCAAAGAAAGGGGAACTCGTAATAAAAAACGGGTGAGACGGTGAGCGAAGGTGGTTGGAGTTGGGTGGCAGTAGGTGGCAGTGCTGTCGCTATTCCTGGCTCTGTTGCTGAAAGAGAAGAAGATGGTGGAGGAAGGAGTCGCTTCAGGAGGATTCGCAAGGGGAGAGTAGTTATAATAAATTTGTCGGGGCTTAAGAAGCGGAAACAATTCAGAGCTGCAAGGGACTAAGGATGTGCTTATCGTTGCCTTTATTCAAATGGGAGATGCTACAAGGAGTTGCTGGCTCGCTACGTGGACCTGGAGTGATTGTCAGAGCTCCTTTCATTGAAACGGAGGTGACTGAAGTGGTTCTAAGATCAGGTTCTCTTAGAATGACGAAATGGGATGTGTACTATTACAAGATGAACTTTTCAGGAACGAAAATTTGACTTTGATGAAAATGATTTTTCACGTGGTGGAGGCGATTACGAGTCTTGTGAGATTAAGGACCAATTTTAATTTGGCAAACAAAATATGTAGGTATTATAAAACATATCTAATCTGACTGCACTTTACTTAAGGGATTCATTTGGATCAGATAGGAATGGCAGTAAGATACCAGCTTCGGTATCTGGTTTCGCAGGTGCAAATTGGGCCTTGTGCTTTATGAGATAACCACTCGAGGGCCCTTGAGATATTCTTCTTGCAGAAAACGATGCTACATCTCAAATACGAACTCGAAGAGCTTGTCCGTGATAAGGCATACATTTAGAGACCCAGAATCGAGGTAACATTCAATGTTCACAAAATGGGACCGACGCTTTACGAGACAACGTGCCCAGATATAAAGATGGCTCCGGGCGTACTGAGAAACTTTAGTGACTTTTGACTTTAGGGTGGTATTAAAGGAACAGGTCGATTTACGGCTTAATTAATGCACGACTGTAAAAAATCTCGGGTCTAAAGGATCTTAAATACGACCCGAGGACTCATGGGGCCCTCAATGGACCATTTATGGCTTTCTATAGTTCAACGACCCGTACCAAGTCGTAATGTCTGTTTATCTTTGCCATTTTTCTTTCTCTGGAACTCTAAAGAAATTTAAGAACCCACCCCCACCTTTCACCCTTCCTCTAAAGGGATGCCCCGACTTCAGTCTATGTACTTTGCGTTATAGGTTTTTATATTATCTGTGACATAATATGGGACTTATCTTCCGGCATTATGTCGGCTTACTGTCGACACTGCCGTACTGGTACGAGGGCTGGATTCTGCCGGAGAGGGTTGATTCTCGCGACTGCGGCTTTCTTCCCGCAAATCCTTTTGTGGAAAGCTTAGTCACATCCTACAAGCCATCCCCATGGATCTTACTGTTTCCATGTAGACTATTTCATTCCTAAGCCACCCTCATATAATCCAAAACCTACCTCATGCACCGTGCTTCTGATAGTCCGTAGCGAATCATGAGGTGAGTCCCTGAATATTCAACCCTTAGTCCCCTGACGCTTTGGATCCTCCCAATAACTCTTGACTACAAATACTTTCTCCTAAATTTACACAGAACACGCGAGCATCCCTCTAACCGTTCCTTCGCGAATCATCGCGAGACCCGACAATGCATCCTTCACAAGGGATGACTGTGCGCAAAATAGTAAATTCGTCTTAGGGGTAGCTGTTATTGATTCTAATGACATTTCGCGCCGAGGGCATCAGCAGGGTGTAATTGATATCCAGATACAGGAGACACGCCAGGGGTTGTACGGGATGAGAGCGAGGTGGTCGCCAGTTACCGGGGGATGAAGATCAGGGGGCAGGGGTCGCGGAACGAAGAGTGTATGCGCTCCTGTGAAAATCGATATTCTCATTTTCATCTCTTTCATTCAAATTAAGGGCGCGTGCAAACAACCCTAAGACATCGCAGAGACAGGTCGTCACGTAGAACGTTCGTCGTGACGTACCTAGGAACTCTCCGGCTGCTAAAATGGGCCTTAGGGGCTGAATGAGATACTCGCCGCTGGATACCAAGGGGTAGTTCTCGCGATTACGGTCTGGCAAGGGTTGCTATTATTCGCGTGGGTATGAAAACACACGTTTCCATACAATATTGAGGAATTCACATGTTCTTCGTATCATTTAACATTTGACAATGCTTTGAATCAATTCTATAAATATTTAATAAGACATACATTTGTCTGAGTTTGAAAATAAGGGTTGTCCATAAATCATTTGAATTTGCTCTTTTTAAAATTATATAACGTAACAATTCTAGTAATAGTTATAAAACCATTAGAATCTTACATACGTGGCATATACTCACTAATATCAATAAATTTCCTGAAAGCTCAATACATTTTACTATCACTAACTAGATCAGTCTCAGAAATTGTACTGGTAGCAATTACGTAAGAAGTTGAGACTCAGAAAATTTTCTAGGGCGAACGTATAAAAGTATGTATAAAGTGAAGAAAATTAAAGTGCGAGATAACCATCTTTTAACGCGTGAGAAAGAGAAAGGCACTACGAGCGAATCCATCAAAAGGATAAAAGGTGAAAGAGAAATAGAGAACGAAGCACGACATCAAAATGTAAAATGTATCGTAGCTGGTGGTGCGTCAGGTGGTTTGGTTCTTGGTTTCCCACGGGCTCCGGCCTCTATTATATCATTCGAGATCACAATGTACGTCGAGGAGGAGAGCAGTCTGCTCGATCGAGGTAAAAGGGAACTCGAAGAAGGGTGTGAAGGGTATAAGTGCCGAATATGGTATAGGGATGGCATGACGGAGTTTGGGGGTAAAGGGGTATAGGTGGGGAAAAATGAAGAAACAGGTAAAAAGAGAAAGAGAGAAATATAGTGACGTAGCAAGATCGAGCAGGTGTTGGTTTGTCATTGCGTTATTTAGGAGAGTATAGGATCGAGAAACTGAGTCATGACAACATCTTACAGGGGCCTGCAGGCCCTGGCACGCAAGCTAACGTGCGTCCCAAATTCGATGAGAAGAACCTCAGGCCCAGTGCTAATGACTGGTCCGATCCCGGTAGCTTGATCCTACCCTCGTATATCATGAATAATTTGTACTTACGATTCCTGGATCTCGTTACCCTTTTTCAAGGTAAGTTTAAGGTCCAGCTTAAAAGTGGGCCAGTCGTACCTACTGCGAGGATCATTGGTTTTCCTGTCTTTCTGTCGAAGAATGTGTTTACGTCCCCGGATGATGTGTGAGAGTAAAGCGAGAAATACATTACAATTGAAGTGGTAATATAAATTGTTATTGGGACTTATTTCGTTTAAGGCCCAATTGCGATTTATCAAGTTTTTACAGTTCACGAATGGATAATATAGTTTATCGGTAATATCGATCGATCTTCAAGCCGGTTGAAGTTATCGCGTTCATCTGGAAAGAGCAACCGGTTGCTCGGATAAACGTCGCAATTTTTTGCTCTTCCTCAGTCCCCGTCGCACTCTAATGTTTACTGGAACTTCAGATCACTTCGAGGCTGTATGGTTCTTGCTGCGAGTTATGTGATGGCATTCTTATGTCAGTTCGGAAAGTACGAGAATTGTGGGATTCCCGGTAAGTTTTTTTTTTATAAGTGAAGGATCCAGAAATTGGAACCGAGCATAAGAATCTCAATAATGATCACGCACGACCTCTTTCTATACAAATTTTACAGAGAAGTGAAATTTTTACGAGCGTTACGTTCTCGTGATTGTTCGAAATTTGGCATGGCAATTGGCGATGACATCAATATCCATATTCGTGACTTGGGCCCGTTGCACGATACCTTTGTCGTAGAGGGCGGTCCCCATTTCCCTTCCCCACAGTTGCGACTGTTCTGGAACCCGTAATCTTATGAAAGTTCATGAATGATTTTCCAAACGGGCCCATGAATCGAAAGGATCGATATGCCGATAGGGCCCATAGAATTCAATCGATATCGTTTGACGTACTCGCAGGAGAATAATGAAAGACGGTCTATTTACTTGTCAGTTACGAGAACTCTGTATAAAAAGGCGCTAACCAAGATACTGACGCCGCACGATGACTGGGTATTGATCCATGAGGTTGATGAGAAAGGGTCTAAGGCCCAAAAGGATAATTGGTCTTCTCATGGCAGGACAAAGTGTCTTAAACGGTAGGACGGGCCGTTGACTTTCCTGTTTGGTTTTACACAACCTGTACATTTTCTCCGTACCTGGAAGTTACCTCGCAGGGAACCGACATTGTGAGTAGCAGTCGATGCGTGGAAGACAAGGTATGACCAATGCGACTAAATGGGACCAGAGAGACAGTGGGCTCCGTCATTTCGGTTACCATTCGTGCGGAACTCTGTTGGGTTGTAAGATCGAGTCCGTTTAATGGGCTTCTAGGGCAAAACAAATGCGAATAAAGAAAACATTGCCAGAATATAAAAAATAAACAAGAACTGAGGAAATGCCCAAAAAATCATAATGACTTTAAAAAAAAAGTAATGATCTATCGACGATATTGGTCTATCGTTACTGAACGCTACTAACCAATAGTAGTGTTAGTGGTAGAAGTGGGCATTATTAGCCCTGTCGAAGAGATACCGAATCTGTCCGGGCCCACGGCTCAATTATCGATTGGTCGATCAGCACCGCGTATAAATCGCCGACTCTCCGGGGCCTTATTTCATTTATCGGAATAATCGTAGAGGTCCAGTCGACCTCGCCGGATCATTCTAACGACCAGCGATCGGGACCGATTCAGATGCAAATGAGACGATGCTAACATCTCCCTCGTTTATGCTGGCTAGAAGCAGTGAGAGAGGAAGATGAGGAAGATGGGGCCTTATAGCAGAGTGTGGTAGGGAGATATTGAGGTAGGAGTCGGCGATAAAGTAAGCGAAAGAGGGATAGTCGAAGTTGAAGGTACCTCGCGTTCATCGAGCAAACTCATTAGACATACTGGACATGTTAGTCTCTCTTGGGACCTAACGTCTCCATGAGACCCCGGACGGGTCTCACTCCCAGCAGTAGTTTACTGTCTTTCTTGGCACTATAGAAGCAGCAATGCGAGGCTTCGGGACGGAGTCTACAAGAAACCCATGAATGTCGAGAAAGACTTTTTCCTAGAAAAGTACGGGACCCTATCGACGTTTCATGCGTAAGTCCCAAAACTTGTGACACCGCGCTGATGGCAGCCAGTGTAACCGGAAACCAACCAAGAGCGCGCCTCGAATTCTTTTTTAGGTAAAATAATATTAGGGAACACGTGCTGCGAATGCGAGACTTTCGCGTTGTGTAAAAATCTAGGAGCTGAGTCCCATCGACCCCCCGCCCCCTAACCATAATTTCTGAACGGTCCCATTGCGGTATTAGTTTCAGGCCCTCTTCTTCCTGTCTTCATACCATCTTTGACTTTTCGATACTATTTTTCTTCTTTTATCATCGAACAAAGGTTCATTCAACGTTACTTCCTGTCACGGAAACGCTGATTAATTTAGTACAAATCGTATATTCTACGCGCATATCTATTTAAAATTTAAAAAATTCTCGATCGAATCACTGAATAGTGTCGCGGCACGGGACTATATGTATCGGGCGCATTTTCGTTGCGGCGTGATCGATGGCCCTTCGTGGCCCTATGCGTAATCAGAAGCACTCCGACGAGCCATTGCGGCTCATACAAAGACACTGCAGGACGTATTGTCCCCGGAAAGGGAGGTTTTTGAGAGCGAGCCCTTTGAAGAGACTCACCCCTACCAGTCAGTATGAAGAAATAGAAGTATAGGTAGGTAGATATAGGTATATATACGACTGAAAAAAGAGAAAAGGGCCGAAGGTTTTTTGCATCGAGTATAATACGTCATAATGGAGGAAATATTACTGGTTTCTAGAGACACAATGAGTTACACATATATGCATATGTACATATGACAATTCTACATATATTTTTTTTAAATCCACCCTAATATCCATTATAGGTCCCATTGATACTGCGTGAGTCATTTTGATTGGCAGATCACGGAAAGTGATTCGTGCTGCACCCATGACAGGTTTCGTGATCGCGATGCTGTTCCCAGTGGATGCCGAGGGCGTAAGGGCCCAAACGGGACCCCATAAATGGCCGAGAGTTAGAGCCAATTAAAAACTAACGGACAGAGACTATGCGGCAGTTTGGTCTGTGGGACTCGAAGAGGCTCAGCACGGACCCGACATTAACACTAAACTGTTTTATCTCGACGGCTGATCGCGATCCGCAGATACCTCGTATGAATATGTAAATGACAGGGTTCTATTAGATCAGGAGTTTTATTTCTGTGTCCTTTTTATCCCCGCTCGTCTCCTTCCTCGCATACTTGTTCTTCATTCCTTGGTTCTTATCCACATCGTCATCCTCAGAGCTATCAGTATCATCGGAATCATCACTGTGATTGACTCATTAATGAAACGACTGCAGGTATTCTTGACTGGAACTGCAGCTAAAAATGTTCGTCACCCTGTATATATCCAGAAATTTTACGTTCATCATCGTCATTAAGATTACACAAATGGACCAATTTACAAATTACTTGCTCAAAGGAACGAACTGGTCCTACGTGATCCGGATCTAAAATGTAGAAGAAATATGAACGTGAAGCTTTTCTACATCGCATCGTATTTAACGTTCTTTTCACGGTTCATCGACAAGAGAAGTAAATCAAGGCCCACGCGGTCCTATTTTTGGGACCGGTTGCTCTGTATATCCAAGAGTCGCAGCATGGGGCATACTTTTTTAGCCTTGAGACATCTAGGGGAGGCCTCAAGAGTCACGGAAGCTAATTTCATAACTGAACAAAGACGGACCCAAAAATAATGAAGATATACAGTAGTGAAAAAAGTACATTGTAAGGCCCAAAAATATATAGCCCTCTTCATTTCTCAACGATTAAGACCAAAAGATCAAAGTTCTTGAGTGCGGCTCATATATATATAGTTTGGGGTCCTAACGGGTGTATTATGAAAATCCGTAAAATCACAGGTGGCGCTTCGGTAGCACCGTTAACCATAATAATGACGGCGTTATAGCGTCAGGGTGGAAAAGGGAACATTTCATGGACTTCAACGCATCCAGGATGGAAGCTCAGCGAGTCAATCGGACATTTTCGATCATTGGCCGATCTGGTTTGAAGATAAATGACCGCACTTCCGCTTTCGAATTGATGAAGGGTGGCAGGAAAATGGCGGCGAGCCTCGAATTATGCGGATAGAGAAGCACAAACCTGCCGTTTGGATTGATAAATGGATTTTAGATATAGGTCTTCATTTATTTTTTTATTTCTGTTTTATATTTATTTTTTTAAAATTATATTATACGAATACATTTATCGTTATTTATCGTCCTCTTTTAATTAATAATCTGATCGACAACGCACGACTGACAGAAAATAGAGTCATGTTAGGCTATTACGCGGTTGTACTCCATTCTAATTTACTTGCCTCGTCGCTATCTCTAGGGAAGCCGGCAATTATAGCGGAATCGAGTAAACGATCGTACTCGGTTCATTTGTAGAGAAGAACTAAGTGAAAAATGATGATATTATACAATGGTTTGGTTATCCGATAGAAATTAGATTCAGGAATATTAATACCATGTTCTCTTCTTATAGAAAAGGATTCCAGCAAAGGAGCAAAAGAGCGCATAATATGCATACTGATAAAAAAATATATAACGTATAAATAAATTATTCAAAAATGTAATACATTTTTTTATTTTTAAATTCTTCATTATCTCCCACCCCTAAATCACTAGATATCCTTGAATCTTTAAAAAAAAGTGACATATCGCGAATACCTCATGAAAAACTATTCTATACTGTAAACGGTTAATGTAACAATAAGAAAAGGGTTATACAAAAGCAATAAAAATAAAGCTTAAAAGAAAAAAAGGAATACAAAACAAAAGTCTCTACCTACTACTAGTCGGCACGAGTGGTATCAATCGCTGTCAAAGGACAATCGAGAGGATGTGTTACCTGCCCTTTTCAGGTCCTGTCGTTCATTGTCGGCTTCGGCACAATGGCCATTGATCGGGTATCGATAGCCGCGAAGGGTCCTACGAGAGAGCGAGATGGAAAAGAGAGAGAGAGAGAGAGAGAGAGAGAGAGAGAGAGAGAGAGAGAGAGAGAGAGAGAGAGAGAGAGAGAGAGA
>JARQSV010000274.1:418910-433655 GCA_030142285.1 Calameuta idolon | reverse complement strand
GAGAGAGAGAGAGAGAGAGAGAGAGAGAGAGAGAGAGAGAGAGAGAGAGAGAGAGAGAGAGAGAGAGAGAGAGAGTAAAGGACTGGCGCCTGGTGGCAGGGGTGCCAACCAATGAACCGGTTTTTCTGTGGGACATTATGTGTTTTTCGGAAGGGCAAAAGTGCCCTTACGACCTTCGACGTTTATTCTATTAATATTAATCGATTCCCGAAGGGATCAATGGAGCATCGGTAGGATGATCTACCTGTCGTAGAGTCGACACCCCTATATTTCCCATTCGCAGTGATATACCCCACTTGAGCTTCGAATGCGTAAGCCAGGAGAGAAGAAATGAAGTGTCGTATTAGTAGCTTGTATATCTATATCTTCATTGTACTCGATGATACTAGAAAGCAAAAGAAGACCGGTGCGTCAGGCGTTCCACAAGAAGTTACTGTCGTTACACGCACATGCTCAGAGTTATTTTAATTGGAACCTCCTAGCTAGCTACTGCCAGCCAGTTTCTCCTTTTGGTTCATCTTCTTCGTGGAGCGAGATTTCATCCCTGGGTAATACTCCTTATCTTGGGACAGTCAGGGCCTGGTTAGGTTGGCTTATATAGGCATCCTTTGTCATCTGAAACAGTCATTTGTTTACTGAATTAATCCTGGGTAATAATTATATAATCCTATAGGCTGATACAGTGACGGATTAGTGTAACGAACAAAGGTATCAGTGACTGTTTCACTGGCGAGAAAGTAGAGAATGATCTTGATTCTAGGTGAACCGAACGATTCTAGGGGTAGTTGGAACGAGGTTAATGGTGATTCGTGTAACGGGAGGTATAGGTAATGGATAGTCAATGTTGCAAGGGATGAAATTGCGGAGGAAATCCGTACTGTATTATATGGCAGTGGATAAGGGTGGGTGAAATAGCGTAAGGGTGGACAATCTAGATATGGACTCTTGAAGGTATATCGATTCGACGAAACAATCATTTCGCCAAACATCTCATAGTCGATTTGGTATATAATGGGGGAAGCTTTGACTGCTAATACTGAAACCACCCCTAGTGGTCCTGGCCTCCTGTACACAGACCACTTGTGATATCAGTTGAGGTATTGTCCTGCGGCTTCCACAGCTCCACGGGAACCTCTTGGCTCTCATCCTCGTCGAGGGATTTTTCTACCCTCGAGTACAGCTTCCCTTTCTCTTATGTGTTTTCCTTCTTTCTTCATTTTTTGATCTTCCATCAGCTCAGATCAAATCTGTATGACTACCCTTCGTGATCCGGCCTATGTCCCATGCAAATATACACTTGCCGGCCAGTTCATGCTTTTATCCTCGTATATCTTGCGTTTAGGGTTATGACCCACTTCACATGAAATCCGCTTCTAATCCAAGTATCAGATGTGCTCGATGAAGTCAAAAATATCGATCTTGCAGTTTTTTTTATGTCAACTTATTAAGACTGAAGCCATTACATTTTTTATGTATCATACACAATGTATACCGACAATAAGTAACAATCAAGTAAAATTCTTCTCATGTAAAAGTTTCCATCTACTGAGATGGCTCAGGTCAATTGGTCCAAAGTGTAACGACGATATAGAACGTGTAGACCAGTTAAAGTGTAAGCCGATATGGAAGCCCAAGGGAAGAGACGAAGAACACGAAGAAAGAGGAAAGATAAAATGGGTCCATCCTGGGCGTGGGACTTCTCTTGGATGCACGGCTCGTTAATTACGAGACGCCGGGTAACGTTTCAATAGATGATTGATGACCAGGGCGATGCTCACCTAACCTCCTTGGTTCCCGACCCGCGGCAGAATCCACTCTTGGAACAGGTTTACCAACCTCGCTCCCGGATCTGCGCGATTCAAGTACCGGCGTTTGAGAGTAAGATCATTCTTTAACGGTGCCTTGCCAAAAATTTATAAAAAAAATTCAAGAAACGCTCTTTCCAGTCAACTACACCACTTTATGAACTTACCACTCCTGACCCAATCACTTTTGAGCTGCGACCTTGCTGCTCCGGTGTATCATCTATTCTCGTGGAGTCATCAACCTCAACAGTAAATCATTCAACGACCCGCCCCCCGAGACTTGGTTATCATATGAGATTTCGTCCAGTAACGAGGGTCCCGTTCCAGAAGGAATCATCAAGAGCCAATCCAATCACGTGTATTCGACTTTGCGGTTGGTAGTCGGTATGGGGAATTTTTATGCGAACGAGCCGTAAACAAGATTCGCGGTTAGCAAGCCAGATGATAGTGTATTGTAGCGATTGGCGCGCCGGATGATTGAGGTTAGGTTAGGTCTATAGAGTAATTCAGATCATGAACGAACAGCTGTAGTTATAGGGACGGACCAAAGGTGGAAAATGATCATTGGTTACACTGGAGTGGGTATAGGCGTTTCTTATATAGATTAGTCGTGGATGTCTCACTGTTAATTAGCATAATAATATTAAACTAGTGGTTGTAACGCTAACTAATTATTGAGTCGTTAATTAAAGAATTCACAGACATAGTGGATATCTGGTCCAGCAAGTTAAAAGTTAATATATTACTTGAAATGCAAATATATTTTTATTGAATTCATATGTAAATATATGAAGGACTATTAAAATGTCAATAAGTTAGGTTACGGCGGGAGATTTAAAACTTTCTTAAATACATAAACCATGTGACAGTGTTTTGAACTGGGACTGTCATAAGAATCACAGTGTTTAGGATGAACGTATAAGCTTGAATTATATGGGCAATTTCGACTTAATCATTTCTTATGTATACGTGCTGGACGGGTGGAGGTGACGGAGAAATTTAAAATATAGAAGTAAGAAAAACGATATATGGCGACTCTGTCATCGATGATGGAAAACCATTGGAGTCATCGTTTTATCTTTATGATTTTAATATTCAGTGGGTACAACCAGCGCCATTTGGATTCTCAATATTGCAACGTCCTGGAAATATTACTAACAACGGCGCGTTAAATCCAAGAGGACGGGATTAAATAATTCATTAGTGGAACTTGAGAAAGAGTCGCGGTGGCGTCCGAATGAGTTTACAGGTGAAACCTGTCCAGGTGGAATTTCTTCAAAGGTATAGTCAGCCATGTTGAATGAAATTTTGTATGGAAAAAAATTGCTGTAATTCGTATCTCCGAGAGAATAATTTTTCTGTAATTCGATAACGTCAATTTTTCAATTTTTACTTTACATATCTCTTCATCTTATTGCTTCTTTTTTCAATGGCTTACCCTATTTAGGTACACCAGACTGAATTGTTCTGTAGGATATTGTGAAAGCCGTCTTCGTAACACACGCGCTCAAGGTATGTTCGCATTTGAATAAAAAAAACCATCCTCGGATTCGGACGAGGTTAGAAAAATATGCCGTAGGTGCGAGAGGACACTGATTGGTGGAGAGTTACTACGACTCGTCCACGTGTTTTCTTATACCTACATGTATATATTGTGTACATGTATGTACGAGACGTGGAAGCAATTTGCATATACATGAAGAAATTATGTGCCATCCTTGCTGGACTATTCGATATTACGCAATTGGTCCATTCAACCAATAGCTTCTTTGTAATATCGTGGATGGATCAATATTTTTTCTCGATCTTTCATATACGACAGTGCCTGTAGCGTTAATCCTCTGGATTGGGTTTCAGCCAGAATTCGAGAGCTTTGAGTCTAAAACCGTGACCGTTGCTATGTTTCCTCATGTCGGACAAGCTATTAAGAGATGAAGTCGTGAGATATGTCTTCGATTTATGAATTACAGACGCTTGACATTTCCCTATCTACTAAATAATAAATCCGAATTTTTATCTTCGGAACTCAAACGAAATTCATATTTAAATCAACAGAAGTGAAGTTCAACGACCACGTGCGTTAATATCAATATAACCTGTTTTGACCTCCTCATTACTAAAAAAAAAAAAAAAAAAAAAAATGAAACGATCTACTGATCTGAGTTACTAACGATCATTAATGTCTTAATACCGTTTCTTAGGACTGCCCTCCAATAAATTAGAATTAGGGATATTAAGCTCGTATATATAATTGAGATTGTATATTTTATGACCCCGTTATCATATTAGATAACTTTTGACCCGTGCCAATTAAATAATATATATACATATATATAAATTATTATAGTATATATATGCATATATCACATACAACGATATGTCGTCCTAACAATATTGCACGTGAATCGGCCTTAACTGACGTTTAAAATTTCTGAAAGGGATCCAAGTGTCAGACGCATATTTAAAAACGACAATTAAATCAACACAACCGAACTGACTCGATTTATTATTAGTGACGTCACGCATGTAGACGTCCGCAATGTTCACAAAATGTTCCCGACCTATTTCAGTATCTCGAAGACTGCGTGTGTCATCAAGGCAAATGAACTCCCACCAATTAGCACTTACCTCGAGCTTATTAGACTGGCATCCCTGCTTAGTTCAAATCGATTAACGAAAGTTTGCACTTGTCACGAGAAACGTGAAGGCGCGTATACATACACGTGGCTCGCGTCGGGAGCGACATGTGTTTTCAATTTGTCGTTCCGAAAATACAGAAGACCGTAGTTCCGTTTGTTTTCTTTTCTTTTCATTTTTTCTCCCTTTTAATCTCTCTATACAGCATCCATTGCTGTCCTCCCACTCCGCCCGCCTCCACACACAATTTCGCCGGGCCTATCTTCCATCGTCCGAGGTAGTTATTTCCTAGGACAAAGGCATCAAGTTCCTCCGAATCCGCAACCGTGTGAACGTAGCTTTAGATATAATCAAGAATAAAGCCATTTTATAGATAGACAGATGCTGAAGTGATGTATACATGCGTTTAATTCACATTGGCTACGGTACTCATGATCTTTCAGATTTGCTGGATGTGTGCTTGACTGGTTACTGATTACATTAATGAATTTCTAATTAATAACATGCTGGTGCTCATTGGCTCTGCACATATAGATGGGCATTTGCGCGATAAGCAATCTGCCTTTGGTTCTAATTGCTCGTGTTTAATAAATTATTAGCCTTCATATATTTTTATTGGTATATAGAAAAGATATAGATTAACTAGCTTGAAAAAATTCTTAAATAAAAATTTAATAACAGTGAGGATCATGTGGTTGCCTATATGCGTTGTATATATATATATATATATATATAATAAGTATGTAAATTAAAAACTTAATTTTAAAATAAATTCATCGCCAGCCATTAGTTTCTCATGGATGACATCGCAGTCACGTGGGAAAAGAATTTAAGGAAAATGATGACCGATACATGTTCATTTTATCACATGAAAGGCACTGTATAGTATGCTAGATGACATTCCGGGATACCCGCCGATGATGACTCCCATTCGGCGATGTCAGAAGCTCGTCTAGCTCCGGCAAGAACATAAGAGATAATTATCAGGCAATAAATAATAGTTAAAAGACGAATAAAAAAATGGATAAACAAACATGTCGAAAGGATGGAGTTCGTAGGTCGTCGTCGTAATGACGGTTTCTCGTATACTAGTTGGGGGGTCATCGACCCGCATAGCGCGGCTGATTTACCCTTATTTACGGTGTGAAAAAATTCGAGTAAATTGGCCGTAATTTAGTGCACAATGAGACAAGTTACAGCGACAGCTATCCCGGACTGACTTGGAGACTCGGTCCGTGTCTCTGTCAGGGCCATAGCGTGTTCGTTCAGTTTGTGGCTCGGGTGTCCGGCCCGAAAAATGCCGACGGGACGCATTAGGAGTAGGTACAAGAAGAGAAAAGTAAAAATAAATAGAGAGAGAGAGAGAGAGAGAGCGAGAGAGAGAGCGAAAGAGAGAGCGAGAGAGAGAGCGAGAGAGAGAGCGAGAGAGAGAGAGAGCGAGAGAGCGAGAGAGCGAGAGAGACGTAGAGGAGAATAGACTGCAGAGATGAGAATGAAAGAAAAAAGACGAAAGTAAAAAAAGCAGCTGGATCAGCAGAGGAAATAATAGACGCAACGAAATGATTGCTGGACAAGACAAATGGGTACGATGGGCCTGGTACGTTCGGTATGCTGCCGCTGCATTTACGAGCGCAACTGCAACTGGAACTGCAACTGCAACTACGCGGCACGTATTCCGTGCAGCGCGGCAGATTCATCTCGTCGCTAATGCCCCGTGAAACGCGGCGAGGGCAACCCGGTATAAATTAAAGAGTGAAATATGTTAATGGAGTATGGCGAAGTGGATGCTGTTGAGTAAGAGAACGGGAAGAGATGCTGCTGAACTCTACAGGCTCTTCCCACTATGTTCCTTTCCCTTTTCAAGGGTGGCGCGCACCAAGACCGGATGGTATCTTGATTAAGGTGTCTGGTAGACGTTAGTCATTCGGGGCGTCGCTACTTGGAAATCGAATTTCGCGGTGATAACGTTAAAGATATCAATATGAGGAATTAATGCTGTCAATCTGGTCACGTGGCTACTCGGACACTTGCCATGGTGCAATTGTGGGAGTCTGGAGATTAGTAAATAAAAAAAAAGTCCTCGACCAATGATGGAGTCTGTACTTGAAAAAATTTTCATTTATTATATTGATTTAAATATATCATTTTTTGTCAAAGCAACGAAATACCGGCTGGTCAGCGAGAAAAATATGTCGCCCGGGTGTTGTCGCTTATTTGTGATACCAGTGTACAGATGTTGCAGTATATCTGACCAGGAATGAGTAATTGCGAACGTTTCCTCCGAATAACGAACCGTCACGTCCTGTCATATTTCATTACCTTCGTTTAATTATCAACCCGTCCGTATAAAGGCGAAGCGTGCACGGCAGCTGTACTCGTTCGCGCAACTACTTTCCTTTTGTCGAGAACCCGATGGCAACTGGCATCGACTTCCTCGACTTGGGGCCTCCCTGACTTAGACCGAAGTCACTACGTCTCGAGACAATGGGTCCTTCCCGGAAGGCCCCATGCCGTGACTATGTTATAACCGGGTACAAAAATTACATCGGGCCACTAGGCCTCTCCTGTTGATACACCTCAAAGATCAGCGGGAGAAATGGGTATAGATCATCACAAGACTTGGACTGGATGAAGGACACCATACGATCATCGTAACTCTTCCTCGGGCTAAGGATTCCTTTTTTTTTATTTCTCATTCTTCATTTTTTTTAGATTTGCTCCAGTCTTATTTCACGAGAAGAATAGCCATTTTATTTATGAGATAAATTCCGTGGATGAAAGGCGTGTTTCCGGAAGTGTCGAGCTTTTGTTGCGTTATAACTTGGATTATACATATGAATATTTTTACTAAGAATACACAAATCATTATTCTATGTAGAATCCGTGATATACCACAGTCTCTGTGGGCAGGTGCCGTAGGTGTATGGCGCGTTTCCAAAACTTTAGGTACGTACAGGGTACTAATTCTTCCCGGCCATTTGGCTCGGACCGGTCCTTTGAGAACGATAGGGGTATACAACAGTTCGAAATCACCATGAGTTTTATAGTGGCCGTTAGTAAGGGCGTTAAAGAGTTACGATACCGCGAGGCCATTAAGAATATCGTCGTGTCCCTAGAAAGTCCGCGCGACTAGCTCACGAGGGCCTTAAATTATCGTCAGAGAGTTAATGTAGGGGCCCGACATTATATCGATAGTACTTACCATACGTATACGTAGCACCGTAAAAATTCGACGATATAAACCGATCTCAAAGTTTCTTCAACGAAGTTGACAACGTCAGTAAATCAGACACATGCGAGCCGTACCTTAATTACAGTGTCGCGTAAAGTAAAACCGAATAATAATATTTTTCTAAAAAATTCCAAATAATTAATTCGTTAAGAATACAGGGAGATCCCGAACTCACGGATCTCCCACTGTCATGGCGTCCCTTTTGCTACGCTGCCAATTGAGTTAGATCAGTAGAAAACACGGCGGTGCGCTAAGCCGGCGGATATATGGTAATGCGATGGTGTTTAACATATGCAGCGCTAGCAGCCAGCACGTAGAACAACACCTTTATCATTAAAGGTAGCACGCCTCGACTCGGCAACATCATAGGGTGAACAGTAACGCGGTGTAATGTATTCTTTCTTACCTATCTTGGCCGACCTGTAGCAGCGCTGGCAGCGACCTCGCAATCATCAACGGCAGCACCAGTAACCTCATGGAATGTGGTTATACGGAGTTCGAATGGAAAGATGATTTCTCTTTGATCCCTCATCTTTCTGAGAGTGCCTATTGAATTTCAATACCTATACACATTTACGGATGATACATCGATTCGAATCAGGTCTAACCTTTAATCATGAGTGGAGATCACTTTAAAATTATTACGTACGTGTGGATGATATCTGGAACGATCCGTAAGATCATTGAGTGATCATAGAGCAGTGGACGGAATGATCTAATAATTTGTTCCTTGGATACATGAGAGTGATGTTGATGAAGGGTTACGATGGAATGACAATTGTTTACCGATCATCAACAGGTATGCTATGGATCACAAATGATTATGATTATTAATAGGTACGATCGGTGCTGGTAAGTCGTCGCGTTATTCTTGCTGTTGTTAGAATCATGATTTTTCATTGATTGTTGCTTTGTCAATCGATCGCTGAACATGGAATTGCGATATCTTTACTCGCCACTGGTCTTTGCACATGTGTCATTAATACATCTGGTGGCATCTTATACAGCGCATGTATCATTCGATGACGTGTGTACCCTGGACATTTATATACGTACCTATTAATACGATCATCGTGACTTCGGATCCCAACTCCCCTCGTACGTCTCCAAGTATCATTAACATCAAACCAAGTCGTATCCATCAAGCTCTTCTCCTCGAATCATTAACCTTCTAAATGTCATCCAATAGTATTCCACATATTGAATATCAACTTGTACCGCGTACTTGTCCAAATCTTTGCGAGACAGCTGGTTATAATTTATATGCAAAGTTCATCATTAAAGAAATCATCGATGACCTTAAAAAAAAATAATGATAGCAGATCACTCGTTTCGTGAATGCATAAAATTTTGCATATCCTTAATCGCCGTCTTATCATTATCTTTATGAAGTCCTATGGAATCTCATGGTCAAGTCATTAAGCGATCATTAGGACGACAAAGTAAAAGCGTAACTCGTGTCGCTACATTATACTCGAATACCGTGCATCGCAAAGAGTCCATCGTTCAGTGTGTACGGGCCATAACTCGGGGCGTTAACGAGGCAGGTCTCTTGCGATGCAGTTTCTGTGGCTATTTCCATCTCTTCGTATCGCAGCGTTCATCTTGTTGCATTTCTTGCTTTCTTGATTTTGAAATAGTCAATACTCACTTGGAGCATTGAAAAATAAAAGTCTTGCAACATAGTCGCATTCTTAAGAACATTCTAGAACGTTCCAGTACGTTCTACTCTTATCATACAGACGCTACCTTTAAGATCGTTCTATGTATTATATATATAATATATATATATATATATATATATTATATATACAATGGTACCAATTCTTAATACAACACAATAGGAATATATTAATAGTCGAATGAGATCAGTTCAGACTTCTGGAATCTCGCGCGACAATATGCTCAATTCTTTGTTCAGTCGTCGAGCACGCATTGTTCTTCTTGTGTTTTTCTATGAACATACATACAATGGATACATGGTTCTTGAAAAGGATACAGCTACGAAGTATTAGCACACCGAATGTCAATGATTTAAGATGACCCCGAGGACTTTCCTGTTCCGGGGTTCGATGAGAAAAGGTGGGTTTAGCACGTAGGCGACGCTTGCGACTCTTGATGGTCAATGTTTGACTCTACGGATGGGTTTACATAGAAAGGTGCCAAAAAGCCAACGTACGTACGTTTATCGTTGTTCATGCGGGTGCGTCTTTACGATCGGCAAACACACGACAGAGGCCTCTGTGTCGTGGATGTCTATTAATGAGTCCCCATGGAAAATTATATCCTTCATAATTTAACGCTCTCATCGAAACCTATTAAAATACGTATGTTAATGAAAATAAATACCCAAGTCTGTTATAATTGCTAAATCAAATTTTTTTTTCTCCCCTACTATTTACATAACATATATGTACAGTCCCAGTATGTAGTATCTGTCGTAAGTACAGACACTGCCAAATATACATAAGACCAATGGATGTTTCTATAAGATAAATTATATTGATATTGAATGCTACCATTCAAGTTAACTTCAACTTCTCCGTGTTCGCTAATTGAAGATGTGCACGTATGGGATGCTGTATACGGATACATTCAAGAAGCCTCAGTTCATTTCAAACAGATCGCATACCTCAGTTTATCGTTTGGCAGCTAACCAAGGCTTGTGTATACGATTCTTTGCTGATGGATAATACGTACGTACGTCCATACTTTCGTGATCAGCGCAGTTGAATTCTCAGCAGTAGATCCTTGCCAGCATCTCGAACTGCCTTAAGGTGAGTTTCGAGTGTAAAACGAAGGAGATAGAATCGCCTGTTACGGGCAGGAAATGAAAGTCGTATAAATCGAGAGGCGCGCGCACTCAAGAGAACTTCCTTGGCCCGCGTAGCCGAGGACGATTTTCATCGTTGATTCGTTCGATTACCGGAGAATGTCTTTGAGAAAAAGTATGAGGATGATAAAACCTAGTGAAACAGACAAAAACGAAAAGTATAATGACCGATGGACAAAACAAAAATTTATAATAAATAGGAGATATTAACCACGTGTAACAGGTGCTGTATCTGCACCTATAGGTATACGCACGGGTAGAAGAATGGACATTACCGATCCATTCTAATCAATGATCGACGCAGCTGCGACTGGCCGCGGACTCGTAAACGCCAATCGTCTGTGTTATAAAACCATGGATTTATATCTTGGGCCTTATAAGTAAGGTATACCTTTCCCGTAGGACGCCATTGAATTTGAATACGTTCAAACGAGTCGAGACCTCCGTGGTACTTGAAGTCTTGTCTCCTAACCAGTTTCAACTGGTCAGGATGATGTTACAGGGGTGGGGTCCGAGATGGCGATGAGGGGTGGATAGGGGGTTCCGTGAAAGTATTGAGGGAATCAATGTCGGTTAGGGTATTCACGATATTAATTATTATTATTGTTATTGTTTTTCTCTCATCCTCTTCAGGACGTCCATACCCCTTCTCCAGTCCATTTCTCATTTAGATTCTTTTATTGGTGGGAAGTTTTCATTCCGTGAGGTGTTTTCGTTTACGCGATTATGGGAGATGATGTTGATTACCGTCGGTGGGACTATTTTGGGTTCTTAAGGCTAGGGGTCTAGCGTGTGTCACTTATGCACGTAGGGGGTGTTAAACGGTGCGAAAAGGGCGGATACGGCAGGTGGTACGACAGCTGCGAATCTCTGACGAGCTCCGCGTGGAACTGACTGTCCTAGGTTAAGATGGGGCCTTACGAGGGAGAATGATCCGTCAGTGGGAGCGGTTAGGTATGGTAATGGCGCAGCGAGCTGTAACTATTCATGACAGTTCCTTATCAATCAATGGAGTCCCATTTAGTCTCGCGTCTTATTCGTCGACGCTTTTGCGCTTAACGTATTACCCCAACGCTCGCCTAGCGCATCGGGACGCCTGCGCGCGTCGCATACTAACAATAAGCCTGCATTTTTAAACGGCCGCATCATCTTGTTGACACTCGGTTCGCCGGCCAAGGATAACGATGGGTTAACGCATCGTTCGTCACATTCCATCCTGGCGCATTCATACCATTTAGCTCTGGGTACAATGCGACCTCAGAAGGATGGAAGATGCTGAAACACGAAAGAACGACGAGATGGAATGTGATAATACGAAAGTCCCAATAGCGTCCATGCAAAATGCGAAGGCTTGGTGGGCGCGGAATAAGAATGTGGGAATGATAGAGATATATGGTACAGCGGTAAGACCCAAAAGGGTAACCTGATTTCATACAAGAGGGAATGTACATTTAAACGTTTGGAGTTCATGCAAGTGATAGGTTCCTAGAAGGCCAGGCAGTCCCAATGATAGAATAGGCCGCTCCTTTATCTTCCTTTTCCACTCGGTATTTTCATCCGA
Organism: Calameuta idolon; assembly: GCA_030142285.1. Taxonomy (NCBI): domain Eukaryota; kingdom Metazoa; phylum Arthropoda; class Insecta; order Hymenoptera; family Cephidae; genus Calameuta; species Calameuta idolon. Next base: position 421,587 of record JARQSV010000274.1, on the reverse strand, counting down.
TGATAATCGGCAAGGATGCCTACGTGCTTGAGTAAGTCCCAGCGAGTCTTCTTAGAGGAATACCAAGTGGAGACGACACGCAACAGACCAGACGGTAAATAGCCTCGGATCGGTATGGACTCTTCTTGCATATTGTCATTGCATATTGTCATTGTGCAACTACGGAACTATTGAAAGTTCTTTGCGAATATCGAGGACGTTCGTCGATACATAAAGCTTTGCTTTCAGATCAGCTGAATCTGCTCCGTAGCATGTTAACTGGTCGTAAATAATCATATGGTATAAATAATCTTTGGGTTTCTCAAAGTGAATGCCGTAGGGAGTGATTCAATAAAAAAGAAAAAAAAAGAAAAGAAAAATAATCATTTACAACGCCTTAATTACAAATGCCATTGATATGTAAATTCGAGTTTACGCTATCGTGAGAAATCTTAGAGAAAAATGATCTTTCCTCGCGATACACATGGTATAATATATTATAATAATTATAGCGGAGTATTATTGGACCTCCGAGATCCATCCGTGGACCTTTTCCATTAGTAGTTCAGGTTATTATCTCAAGACGAAGGACCAATCAGTGATACAGACTAATGTCATAGATAAGAGAAAGATCATAAGACTGCCTTTTGGGGTTCTCAAAGAAGCGAGGGAGATAGCAGGAGAGAGATGAAACGAAAATGAGGGGCCTCACTCACTCGGGCCCACACACATGGGACACTCGGAATCTGGCAAGCATCGAAGTGGCGATAGATATTAAGATTAAGTTCCGAGCCTTTACAGCCTCTCATTTACATGCCGATCCAGTCCAGGGACCTCATTCACTTCCGGATTCGTATCCTTATCGCCTCTTCTTCTCTCCCGCTGATCTTTCTGTGCCGCACGTGGGCCAAGACACATGTGTATACAGAGTCCCCCGTCCGCGTCCAACCGGATACGTGGAAGTTTATCGCTCTTCCAAGAAGAGGGCGGAATCCCCTCGATTGTTGTTAGCTGATTCGATTTCACGCTCTTACCTTTCGGCGCTAGTAGGAAAAGGCGTTACTGCTCAGCCTTGGTGGGTACCGGCGAAGGGAGCCCCCACATTGTTGGTAAGTGTACTGGCTGTCATTTGTACCTGATTCATAGCCGCGCCTTGCAATTCATCATTCTACTACTATCGTAGCACAACTCATGAAAAGGAGTCACTGGCATGGCGGTGCGTTTATTCCTTTTTCTACTGTTCTCCATCGCTAGCTACAGTCGCTTCGCTAGACCAAGTCCATTGCCTCTTGCCTCTTCTGTGGTTCGCAAAGTGACAGCAATGGAGCAAGCACAGAGCACGAAAAAAAAGAGAAAATCCGCGACTAATGAAAAAATAGGTCAAAGTTCACGGAAAAACATCAAGTCCTAACGCACCTGTATCAGAGATAACGGAAGTCTGTAAATATTTCGAGATTTGCGACGCAATGTCGTTTTTTACAAGATAAGTGAAAAGGGGATGAAATTTGGATGTAGAGAGTTGCATTTCCGCAGACAGAAAAAGTTCATGGTGTTTCCTGAAAAAAGCTTTCGAGCACTCCCGTTAGAGTGAGTTAGGAGTTGAGTGGAGCTGGGACGGATTAAGCATGGCAACTTTATGAAGGAGGATTAAAACTGCTAAAATTAATTTGCGTAATTGCAGTCGGAGGCACCGTGGCTACGAATGGTAAGACCGCTTGGAAGGGCCTAGGAAGACGAAGGGGACTGAACTCGTAGTACCAAGGACCAAAGGGGGGATAAAACTTTTGTGATGTTCTTCTTTCGTTCTCCGCTTTTCGACCGCACTCGGAGTAGGTACAGCAAAGAGAGTCTCGGAGCTAGGGGCTGCAAACTTAGCGAGGCTTGTCGTTGGTATTAATTAATTAACAGTCCTTTAATTAAATCGCGCCAGCCCTTCTAGACTGGCTATTGTCTTCTTTTTCACGAGTTCGAGAGACTGGGACGGCAGACCACTTGTTTCAGTCTCGACTCGAATCTTTTTTTTTATCTTGAGCTTACAGCCAGACAGAACCGGGAAAAGATACAAGGTCCTTGGCTAGAGCTATTTGCTAAACGAGAGCTAAGGCAGCCTGTCACGAGATAATGATACGCATTAGAATTTTCCCTTCGATCATAACTGTCCAACGTGTATAATATACATCAGCATTCCAGAGATTGAAGTGTAGTAAGCAATTCAGGATCTTTGAATCATGCGAGCAACATTATCGGTAACTGAACAGCACTATACGACATAGAATAGTAAAGCACCCATATAATAATTTCAAGTGGGAGCAAAGAAAGATTTCAATTTCAACAGGAGATTGTTCATCGTTACGCATGGAGGACCGACGTAGGACCTTGGGTCCATGTTAAAAACTGTTCCGAATACTCAAAGCAGTCGGTATGTGAGAGAAGGGCAAAACGAGGCACATGTGTCACGATTTGTTATAAGTACTCATAACCATCGAGAGAGATGAAGATATTCTCCCTCTCTCCCTCTCTCCCTCTCTCTCCCTCTCTCTCCCTCTCTCCCCCTCTCCCTCCCTCTCCCTCCCTCTCCCTCTCTCCCTCCCCCCTCTCTCTCCCTCTCCCTCTCCCTCTCCCTCCCTCTCCCTCCCTCTCCCTCTCCCTCTCCCTCTCCCTCTCCCTCTCCCTCTCCCTCTCCCTCTCCCTCTCCCTC
>JARQSV010000274.1:402014-412044 GCA_030142285.1 Calameuta idolon | reverse complement strand
AGGAGAGGAGAGGAGAGGAGAGGAGAGGAGAGGAGAGGAGAGGAGAGGAGAGGAGAGGAGAGGAGAGGAGAGGAGAGGAGAGAAGAGGAGAGGAGAGGAGAGAGCGGGGGGGGGTATAGGTATCAGGGGGCAATTCGCCCTGTCGAGGGTTCTCGTCCGTGGAGCTGAGCCACCCTTGAGCACGACTCGCTCTCTTACGTCCCTTGTCTCTCTGACGTCTACGTTTCACGTAGCAGCCATCCAGCTAGGCAGTCAACCATCCAGCCGGCCCCTTTAAGCATATAAATTATTAGAGCCGCTTCAAGGGCCACTTCTGTCCGCCATTGTTGCCGGCTGAGCCAAGTTTCGCAGAAACCTTTCGTATCCTCCTGGAAACTTCAGAACGTGATTTTTTTTTCATCGCGAAGACATCTTTAAACCCTGTATACACGTATATAGTACATTATGCATTTTTTAAAGTCATTATAGCTTAACCCGATCCAACTGAACCTAACCTTACCGGAAACGATGACCAATAAAGTGTATGGAATTTCCGATACAGGTGAAGACTTAACGACTCACGATCTTACCAATCCTTGTGATTCCTTATACCGATCACGATCCAAAGATCGGATCGATCTTCTAGCAGCGCTTACGGGCTAAGGATAATTTCAAAGGAGTCCAGCAGTTTCGCGTCATTTCTCGTACTTACCTTCACGGCAAATGTTATTTTTACCCCGAGGCTGAGAAAGGGTAGCATGGTCACGCATATATATACATAACTAAGTGAGATACCGTCACGGTTCTTTATCTCTTATTACTAGCCATTGTCCTCATCCGTAATACATTGTAATTATCATATCGCGACCAAGAAGAGACGCGAGCCGCGTCGTTGTAAACGCGAGACTTCTTGAGAAAGATGAGATCAGGCCCCGGTAATCGTGGCTCCGCGCAACCGTGGCAGGTGATCAGGCCCAAGAGGGAGGAGGACAAAGTCCAATTTGTGTGCGCATCTGCTCGACGACAGCCGTCCTGAAAGGTAATGCAAATCGATCGAGATAAAAGAAAGAAAATGAGGGTGGCTGACGGTTGAAGGAATACGGAGTAAGTGAGGTGGAGGGGGTGGAATAAAATTTTTTTAAATGTATTTCAAATATCAACGAGGTAAAGTTTATACGGAGAACATTTTTTTTAATAATCTTATGAATCCTACGCATCACTCTTTCGACTGACGTAGATTAAACAAGACAGCGCACGATGATCTTCCATTTCATGAAATGCCACGAGGTGCGCGTTTAGTAACGTCGAGGAAAAAGGGAACGTCGATGCAGCAGTAAAGCACGTTTAGAGCGCGGTGGACACCTCGCCATAAATAATTCTAAGCGCCGTATACTTCGGGGTATAAATATCAATAATTATGGCCAGGCCGTGCACGTTGCGTTGCCGTTGCGTTGCCGTTGCGTTGCCCACGACTCACCCGAATCCCAGTAGTAAAGGTTGAGCCACGTGTACGCGACGTTTGGTAATACTGGTTGGAATTTTTTTTTTAAATAAAGTTTCAAAACCCGATTTAAGCGCCTGGAACTTCGCAATTATAGAACATCAGGTATAATTTTCGAATTTTATATTGAGTCTCGTGGATATTATTCAAGATGACGTCTACTGTGTCTGATTTAAAATCATGGCCGACTCTGACCTTTGACTTTCTATGGGGGTTTACGTGTTTTAACAGTGTAGGCTGCCGAGCTCTGAAATGTCTATGGTGTTGTGCGTGCAGCAAACGACTCCCCGTGATTCTAAACAGTCATAAATATCTAAGGTGTGGAGGAGATTCCCACTCGGAAATCCGAAGGGACTCGTAGCGCGAGAGGCAGCCAATAAACGAGTGAGGATTCGTCTTTTAGGTTATATTAACGTAACTTCTATTAATATCTTTTGAAAACTTACAATCTGTGATCTGATCGGTGGTCCGGAGTTGATTAATTTAAAAGTAATACAGAGTCACGAGTTTTTTTTTTACGCTCGTACGACTGCTTACAATTGAAACGTAAAAACTTGTATTGACTCAGAGAGCGCTGCAGTCGTTTTGGTGTAACCGGCATGCACATGATATAGATATATCATTAAAAATGTTAAACTCGATGATTGACGACTCGTAAAAATCAGCTTGAAAGTGATGCTCTATCTTACTTTTCCTCTTACGAAATCTTTATATCTCTCTTTGGTTTGAATTTCTTTTCTTCGTCATTCATTTTACACCCTTTAAGGAAGACGTACGTGTCTTACGAATGCGTTTGCTCGGCCTCAGGGCAGGGTCGGAGAGCATGCTTCTTTACGGCTTTGCGTTAAATTATGACTTGTCAAGATTCGCGCTACCGAATTCCCTGTTGACCTTTCAAAAAGACCTTGAATATCGATTGACTCGCTTTCAAATCTCGTTGAACATATTTATCTCTTTTTTTTTAAAGATTTTTAGAATTATTCATCAATCCTGATTGCATCGTTGATAATTTTATCTTACTTGGTTAATATACAGCGAGCGGTGTATTCCAGGATTAAATAATGGTATAAGGCCCAGTCAGTAATCCGGTATATGTAAGTAATTAGGGGTTCAACGTGCTATATCCTCGTAATTCATAAACGGTATTCTATTAATGTTACGGCCTGATTACAGGGCAGTTCTTGGTCTTATGAGAGCGGGGCCTTTTTACGGTTCTTGGGTCCTAATGGATTTACACTCAAGACTATAGCAACATCGACGTGGACTCGTGTCAAATTGTCTCAGTTTAACGACCATGCAAATATTCGATTTGGAATTCATGAATACAATCCATACGATGGATCCGATCAAGAGATCATTGTTTCAGGTATCGCAGATCAGTTGTGTCATGGAATAAGTTAAGGTTAGGCCAAGCTCGATTGCGAGATCAGAGTTCGAAAAAAGTGTCACACGGATGATCACAGTATCCCAAGTCCCTGTTATGCGTTGGGGTTTTTATTTATGCACGGAATTTTCTTGCTGGTCTAGCGATAGATTATTGGAATAGAATGTAGTATTAAAAAAATTATCTCGTACCAGTCTACATTGTTCCATGATTTATAATCTTGCCATTATCGTGTCACGAGTTCCCGCCGTGTCGAGAGGAATTGAAAAGACGTTCACGGAATGAAAGAAACTCGTGGAAGGCAAGTGAACGGGAAAATATATAAAAAAAAAAACGTATAAGAACTGTAGAAAAAGGATGTAAAGAAAGAGTCACTGGAGGTGCTGAGTCTCACCGGCCAATTACAGATTATTCGTCTAATTAGCGCCGCTCCCGTCTCTCTTTGACGGTCCGCCACGGGGCCCATTGCCTCGTCAATGGATTTCACAACAAGGCCCTTAACGTTTACTTGGGGACGTAACCGAATGAACCTGACCCTATCGATACTCTTTACTACTGGTATTAAATTTATAGTTTACACATGCGACGTATAGGAATGCAATTGATTCTAAACCCAAAAGCAGTCTAACGTATACATATAACGTCAACGTGATTAAATACCTCTCATGGACACGGCGTTTTGACGGGAGCAATCTGTACTACTGTAAAGCGTATACAAGTTCATGAAAACGTCCGCGTAAATTACGGAGGCTCTCGTCGTGCTAAATAACACCGTCAAGAGGGCAGCAGCCTATGTACTTTGGCAGAGCGTATAGGCATGAGCGTCGAGACGCTGAGAAGGTATATACATATAAAGTCGGCGACGCAATTAGCTGGATTAATTAAGCCAGGAAATATATTTTGAGAGTATGGATTCAAGAGGGAGGGGGAGTACCAAGTCAAGTTAATTAATTAATTAATTAACTCTTCGCGCATTCGCGTTGGATTCTTTCGTACTGCAAGAAATAAGAACACGACTGAGATATATGAAAACTTGTCCAAGGAAATCGGAAAGAAAAAGCTGCAATAATGTTGGTTACAAAATTAATGAAAGAGAGTATACAAATTTTCCGGGGGGGGGGGGGGCTGTTGTTAACAATCGAATCTGCAAAACGGAAAAAGAGGGAACAAGCAATAATAATAAATCGCAAACTCGCTTTCGCAGCCGGGAAACAATACGGCTCAGGCAATTATGCGGCAGCCAGGGCTGGCCCTATCGATCAGGTTTCCCGTGCATTGTTTCTCGCCACCAATTATGCAGACAAAAAAGGAAAGAGTAACACATAGGACAGATTGACACACCCACCTCGCATATGCACGGAAACCGAGTGCACACGGCTTGTTGGCAATGTCACAAGTATATACAGTCTCGAGTGTTCGTGTACTGTTTATATTTCGTAATTAGCACCATTATCGCTACAGCTCGATCCTCTCGTGTTACGAAAATGCCGATTTTCGTACTCGTTGCGTCGCGACTCTAAAATTCTTACACCCGTTATATTCGGCATTCACTGCTCATGTAGACGTAAAAGTGATCTGTCTGTATCAGAAAGCGAGTCTGTGATGTTGTACGCGTCGACCTGGGGCCCATTCAAGAGTTAGGGACCTCTGGGGATGAGGTGTGCAGACGGATACGGTACATTGGAAATGACAGAAAATACTGGGCGTGAGATGGAAACTAACCTAAAACCTCTAACCCATCACCCCTTGCCACGATCTAGGACGCTATTTTGGGTACTGTGCACAGCGGGCGATCTGCCGCAAGTAACAAAAGACAAAATTGCAGAACATTAGTCAAACATAGAGCGAGATGTGAACTGGACGCCAGGTGGCAGTCGCGTCACAACGAGGAGCTGGATGAAGTCATCAATAATATCCGATTGGTAGAATACGAAATGGTTAAAAGCCGTATTGTCCTTTAATGGGTGAATGATTCTCAATATTTTTTTTACTATTATACATACCACGTGGTCCCCGTGATCCATTATGGCGTCTATAAATCGTATTTTTAATTAATGACAAAATCTTCAGCGTGGGTCCAAGGAAGCTGGAGGAATAAAGCGGATTATCAGTGAATGAAACGTGAAGAAATTTGGGGGTAAGAAAGAAAAATTAAAAAAAATATACAAAAACAGACAAAGCCAAGTATTAGATATGAAATGCACTCGAAGTCGTTTCTGAACAAAGAGACACGTTAACAATGGCCGCACTGTAGACTCATCGAATCCAGGCACGTAGGTCCTGCTTGCCGACCTAATATAGTCGCATGTATACGTTATTCGAGTTTCCCGTAAATGGCCACTTCCGGTGCGACGCGAACCAGCCCCTTGACGTACGGCCTACGTCACAATGCGCGCACCACAAATACACATTCATGGGGCGTAATAATAATGAACCTAACTGGAAACAGTAAACAAAGCTGCTAAGACAGAAGAAATTTACCATGGACCCATAACCTTAAAGCAATCTCCAACTTTAATTACCAACAATGCTAATTATTTTAAACATTCCCCTTGTTACCGGAATTTCTATTCAACTCTTCTCTTCCGTACCAATTACGAACACGAAGCCTTCCTGGAAACAATCCTTGCGATTGTCCGCCCGCGGCAAAGCCATATTCCTATTTGTACTATATACTCAGACCACGTACGACTATATACTTATTCTCGTTTAGTCATGTGCATATATATATATATCTATATATTTATCAGTATACCTATAAAATACCCTCATACGATTTACAGCACGAAACCAATGTCCAGTACTTCAGTACCAGACAGTCCCATCCATCTCGATAGACCAGAGCCAATCAGAGGAAGGCAGATCAGTTGCGCCGATTTCAATCAGCCAACTTCATCCAATCAGCATAGAAGAAGATAAGAACGAACAAGAGTCCTAGAGATGCATCCTCATACATACCCTCGTGTTCATGTCACGTGTACCAGTCACATGTTGGCAAACGAAAAAGAGGAAGAAGAAGAAGAAGTCAAATGTCGCGCAACCTCAGACAGGACCGGTTGTACTTTTCAGATGAATTTTTGTATCCCTCTATTTTTTTTTCTTCTTAAGGCCCCATCGTCTACGAGCTCGTCGACCTCAGGAGCCACGAAACACGTTTTCTAGCCCAGAGCAATGACCTTACCTCGACCTCCAGGTTCCCGTAACCGTACGTTGACGTTAATAGCAGCTCTGCTACCAAGCGTCAGGCGCAATTCGGAAATAACCTAGAACCCGAAGCATTTGCGGCGCCTGGCATACAGGCATATATTTAAATATGTGGGTATATATATAGCAAGACGTAATACGTGCACCCATGCCCACATACGCGGGCATCGTGTCGTGCAATCTGGCAAACGGAAGATCCGTCAGTCGCGGCTTGTTTTATCCTAATGAGAATGCGGCCTGATATGGTACCCACGGGAGTTGCGCGACGACCAATGAAGATAGGGTCGTTACGTTCGACTAATTGAATTGCCAGGGTTGGGCCCCGGACACAGACACAGCTAGCAGGATCGCACCGATGTCTCTTCACTGTACCTAGCGAGGAGTAAATGATTACTATTTTATGTACGAAGTTACGTACATTCAGGCTTTTAAATATACTTGACAAACTAGTAGCATTGTACTTTAAAGTTACGTCCAGTGTTAACAGAAACTATTGGCTAGCTGGCTATCAGCGACCAGGCCACCAAAGCAGTAACGCTGTCATCTGGCCGCAATGAAGCCGAACTACTTTACCAAGTCTTACACGCGTCATAACAAACAAGCAGAACCGTATTTCCTTATCGAGGGATCGTTCTTAGTACTGTTCTGGACATACTGTACAACGCGTACGACACGCGCACTGTTCGGTAAGTGCTAGGTACTTGGTCTTGTCTCTGATGATAGACAGTAGCGACGATTCTGGTCAAAACATCGCGGCCAGCCATTTGCTGCTAGTGAACGAGCTGATCGGGACCTTATCTTTGATCACAGGAAGAAATTATTCAGAACGATGACAGTGAAACACACGCCGAATGGCATGGTTACCATTATATTTATTAAGACCACATCAAGATCGGAGATCGTAGATAGCGATTGGCTCGCTGACTCGGGTGCGCGCGCGCGCGCGTCTGCACACGAGAGTAGGAAAACGAGCGAGGAGGAAAGACAAGGAAGCGAGGAGGAAGGAATAAGGTGAAACTAGATAGAATCGAGCAGTTGCGATCTAGGCCTTGATCATCATTATTCGAAAGGTTTGAGAGTTGGCTGCAGCTGCGAGTGCAGTTGCATCTGCAGAATCGAATAGTCATTGAATTACCAATTGGTACGCGGTCCAGTTGCGATAACCCGTGGATACTGCGTAACATAAATGAAGTAAGGAGATGAAAGAAAAAAGGAAAATAAATGAAATAATTCGCACGAAAAGAATAACAAGGCACTCGCGGAGCTTGTCGCGGTGAGTATCGGACCTCGGAGGGCCTTACGGGCCTCGTGGGCCTTAGCGGCGCACCTGTGGGACATAAACAAGTTATATCGCCGAGCAGAAGCAGCAGAAACAGCAGCAGCAGCTTTTAATTAGTCGCTTGTCCTGCTCGAGCGCATTGTCCTTGTTTTCCTGTCTCCATAGTCAGCCAGTAACCAGTGGCTTCTCTTGAGTGCATTCCCCTGTTTTGGCTTGCAGGAAATGCACACATTGTCGAAGATAAGGAGAACAAGGACTTCCGGTCATTGGTTGTCAGCGAATAGAAGATGGGAGTTTCGTTGCTAGGTTGCTACCTACACCCAAGTTTACGTCGAACTCCTCAAGATTTGTCTCTCTCCGTACATCCTGATTTCCCTCTTTCTTCTCCTTTATCTTCTTAATTTGCGTTCTCTTGCCGTTCCGACGGTATAACCATCAGTATCCAGCAGCAAGACTTCTTTGATCCTGGGGGCGAGACATCTTGCGCTCTTCAGGAGGATCGAGCGCCATTGTCCCCAAGTAGAGGATATTTAAACGCTAACGGGACAAATGGCCAGCGGAGGATACGGCTGGGCCCGTATCCACGCGGAGGGCCGCATCCGCTGTAGACATTGGCCGGACAATAGGTTTCCTCGGTAGAGACGAAATTAGTGTTATTATTGGACCAAATGTCTGGGCCAACACCGTGGGAAAGGCTTCTCGAGAGACTCGACCTACTCATTCTCCTTTTCGTTCTGCATCGGACCTCTGGGGCCCTACTATCCTCCTTTCTGGGCCCTTTTACTCTCGATCGCGTGTCCCCGTATATGCACCCCTGCACTGTACCATAAGTCAGCACGTCATCTGCACTGGCTGGTGACATAATCCAGCTACCGGGACTGGTTACGGAACTACGTTCGGACGTCCAAAAGCAACCTCAGTCCAAACAGGAATAAACCGTAAGGGATCTCAAACGCTATCGGACCTAACCTACAACCCGTTTACGTCTAATGGCCACTACTTGACTGTGCTAATGTATGTCGAAAGAAAAGTGCCTGCGCACGCAGGGAAGTACATCCGCAGGCATAATGCGCGTGAGAACGACTGGGCACCGCGGTGGTAATTAGCGGCGACTGGTAATTGCTGCCAGTGAGATAAAGTCGAGAGTTATTTCTCGCCAATGGCAGAGCTGGAATTTCGTTATCGGACCTTTTGAAAAGCGAAAAATAATTTTCTCGCCAAGTTTTTAACTTCCATGTGTATTATACCAGCACGCATCTACACGCAGGTCGTAACGCATCGGGATGAAATAAAATTCTCATAACGTCTCATCGTACTTGGTATCTCTTAGGTTATGTGAGAAAAGTTCACGGGCTTTGCAAGGGGTTAACTCGCACTAGTTTCTGTAACTACTACCTACTACTACTACTGTCATCCCCACTACTAACTTTCATTACTACTATCGTTAGTACTATCGCCACTGACTATAATCCTGTGTCTGCATACATTTTTCTTTGAATGCATTAATAGGCTGTATATATTATTCTCATAACAAGAATATAGTCATACGTATTGTTACAGACGTCGAACTAACTCGTAGCATTAACAGGAGTACGAGAGGCCACAGCAGCACGCTGAGCTGTAGATTGTATTCAGAGGCTCGGCAGGAAGTAGGCGTTCGATGGAATTCGGCCAAGGTAGAAGCCAAGCAAAGGTGGAAGTCGCCCATTACGTCCTTTCGTTCGTAAAAACAAACGCACGTTACGTGACGCCGCGATACGTGCGTGCGTTTAACGCAGTGGCGCATGCCCGAACCCCATAGGCCTAAGACATCTCACGCATTTCCGGCGTAGCAGCCTGCGAGGACCATCTTTTCCAATAGCCATAAGACGACCCATCTCGGAGGTGGTTGAAAGAAAATTTAGAAAAAAGGGTACTGGGTGCGCTTAGAAATGTATACAGTTTTTTAAATATTTATACCAATATACCGTGCGCTATTTTGATATTAATTTTTTATATATTGATTTTTTCAATTTTTTTTCGCGTTATCCGTTACTCTTGTTATTCGTATACCTATGTCACGGGTATGCCAGCTGTTTATCAGTTTTACTTCACCACCCGGTATACTGAAACGTGATATTAACACAATGTAGAAACAAGCACTGCAGTGTAGTAACCATACACTGTGTATATACTTTGTAGACCCTGCATACCTTGCATATAGGTGGTTACATGATAAGGGTGTACTTATACATCACTAGGCTATATTATGTGTTTGCTATCAGATATATGCATGCTACTGAATTGTTCTGGAAATGTTTCGGATAAGTTAGCGGGACTGGCTTCTTTTATGTTTGATGCATTTTTACGTGTATATAGGTTAGCTTAGGTTAACTCAAGTTAATCATGTGCATATCACGTGCTTATGGGTAATTAAATTTAATATTGGATGAAGACTAAATTACTCGCGTGATTAGTCAAATACACAAGTCAAGGTCGATATTATCATATCAAGTACGTTAGTGCTATATAATAATTGATATATTTAAAAGTAAATCAATCGTATACGCAATTTTTTAAAATGACTTTTGAAACACAGTTTTTGATATAACGATGCAATTTTTTTTCTCAAAATGCTATCCGAATATAATATTTCCGTTGGAGTAGTGATGATGGATGTAGAGGGGGGGGGGGGGGGGGAGTA
>JARQSV010000274.1:337492-402004 GCA_030142285.1 Calameuta idolon | reverse complement strand
CCCCCCCCCCCCCCAGTATTCATCGAATGGATTTTATGAATCTAAACACGCGGTTGAATTGACTTCCGGCGTCTTCGTCCCTTGTCAGAATACCAAAGTCTTATAAGGTGAGGAAAACATGGCTGCCATGTCGAACCTTTTTGTGACTATGATCCAGGAAGATCATCCTAGAGATACAGCGAGATATCGCAAACGTATATACGTGGATCTTCGTAGCTGCGATTGCTGCTTTAATGATATACGTTCGCGACGGACGATCGAGGCGTTAATTACAAGCTCGTAGATTTTGCGTCGGCTCGAGACACACATAAGTTTGCGATTTACATAATATAATAGGTAGTTAAGTACGATTTATCTGTAGATAAATCTGTGAACGGTCAGGTGTTTCGCAGGGTCCAATGGGGATGTAATATCGAGAAATTCCTTATTGGATAAGAACTCCCGTAGCTGTTGATCTCACGAGAAATACACGAGCGTCGTCTTATCTTTTACGGAGATAACGAAGACTTATTACTTATTGAGAATCATTTTTAATTGTCAGAATGCACGTGGCTCGTTTGTGATTAATAATTGAATTTAAATTTATCACCAAACCTCTAATTGTTATTCGGTCTCATTTATAATCTTGGTAACCTGCTCATCCCTTTTACCTATGTACTTTTTTCGTATGCATTTACTGCACGCGGTAATATCATTTGATAATAAATTGCATAGCAATAACTGCATCGCTGTACTTTCAATTATACGAATGGATTAATTTCTTTATTTTACTATACTCTTTTACTGTTACCATTTTTCATTCCACACCGTCGCTACTCTTATACGTAGTATGAATGTGGTGCATCGGAAATCATAAAATGCCTATACCCTGTTCACGATAGTATAGCTGGTAGCCATTGAAGACTTGGTGTGATACAACGATACGTCTGTTTACCAAAAGTCGACTCAAGTTTCTTGGCACGTATCGTGCACTGCGTACGCTCCTTTAACGTTCGGGATAGAGATTAGAGAGATAGGTATTCTCTATCCAAATAGGGTAGAGTACGTCATCATGAATATTATTTTGAAAAAGGTATCAAAAGTCCTGACTAGAATCCCACATGATATATTCGCGTTAGCTTGGATCTCGTAAAGATTATGACTCGTGAGATATAAATAAAAAATGTTTTACGACAAAAAATGTTTCTTTTTCATTTCCAAAAAAGAAAAAGAGTTGCACGATAATTAGCATTTATTATCACTAAATTGCATTTATGATACTATTTACCTGGCATAGTGATAAATACTTTAGTGAAAATTGACTATTTCCTAATGGTACTTTCACTGCTATAAAAATATCGTACGACCAATCATGACACAGATTACATGCATTTAGATGAATATTGCAACTAACTTCACAAACACAAATAACACTGTCGCTATTCTCAGAGATGCAGTGCAATCTCGATGCAAATATTAGCATTGCCATATAGATACACGCATTAAGTACAAGAGCTCTGTGGTACACAGTATATTCGAAAGTGATCGTGTTCGGTAAGACTCGTAAATGGCGACCTTGGTGCAATGTGCAGCAAACCTCAAGGCTGCAGCGTCGTGAAGTTCACAAAGGCATAATTGTATTTTCAATAATACGTAGTAGGGGATATCGCACTACACACACACACACACACGCACACACACACACACACACACATCGGACAGGATGCTGCGAACGATCATGCAACCAAAAGATCTCCTAAAGGTATAATATATATACATACCAATTATACAAGCAGAACCAGGTTATCCACATGGGAGCTGCAGTAGTTCTACCAACCAAACGGTACCCACGTAACGGAATGGCTGGGCAGTGTTTTCAAGCCATAAATCGCGAAGCATTGGGCAAGGCGGGAACTAATCGACTCTCGATTCCATTCCGTTTCGTTTCATTGCGGTTTCCTTCTATCAATTATTTCGAATCTGAAATCGTGCCCATAAATCCACGGAATCAGGATACGGTGGCGGTGGTGGTAGCGTTATTACGTTGCCTGCCTGCCTGTTGCCTTCCTTTCGCTAACCGCTCACAGGTATAAGCATAAGTACGACATATACAGGGTGTTCCGAAAGTCATCCTTTATCATCCTTTCTAACAGCATAACCAGATGATTTATTTTTTGCTCGTCTGTCCTTCTCAATTTTATTATCGGCTCTTCATTCTCGATAACGATTATACATATTTTATATATTTTTATTTTCATCTATATTTTTTAACGCTCGCAAAGCGTACAGGCCTTATTCGCCTCATATGCGTGACTCCCCCCGTATATCAGTTGATCTCGCGCGACGCGTATCTGTCCGCTATGCGGATATACGAGCGTCGGGGCGCATTTCATTAGAAGGGGCTATCGGACGAGCGTCGTTAGAGGACTTTAATGCAGATAAATACACGTCGTCCTCGCGTGACCCAGCCTTTACACGCGATCTTCCGCCTCGTAATAACGTCATTCTTGCTCGGGAGGCTTGAGGATATCAGCGAGCGACAATCCATCGCTATCTTGAGAACCACTGATTTTTCGAAAGATCTCTACCGCTCTAGGAAATGCTCCGTGAATAACGCGTCTCTCAAGAATTTTGCAGAATCCCGTAACCATTACGGAACTAATAAGTCATCGAGCGTAATTGATGACAGACCGCGTGGAGTCGTTTGAATTCTTTGAAAACGCACCGAGAACCCAGATGCCGCAATGCAAAATACCTCAATCATATACATATATCTTCGTTAATAATTAAAAGTTTCAGCCACAAGATTCAATGCAACATATATATATTTCCACTTATCCTAATCATCCTGTTTATTTACATAACCGGACGTTATTAGTTTATTACTAAAAAACCCATCATCGATATCTATTTGTCCATCGCGTCAAACTTGTATCATTATGAATCATAATGAGTGATAATTTTTTTTATGCACATACATATATATATGAATCCACGCGATTCTGAATAAATGTAATTGACTACGAACATCGTAACGTATGAAAAATTCGACAAGTAAATTGTATCCTGATTTACCCGCTGAGTTACATACGTGATATCCGCGTGGTTGCACCAGACATTTCAGTCTCTGGTTACGAGCTTTGCAAGCGCCTGCAAGCTGGCCGATTTGGGTTTATTCAAAGCCTCCCATGATGCAGCGTGGGGTTGGCATCCCTGCGTAGGTGTATACGTGCCTCTGGCTTTTCGGTAGCGACGCATGTACGGATAACGCATACAGTAGATACGGACCATTGGTGCAGGTTAATACAACTGCAAGTACATATGCACGTGGTTGTAAGTGGGTGCAACCGCTACGTAAATAACTTTCGATAAGCCCACCTCAGACAACCACCCAGCTACCGAGAGGGCCCGTATTCCCGTGGGAGTTTGCACTCCCGTGGGACTTAAAACGGAGCAGAAGAAGTTCCGACTTTAATACCGCGTATAGATATAGAAAGTAGCGAGACTTTGCACAGCCAAGTTTCACATGGAAGTTTACTATACATTGCGGCTGCAGATAATCGAGCATATCCGTTAACGTTAAGTCGAATGAGATTAAGGCGCAACGAGATTTTATTGAATTGCACAATTTGTGGGTTGAGCAATAATTCACTATACGAAACCGTTAATAAGACTAATCATAACCACACTATAACCCATCATTCGCAATACCGATCGCTGATCTTTCATCTAACTCGTATCCTTAACCAAGTGGACTAATGCCTGTTTGGAACTCGTGATGTATATTTGCAAGAAGTAGCTATTGCGTCTTAGCGCGAGCGAACAGTTTGCACGTGCACAGCGAGCCTTTCTGCTTCTGAATAAACTCACTGGCCCATTTCTAAATGTCAAATAACCCATGAGCATTCTGGTGCATATGCAAGTGAGCAACACGCACAGTGTATCGGTTTGAATATCGCAACGTCAGCACGTAGCTGGTAAACAAAGCAAAGAGCCAGTGTAAATCGTCGTAACCCTAACCTAATCTGTGTAGAAAAAGGAAAAAAAAGAAATCGTAAAGCCGTAAGGTATCGCTCGCAAGGCAAACACATGACCGATACATGAAAGTCAACCGTAAAAGACTCGACTCCAATTCGTCGTCGTTTGTCAAAAGATTTTTTGTCGTGTCCTCAAACACGAGTTCCTCGAATACCAACGCTAATTATATTTAACATAAATCAATTATAACGAGACTACGTGGTCGCCATGTGTAAGGGCCCAATTCTTCTGCAAGGATTTTGGGCCCGCTCGATCAGGGCCCCATACCCATCCGTTCAAACCGCACTCGTGGTATCGAACCGGCAATGTAACCTGAACGCTGCCTGGACGCGATGTAACCCAACCCAACCCTAGTCTTGGATAAACGCAAACAACGTATAACGAATTCCGCTACTGTGTGACTACGTGATTCAGCGATGTGTCTATTCGTGTCCTAGTAAGGCCGCTACGATTAGCAGGAGCGATAAAGCAAGGGCCTTATTAGGTAGGCCCAAGTACGTGTATCTTATAGAGAGGACCAAGCCCCTCTTGCTCTGTACCACCTTCTGTACTATTCCAGGCCTCCTACTCGAACTTAGTCTTTTTCTTCTTCTTCTTCTTTTTCTTCTTTTTCTTCCTCTTTATTTGAGTCGTCGTGGCTATGTGCGCTAAAGCCGAATGAAAATGTATGAACGCGATATCCACGGATGGGGAAGGGAACCAGATGAGATACGCACCTTCTACCCTATACCCACCTATATCTCTTCTTCTTCCGTTCTACACCCAGTATAATGCACACGTGTACCAACTGCAGATGGTTTGAGCGTCTAGTAGTTTTGTTTTCATGGCCGAGTCGGCTGCCGCCTACCGAGGCCTTCTGCACCTGACTGGATACCTACGATAAATTTCTGTACAAGAAGGCTTTGCCCTTTTAAGTGCGGGACCCAACGCTAAGAACCTCTATGCTATTCCAGCCTCATGTGAATTCCCCTTGATACCTATGATCTTTGATTAGATCTTTTTAATCTGGCTGATGCCGATACCTTAGGTTAGGTTACGTATACGTTTCCGCTTATTCTTTTTTTACCTCGGAGGATCCTCGTACCAGGACCATTCGAGACCTTAAAGGTGACTGAATTTATTCTGGGTTTCATACATGTATTTATCGAATCGCTTTTAACGACTTCATCGGCACGGATGCATACCTTAGATTGCGCTATGGTGTCGGAATTTATACTCTGCCGCAAAAGATCCTATCTGGTATCGGCGTCTCTTGTCGTAGTACTTGGGATTCTCTTCGGTAATCAGTATTAATGGATTTTCGATTTATTGGGTGAAGATAGTGCATACTCAAAAGGTCAGCATGATTTACTTCAAATATTTACGCCATCGGGCATGCTGGTTATTCAGGACGCGATTGAGGTTGTTAGACATGAAAAACTTGGGTTGCGGTAGCGAATGAAAATGGCGCCTGTGGTTAACGCAACAATAGCCTCGATGGAATTTGTGATACGAAGAAGTAAAAGTTTCTTGGGAAATAAAGGATTAGGGTTAGGTTAAGTTCATTGCACGAGGGTTGGGCTTGGCTGTATTATTTTCTGAATAGTTTATGAGGTGTAATAATTATAGGAGGATGAAAATGGCTGGACATGGCCATTGTCCAGGCTGTATGGTCGAAAAAAAAAAAAACGAAAAAAAAAAAATACAAGGAACAAGGGCTTTATACATCAAGCCGACCTCAAGCCCCTTCCCAATTACTCGTGAAGGATGCAGGGTTCCTATTAACATAATTTCCTGACCCACCACGCTCGGGTAATAGTGTCTAATTAATTTTTTACACCCTCCGCAGAGCCGGCGTATCACGCTTTCTCGAATAAAAGCGCCTTGGCAAGTTAGCGCCCGATCCGAGCAGCGATTATCACAACTCCCTTTCGACACGAAAGGGTTGCGTCCCTTACCGATTTCATGCCTCCGTGTCTCAGCACCTTCTCAGACCCAACCTAAAACACTTTGCCGACGATCCTGTTTTGTGGAAGTTCGTTATCAACCGTGACTCCCGCATTGAGAATGATACACATCGTAAGATCGTTGACAGCCTATACGGATCTTATCAACATTAATCGGAACCGTGATACGAAGAGTTCTTTAATCTTAATTCGCAAGGCGAACCCATCACGGGCGTCTTCTTAACGAGGTTGCAAATAAGCCTGAGCTGGAATAACGTACGTGAAGTGAACCATCAGCAGGGACAGTGTGAATACGAGAAAGATCAGCTCTCACGTTCCTCGAAAGCCTAAGCCGAAGTTCTTTTCCACTTCGTGAAGTGGACACTGATGCGGGTCGTCGGTGGGTAGGCAGATAGGAAACTAGCTACGTCTTCGTATGTAGGTACCAACCCAACCAGCCCAAGATAAAACGTGGAGATGTACCAATACCGTAAAGCCTACACGAGCCAAGAAACATTACTTGACTTGCGACACACCGTGTCGCAATTCAAGACGTCGCCGCTTGGAAAGTTTTCCTGAAAATATTTCCGCATGCTGAAGACACATCGTTCCTTCGAGTGTTGGGACTTTCTTGAATGAAGGAGGCGGAAGCCGATGATAGAATTTGCCATTGTGCGACATCAGCACCTCTTTCCAACTGTTGAATCACTTGGGCTATGTTAGGTTAAGTTAGGGCTTTCTCCAACCAGTCGGAGAGCTTTTTCTTCATTCTATCGTTAGATTAACCTGCGTGACCGATGACCCGGAAGCCATTGCGCGTATCCACGTGTATAGTTCGCCAGATGCATTAGAAGCGACTGCGAGGAATGAGCATCCCGTCATGTTGCGAGCGTCCGCGCCCCTCGCGGCAATTATATGCGCAAATAACACGGTGAAGCATAGCTTATTGAGAGACTCGTTATGTGACGGAATTCATTGATGACATTGGATCTTTTCAAAAAGTCAAACACTACAAGTATTTTACAGTTGGTCGCTGATTAGAAAGTGTCGTTAATTGGGCGTGTAATTTTGAGTAATGTTTTAGACATTTTTCAAATACTTCTCCTTCGTGTGCTGAAATTGCTATTCGGTCTCGAGGTGGAATTCACCGAGTGTTCACGTATATGAGATGACCGAAAATTCTACCGTGGCTGTCTCTGTGCAATGTATCGTCCTATGAACAGAGCCTAATAAATTGAAAACATGAGATACAGATATAAAGTCCCACTGGACGGACCCACAGTAGCCGAATTTGAAACGTGTAAGTAAAAGCCTCTTGGGGCTAGTCCTTCTAGTTGAAGTGGAAGTAAGTAATACCGTGGAATGTCGGGTCTTTCGTGGGATATCTGAGACGCGAAGTAGGCAGAGTGTCTTGGCGGCGCCGTGAAGCGTCGGAGTCGAGTCGTTTGTATTCAAATCTGGTAAATCGGAGTTTCGTAAGGGCTAGGTTGAGACGGCGTCGCGGCGAGTGGCACTCGACATACCTGAAGAGGAGCCGAACGCGAGCGTTGGAAAGTCATCGACCGGACGTTTTTCTTTTCTTACTTTTTTTTTTTAATTATTTAGTTAACTCAAGTGTCCGTGAGTGGTTTTCGACAGCAGCGCCACAGGATTAATGGAAGTCAAATAGAGCTTCGAACTGTTTGCCGAAAAGTGATAGGGCCTTTTTTCTTAGTACCGTGTCGCAGCTGCCTCTGCGCTTCTGCGGGGCCCGAAAACGAGTCAGGAGTAAAGAAATTAGGCCCATAATCTTTGGTAATAGGCCCGCTCGAGGCGCTCGACAAATAATTATCAACGCCAACCGTAGGTAGACATAGGGCGTTGGCTATCACAATATTACGAATAGACAAGAAAGGGGCAGCGTAGCACGACGAGAAGGCGGAGAAGAGAAATAAGATAATGAAACGTAATACGATAACGAATGAAATTGGGACTCTGTTGGTTAAAAATTATTATGATAACATTCGGCCTTATGAAAACGAGCTCGTTTAATTATTGCCAATCGATTCGTAGCTGAACCCGTGATTAAAGTCTTTTTATTAATTGGGCCTTGAGTCCCACTCTCTCGTGTGCCATTCTATCTTCAAATACTCAGCCGATGTTATACTTGTAACGAGTCTATCTCGGCTGTACCTTTCTAGCTAGGAGTGATGCTTAACTCTCAGCACTGAAACTGACTCTACGCTGCAGTGCCTCGGGATAGGAAACGTCACGTCATACCACGCCGGTAACCGCGATGACCACGATAACCCCCGATGTAAACGAAACGTGCAAGGCAGGGCCGGCGCGTGCGAGTTTCTCGCCTGCTCATACTTCCAGGAAGTGGTTTTCGATCTCCAGTCATGCTAAGAATATTCCTTTGCTTGAAAGTGAAGGAGTTATTTAGTCAAGTAGATACTACCACTAGTACAGACCAATACAAGTACGTGATCTAGGTTAGACCGAACAGGGTGTCCCTGCAGGACACTGTAGTATGGACTGTGTCTAATTGTAAGTCAACTATTTTAGAATTCCATGAAATATTAAATAGCCAATTAATCTCTTCCCATGAATATATCGATACAAAAGATGAAAATATAATAAAATCAAACTATAAAGTTTAGATGAATCAATATTCACGTTGATACCCCACCTAAATTTTTCACCTACAAAATTGTTGTTAATCGCAATTATTATTCCATATCCTGAACCGACTGGAACGTCACACGTTAATCCCATTCTACTACGTCTAACCTATTAACGGAATTTCTACTTAATTCCTGGAGTTCTGCGGATGTTATTAGTACGGTATCCCGACAGCTTGAAGAAAAAAATCTGTCAGTCGGCTTATGGTTGAGCTGGAAGCGAAGAGTATGCGCTCGCAATTGCATTTATATGGATCAGATCGTCAGGCAGTAAACAAGTATAAAAATGACGACCCGGAAAAGCGCGAGCAGCTTCGTTTTGCGAGAGTCCATCTAAAAATCGTTGATTCATGTGCCGCGTGCAGCATGGTACATGGCTCAGAATGCAGACGTACGTCCTCGCTTGTCCGTACTTCCTTTCTGGGTGCTTGGGCCCTATTCAGGCCCACCGTCCCGGCCCTCGTTCAGCCCGCTGCAGCCTACGGTGATTACCATATTGCATGTCACATTGTCGGCGCACCCCACGAAGAAGACTCTAACCGCATCGCAATATACCCAAGGGCTACGGCAGCAATAAACCACTGCAATTCTATCTTAGTTCTTTGAGTCGCTTTTGCGCATGCGCGCCACGGTGGATAAGGCCCTTTTGTAGGACTCATCAAAGAACCTAACCTCTATCCATTCATCCTCTTGAATTTAACGATCGTCTTGTCAAATTACTGAACACTCTTATATGTACTTGGAGACCAATTGAACTTTTTTTATATTTATTTCTCATGATCTTTATGTATGATTGTTTTTGCACATACATATACACATATACATATATACTATACATATATGAGATTCTTATTCATCATCGCGTTTACTTAAAAATTGAGCTCTACAATAACAAAGCTTTGTCGGCGGTCTGACAACTTTTCTACAATATGAGAAGCAATATTCCAGCTACCGTTGTCGTCCTGCATGCGCCCGGATGCCTAAGATGAAGTCGTGTGCAAAAGTGCGTTCTCGCGGAAACTTTGCTAACTTCAATATCTCAAGTTTTCTCGTATGTATCTTTTCCGTACGGAGGATAGCCTGTAGCGTGTTTTAACACGGCTGTTTGCAGATAGCATATCTACCTCGTGAAACCGTTGAGAGAAGTTGATTGAAATTAAAGAAAAAATTTGTTGAAACGAATCTTTAAATTGAATGGGAAATAAGAAGTCCAATATGGCCGTCCTCACTTTACTTTATCACTTGAAGATGACGCTACGTTATTATACCGCGTCATTCGGTGGGAGCAAATGGTGAGTGGCGAGTGGCTCAACCGCGTGAAACCTGATGAAGAGTGTCCACTTTCCAGCCTACGCTATTACTCCATCTGAATTATGCGATCGGTGAGCGTGCCTCTCGTGTCTTCGATAAACCCTCTTGGCCACTTTACAGGTGCAACGGGAAGATACGGGCTTAAACGGAATATAAAGGGGAGTATATGATGATCGATGTGGTGGTACAGCGCCTTTGAGAAATCGATTACCAACGTCTCCATCGTTAAGGAGATCGGTAAAAATGTTCTTGCGTTAAAGAATAAGATTTGATTACGATAAAATTTTAGAAAGAGACACTAGATGGCAGAGTGTATATTCTACAGGTTGATTCAAACCACAAGTCCTGGACTAGGGTATCCATGTTACGGACATTGAAGTCAACATTGTAGTGTCTGTAGCTAAGTGGTATGTAACGAACTCCGACGTGTTTTTCTATTTTATTTTATTTTTTTTTATCATTCATTTCTTCGGACTGGATGGGCCAATCGACATTATCCTGACGATTACATGGAAACTGGAATCGTGGAAGCCAGAAGGCGGAGGCAGAGAATCCAAAGAAGAAGAGAAGCCGCTGTTATTAATTCGTACCTCTGTTTCCAGCCCCCTTTGCCAGCCCTCCGCACACTCGCCACTCGTAATGATTGCCGGCCTCGTCTCGTTCCCGTAAATTACACAGGCATTACCGCGGATTCTCAACGGTAATGGACCGTTTTACGAGGGCTTTATTTTCGCGCTTTTCGACGCTTTTCTCGCCCTTAGGTTGGCTGCCTGTGATTCCATGTCTCTTTTTTTTCCTATTTTTTGCCTATTTTTTTTCCTTTCTTACCCAAACTCTATCCGTTCCATTCGCTCTTTTTCTTTTTTTTCGACATCGTGAACCCCTTGTCATTTGCTAAAAGAAAGTTATTCTTGGATAAAAATTCATTTTCAATTTCATTTCCGAGATATCCGCGGCTTTTGGAATATGCGCGTGTAAACGGATCTTACATTACTGATATAATGATTAACGATCTGATAAACGTATTAGGGTACTAAGTATCGTATTCGTTGAATTACACATTAAGTCGTATGAAAGTATGGAATTTACATGAAGCGAGTTTTAACTAAGTGTTCATCAAAATCTTTGAACCAGCCATATTTCAAGGCCTTAACCATCGTTGGAAGGGGTCGGCGGCAGCAAAAAAGTCATAAGCGGTGCCATAAGGTCGTCGTGTTTATCGGATGCTTAACATCGATTATTATTACAGCCGGTTGCGTTGGCAACGCGTCGAGTTAATGAACTTATTTGTACTAACTAACGAAAGTACGTAGAGTCACGGGAGGGTCTCTGCAGCATCAGTAAGAAGACCTCATAATTACCGGTCTTACCGGATAATCGTACTGTATATATTCTGGGATAGGTAAAAATATTTCTAATTTTAACACGGGATGCTGTTACTTCCCGTATTAAATAGGTGACACCGGGTATACTTGCGAGTAAGATAGTCTTGGTTATTGAGAACCTAAGCACGAGTCAGGCAGGATCGGCTTGTGTTTCACGCCAGAAAAAGGAATAATATTCTTTCTCCTTGAATATTCATGAGGCTAGACTGGATCTATCACCATTCGTATTTAACCATGTTAAACCATAATCCGTGGAATGGACTTCCGGTCCTCATAAAGTATGACGAGAAGCAACGCATATTTGTACAGTGTATAGGGTGTGCCACGGGCATCTCTTGAAAGATACAAAAATTCCATTAAGCCTTGCACGAGTAAGAGCGGTTCCAATTAACCCGTGGAATTTGAACTTTAATTAAGGCAAAGTCGCGCGGCGGGAACTTTCAAAATACAATATTGCCCAGCTGCATAATCTAAAGGGTATCGTGGCATGCGTGAGTTCGGCGCAGGAGCGGCCGTAACGTGATGTTTCTTTGCTTCTCATTAGTCGTTTTTTCAGTCTTGTCTTCCTTCTTTCGCCCCTTTTTTCCCCACCCTCTTTCCTTTTCATGGTTTCCATTCACTTCTAACCACTTAGCAAATTGATTCCATAATGCGAGCTACGTGCCGACTAATACTTTAAATGCCGCGAACACGCCCTGCTACCTGGGCCACTGGGACCCGATTAATCTACACAGGGACCACCCGTTAGATGCCGAGAATAAAGAAACCCTTGAGAACTCTACAGAATCGGGCATTCACGCCCGATTAAAATCGGCTCGCTGCGGACCAATTAGCCCAAGCGTGTCGTGAAATTATTTGCTTGTTGATTCCGAGACACCCGGTAGAATTTTCAATAGATTTTTATATTTTCCAAGCATCCTCTGTGCTTTATGAATTATTTACTATGCATTCATTTGCATTGATATCCCTTCTAAAATGTACCCAACCTCGCTACTCAAAATTAAAAAAAATTTGTTTAATTTAATTTTTCAAAATATCTCAAGATCACATTGTTTTCGTTATTTACGTATTTTTTTTCGTCAAATATGGTTCAAAATTGTATACTTATATCACTCATTTTCATTTCAACTTCAATCTTTATCACACTAGTCGCTCTGACTAACAAGAGGACTGAAACATGATTTAACTTTTGATCTCAAATATGCAATCTGACTCCTTCGACTGTGGCAATACTATAGTGTGTTTTTTTCAGACTTACATGTCCAGAGCCATACTTCGTGAGTGAAGCCCTGTACTGTCTTCCCGACGAATTAGAGAACACCAGAGAAGCGACTTTGCACGTCATCACCATGGGGAACTTTATTGATGATCCTACCAAGGTAGGTACCCGCTTGACTAACGCTTTGTTAATGAAATGATTTTAGGTTAGGTTAGGCAAATAGTATTTAATAAATCAAAGCAGTCGATGATACATAACGACGAAATTCTTTCTTCGTAAAAGATTTACATGATACATTAAATTATCTTTAATGAAGTTGTTCGCAACCGAATCATGTGGCCAAATCATTACGATGCATTTATGCGTGTCTCCATTAATTAGGTTTTACCGCGCGATGGGTCTCACAAGATATATTTACGATAGTATCCATAGAGTTAACACTATTATTTAGGCATGGCAATTTAACTGTCTCTTAAATCTGCTTAGACTCATTAAATATGATTTTTATTATAGTACGCCAGATAAACATTCATACGAAATAAATAGACAGTCTCATCCGAATATATTTACTTTTAAAAATTTTCGGTAGTTCCTGATCTTTAAATTAACATCTTATATGTACATCACGTTGTATGTACATATTATATATATATATATATATATCGATGTACAGTTTGTATAAGAAGTATTATATTTTAACGGAAACCAAAATTTAGTCTGAAATTTATGAGATACGTACTGGCTCCACTTGACCATCCGACTGGACCTTTGATAGGACTGATCCCACCCTTCAATTTTTTTTACTTCTAGTCTCACCCAAAAAAATAAAAAAAAGTCGCAAGAGCGCCACGTTTCTGTCGTATGTTGAGACCAAATTCGGAGAAGAGACGGTCCCCTCGTGACTCTGAGATTCCTGGGCCTGAACTCAATTAGTGTAATTCTCCGTACGTGGTACCGAGGAGGCCCATGAATAAAGTCTGGGACCGTGGACTGGAAGACGTTCTTCCGGTGTCATTGAATAATACATGCCGGGAGAATATTGTCAGTGTAGAAAAGAAGAGAAATAGAAACAACGCGAGTGAGCTGACCGCGATTCTATAAGTCAAGAATTATTTGGAAAAAAAAAAAAAAACGTAAAAAATTAAAATAATTAAAAATAAATTTTTTCGAAATTCCAACCGTGCCGTTCAATTAATTTAATCTGTATTTATGTTCAAAACATGGATTTTTCTTTGTATAAAATTTATGATTTTTTTGTTCTCGATTTCTTGGACACGTCATACCACTCGTATCTATGACTACTTTTTACTTCATAAGCTATTCCGACGACGTACCAGAGTGATTAATTTTATTGCACGACAGTCCGGATATGAGAAGCGTGTGCCAAAGGACGTCTTTGTATGCGACGAGCAAGTCGCGGCGAATCGTCGACACGCACTCGTATATATGTGACTTGTTAATAAAAGTATGAATTCACAGTTTCTATTCTGATCGTGATGTCTGGAATCGAGCGAGTGGATCTTAAGTGCACAGTTGAGAATAATTATTGATAAACGGTAGCAGAGGTTTACGATACTAAAAAATATAACGAGTATCTCGAGTGGTAGCAACGGCGAACAGAGACTCTTTTACATGGAAGAATCGTGGCATAGTCTCCGAAGAAATTTCTCAAGTGATAATCCAGTAATTATAGAGATCCAAAAATTACCTCCCATTAAAAATCAAATATCAGTATCTGACCATTTGCCCTACAGATAGTGAGTTACGTGGGAATTAATTTTTTAAATTTATCACAAAAATTGTCTGATACGTTTGAGATTTCAAAAAAGTCATTGAATTAATACTCATGGTTTCCGGATGGAAGCCGCGTCTGTGTTCAGCTTGTTGCCGACGTTTCGCAAACGTTACAGTCTGCATCATCAGGGCTAGGAGGCTCCTAGGCCGTGAAAGCCTAAAATCTCAAGTCATTGAATTGTCAATAAAAAATAAATAAGAATCGTAGCCCCCAGATAAACTCGGTCTTTTTATCATGTCAAAATGAAGTCGACGTCCGAATCGGTGAAAGCCACCTCTCCCCTAATTGCTCGTAATCTTCCTATTGAACTCGTGGGATTCGGGTCGTTACGGGTAACCCCCGTTAAGTTAAATAGTCTTCAGAATTCTGGTCTTAATTGAATCCAACGAAGAACGCAATAGCTATCCATTCTCCATGGATCGAATGGAACGGATCGATGACGTCACATCTACCACGTGGTTTTGATCCCTCATGCTGTTCCTTTATTTATTTTTCACCTTGTATCCCGCCTCTCTTCTTTGTCAGCCACGATCAGAGTGCGCTTTATCTTTTTTTCTCCCACTCGCGCGCATTCGCTCCCTCAATGCTATCGCGAGCTGCTGTGAAATCGGACGTCGGAATAATGAGCATGAATGAACGTGATTACGTATTCGATTACTCTACTATAGGTGTGTACTACCAGATCGACTAGCGCCGATTTTAGCTCAAGTTGCGTTCAACTGTCATCGAACAATATTAAATGACTGTACTTAACGATTGTTTGGGGAACCGGTACACGAAAGATCTGTTGATTGCGATAGATCGTGATCCTGAATCATGTGACGTCATAATGACAAATGACCCTTAATTGATATTGTCTATTAATAATTTCAATTAAATTGTCACTGATCTGGGAAGAGTGGCAGGTAAGAATGATTTTTCATATGATTTATTGTGTGGCGTGACTTTATTCTCGCTTTTCGGCTACCTTCGGGTGTCGCCAACCTGATCAGAAGCTACGCTCTCGGGTCGATTCTTAGGTGAACATTGATTACGTCAATGCTCTATTTGTTATCGCTGGATAAGAGCAGGGGAGGAACCCCCTGACCCCAGTGGTGAATGCAATGCTCAGTTGTCGCCCTGGGGAAGCGGCCGTGGAGGATCTCCAAGGGTTACGTACCGATTCGCTAACGGACGCTTTCAACTTTGTTTAAAGGGCAGACTCGAAGGAAAATGATAGGAGTAATCGGCTATAAGGATCTCGACCAATCAGAATGATAAGTTCTCGAATTTGACTATTGTCAAAACAGTCTCTCTCGGGACACCGATCGAGGTGTCGCGCATTGTCTGTTCTGTCTCATCCTCTCTGCCTGAACCTAGCAACCTAAGCGGCTGCGCATTTCCGTAATCGTTCGCTCCCGTTCGTGCATCCAGTTACGTTTTCTGATTTTACGCGATCCCAAAGATCAATAGGATGCGTTAAGCTTATCATCTATTCTGATAGGTTCGGTCGGAACTCTCGTTTTGACATAGGTATTTGGGCCTGTTATACCGGAACTCTCAGGTGAAACAGGCACGTCATTTCCCGGTGACAAAAGAATTCTCGGGCGATGGTGACGTAGGTTAGTTCTCGAAGATATTTAATTTTCGTTTCGTTAGCTATCGGTGTCGAGTCAAGAAAATGCATTACAATGGATGTCGTAATAAATCCTGTTAATGATCTGAAATTAATTAACAAATGTAAAAAGAAGGTTAACAATGACGCGATTGCCTTAAGGCTGTTATGTATTGTACGGCATCGCACGTTGCCGATGTCAAGCACATTTGTCAATGACATTTCCAGCAATTCATCAGCTGTCCGTTCGATTGCTTCATCATCTAGGATGACGGTTCGTTGTATTTCCAACGATGACGGGTCACTGGGTGAAAGGCTTTGGAAATCGGTTAGTCGAAAACAACGATTGGATACCGATTGGAGGCTAAAAGTTTATCAGCTAAGAATCGAATGGTCGTCATTGATTGGGTTAGCGACGAAAAACTTTAAATGTGTTTGATGATACGGAATGAGCTTTACGGTATCTATAAATAACCTTAACGATCCCGATCAATCAAATTCCCAGTTCAACTTCAACTACGGTCAATTCCATTAAAGCTTTTTATTTAATTTCTATCGATGCAAATCCTTATCCAGAATATCGTTGAGAATTATTGATTCGTTGTAGCGAAGAGAAAAAAAAATAAAGAAACCCATTAACATCGAATGTACGAAATGATAATTCTTATTTCCTGTTATCAGCTATCAAATACGTGTTAGAGATTAATAAGAAATAGTTTTACGCGAGTGGTCACTGTGTATACGTTAAAAACGTAAGAACGAAACCGATTGGATAACTTTTGACTCGAAAGATGGGCGTGATAAATTGACTTTGCGTTTCGTGGTGACCTCTCAGGTCAAAGTTCACCGAACAAAGACGACTTGAGGATCAATTAATTTTCGGTTCGTTCTATCACAAGTAATTCGTATTTAGTTACTTTACTGGTATCTGTATAGTTATGTACACGATGCGTAAAGGGTTATTCACAACAAACGCAACCGCCTCAAGTTAGCTCGTTCATTTTATTTCAATTACGTATATAACTATATACGTATAACCTTGTACAGTTATTTCACGTGAATTTACGCTCGTATGAATTATCCGCGTACAATGATAAAAATTAGCATGTGACTTTATCATAGCGTTAGGTTATCGCTGCCATGTCCCAACATCTTCTCCGTCATTACTCAAGATAAATGATTCTGCTTATGAAAATTGGAAGACATTGTTGCAATCATGTTTCATGTACAATTAATTCGTAATATGTATATCCAATCTTTGTCACAGTTCAAATAACTAATCGCGCTTCAATTATGACTGGTAGTCTTTCTACCATAAGGATATCATCTTCTCTTCGAACTAATTCAATCCTGTATCGTGTTTGCGAAAATTTTTCCAACCTGCGTATTTGCATGTAATTGGCATATACAAAGTAGTGTCTGTTTTTACAGTGCATATATATATATATACACATACACACACACACACATATAGATATATGCACGTAAAAGTACTATACTGCGTCTTACAGGGTATTATCATCATTAAAGAGATTGATGACATTAATTATACAGAATGAAAATTACTCGAAGCATGCAGCATCGGTAGTCGAAGAAACAGTTTTATTAAAATCCATGAATACATATATATTGTATATATATATATAAACTTGTCGAAGGGTAGTTAGCAGGACTTGCGACGTCCACAATGGCAAGCGAATGTGTTTTTTTTTAAACTAAACCTTGGGACATGCGGCGCTCTAGTTCTAACCTACTCTAACCTGTTGTGGCCATTTCTTAGCTCATCACAATTCCGTCTGTCACGCATCAGAATTTTTTTCGAAAATTCGGTGCGTGTGCCGCTTTATGGCCTTGACAGTATGCCTTAAGTATGTAAATTTTATCAGGACTGTCCTGCTAAACACCAAGTGTCCTCGGTAACTGCCAATTCTTTACAATACAACAAACAAAGAGTCCTGAAAACTACCCTTCTTAAAAAATATACATATATATAAGCAGTCACCGGGTAAGGCGCGCGATCGCCAAGGAAATTTGATACGGGAATAAAATGGCGGGCATCGCCATACCGAGGCAATACTTCATGGTTTGGTGAGCAGCGAAGCCTCTTGAGTTTCTCTCTTGGCTCACCAGAGGACTTTGGTCTCGATACTCTTCGCGAGCCAACAATGAGTTATTAAACAATTATATTCGCATCAGCGAAATTACGTTTGCACGGTGATTCGGCTCGGTGATACCAACCGAGCGTAGAGAAAACGAGGCGCGGGAATACGAGCGATGGTTCAGGTGTGGACGACGTTGAGCGAGAAGATAGGAGACGTTGGTGCCGTGCAGGTAAATCGGGTTAGGGAGAGGAGAGGGAGAATGTTAAAGATGGACCAAGTGCACTGGTGGGAACGATGGTAGGTAGAGGCGGCGGTAGCGTAGTGGTGGTGGTAGTGGTAGCAGCAGGAACAGCAGCGCCGGTGTAGAGATACGTGCATGGTCAGAGACGGGCGTCTCGCTTGCAAATTGCGAGCGGGCTGAATTAATAGATCGTTAAATAACAATTCGGAGCCGCTTTACGAGGCGGCGATCAGAAATAATTTATCGTGCTATTACCAACCCGAGCGAATTCCTCATCCACGAAGAAGTAGTACCAGCATTGCGTCGATAAATGTTCGCTCCCGTGTTGTTTCTCTCGTAAACGCGACTGTGCGCTCGCGCGCATGCGCACTCGGGCCATGCGCCTTCGATCATCATGGTGGCTCCCAAAAGTGCTCGGCTGTACCACCTGCTTGAGATGACGAGCGATCTTTTCGGTGAAGGCGATAACGAGAAAAAACTCATCATTCTCGTAATCGCGAATATCTGACTTCCCGCGCGGTTGCTCTTTCGCAGGCGTTCCTCTCTTAGCGCCTTTGTTCGACGTTTATGCGCATGCGCGGAAGCGCCATTTCTTTGCTTTCCAATACGATACTCGATCTTGACTATTGTCCTTGTCCAGTCGTACGGACGACTGTCTGGATATATTTAAAAAAAAAAAAGTGTCTTTTCCTCGTTTGTCATCAATGTTTTTGCAATGTCACGCGACACCTAAAAACGTCTCAATAAACCTGCCGTCTTCATCCGCCTTTCTTGGATCTTTCCCGATCTCATTTTTCAGTCTCTTCTTTCTTTTTCTTTCTCTCCATCCGATTATCCATCCTTTGTCTACTCGTTCCTCGCCTGTCTTTCCGTCACGGTTGGCCGACCTTTCAAAAACAGTCGATCGCCACGGGCGTCGCGGTGGTCGCGGTGGTCGCGTGCACTTCCCACTCCGTCGGTTGCTCCTATTGGCGTCTTCCGAGTGAAAGTCACTGTACATTCGTGGCATTCCGCCGTTTCTTCACCGATATATGTAGGTACAAGGCTCTAGCGACGTGTACGTAAGTGGGTCAGCTGCAGACATGCACCACCTTATACCGTGTATCTATACCCCATTGCTACCGTGAGGTCCTGAACGTCAGTACCGATATCCGTCACATCCGTCACATCCGTCACAGTGACGATGACGCTCGTCCGACGATTCCTACTAGGTGGATATTCAACGCGACTAAGCGCTCTAGCAGACGACACTGCCGGAAGTGTCCATGGCGATGTTGACTCGGCGCACGCGCCTTTTCCTTCTCTTTGGCATTGTCGCAATTCGTGGCGCCAACCGAGACGGTTAAACTTAACGCAAACGGCGCCATTAAAATATCTAAGAGCCTAAACGATCATCCATTTGCAAGCCGAACGATCTTGGTCTCTAATGGTGGATCTAATTCTGGACACGATTCTTGCGGATAAGTACTGAACTCTCTATAACGTGTTATACCCGTATAGTAGCATCTGGCTCGAGGCATTCTGAAACATTAAAAAATATTTGACGCAGCCCAATGACGATGGCTCATCGAAATGATTCACACTGGCTGTTGTGTCATTGCTGTGTTATTTTTAATATACGCGAATGCCAGGGTCCGTGCTAAGGTGACGATTGTTTTGCCACACAAGACACGTACCCGGTTTGACATCTGGATTTTAGTCGTAATTTAATCCAGATTAAAGAGAAAATTCCAAACTGTTCTACCTCAACTAACCTAACCTAACCTAACCTAACTGTCATCTAATTCATACTAACCTTGCATAATCGGTGTAATTATTTGTACAATCTTGTCGCGCCGTGGTACCCGCTCGTGGAGCATAAAGATATTATCCAGTTAGCCAACTTGGAAAATACGTATTAACGTCTGAGCTTGTATTCACGAAAGTCTGTAAACGTTCTTCGACCAAAAGAATGTCCTAGCCGCTTATCTCGACAACAATAAATTAGCGCACTTTACACTTAGCGAGAAGGAGATGGATATATACATAGATAGATAACAGTATTTCCGTGATTCTATCTGACTTTTTTTTCGGCATTATTTTCTTAGGAAATACACAATTTCTCCAGTCTCCCCAGTTTACGTGCTAATTATACGCACACCCTATGATTATCTCATTCGGGGGTTCCGTGCGGACTAATTAATGATTTACGTCTGTTGCAGCGAGTCCCATCTAAACGAAGGCGGTTTTTTGCGATCGGCCACCCGCGGTTCGTCGACATTTCTGGAAGCCCATCTGATACCGGGGACCGATCACTGAGCATTAATTATCCACCGATCACTCGCCGTAATTAATTGACTTCGCTTGGCTCTCAGATCGGATCGACTTTTTGAAGGAGGATAGCGATTTTAAGTAGAGACGGAAAGAATTAGGGCAACTAGAAAATAGAGAAACGCGACGGGAGCCACGTTGCCATGTATTTTTGGATGATGAGAAAAAGTGCCAAAAATAATATTTTTCCTCTCGGTCTATAACGTGTAGCGTTTGGTACCGTTATCAATGGATCTGCAATATTACGTAATCCACAAAGATACTCATCCGTTACTATTGCAATAGTTTTAAGAGCATCCAACAATTCTTAGTATCGTACAAAATTATTACGCATCCTATCCCAGATACACACACACACACACACCGGTCCTGACTGTTTTACTCAAGAAATTCAGTAGCCTGACAATTACTCGACAAACATTTTCAAGTTGTTCACGTCCTGAGAAGATCCTCGTGTTTATCCTCCACTCTGGCATCGCGTCTGTCCTTTCCACCCCATTGTGGATTCCGGAAAGGTCCTTGGACAAGTACCTCGTGCGAGTAGGACTCCCTAAGAGAGCACAGTCAATATTGAAGCATTCTCGCGAAAATCTTCAAACACTGAACTGCTCGCCGGTCCTGACCGTGCGCGAAACTTTCGGCAAGATTCAAGAGCATTGTAACAACCGTAGGAAAGTAATAAAATGGCCGTGACTATTCAGGGATAATTTACGTACGTAGGTAGAGAATGTACATACAGAGGGGAAGGGTCGGGGGGGGGGGGGCTATATTTAATGAGGATCACGAGTAGCAACGTAAATAAGGAAAAAGTTGAAATCTTCGTGAGTACTTCTAATTGCGGCTTAAATGATGATGATAATAATAATAATGATAATAATAATAATAATGGCGCTGGCGGGTCTCAGCGTCGCCAGCAATGTTAGCAGGGCCTAGTAGAGCGGCGAGGGGGAGGAAGAGAAAGAGAGAGAGATATATTTGAAAAAAGGCGATATTTTAAAACGTGACCGTATGCGAGCGTGCAAGAGTGCGGTGACAAAACGCGTGCGGAATGAGGGCTGAGTAATTAAAATGCTGCCTACCTACGAGCCGGACTCTCCGTCCCTCCCTGTCACCGCGACGGCTTCGTTGGAAACCGCGCGCGCTCGCGCGCGCCATGCTACTCGCTGTAGAAAGTAAAAAATTGCTTGTAACCAGCAAGCGGTCGCGGCGACAGCGGTACTAATTTCACCTCTGCATTCCATCGCTCGCTTGCACGGCTCGTTCAGTCGCTGGCTGGTTTGCCGCCTTAAGGCTTGACGTTCCGTCCAGTCGCCACTTTAAAACCGTCTTTTCACTTTGCGCTTAAGTCCCTTGCCTAATGCCGAATGCCTCCCGTTAGATGTTAGAATTCACTTTAAGAATGCTACACATTATTATTCTTATAGTCAATCTAATCCGGTCGCCAGTCCGTTGGATTCAATTGATCGTCAACATATATGTGTATGTACATAGATAGATATCAGCGACAATCCGCCAGTTGAGAACAAACTTTTAAGTTCGTGCTTTATACGCTCTTAGGATATCGGATGTCTGGTTATTACGTTGAGTCGCATATGTACAGCAGTGTCTACATAGGACGTTATTTTCGAACTCAAACGAGTTTCTGAGGCTCTGATCAACGATACATGAATTACCGTCGACAATTCGTCAGTTTGAAAACGAACTTTTAAGTTCGCGTTCGAATTTTCTTTTTCTGTTTTCCCTATCGAACAGTCTGTTCGTAAACCTGCTCAATGTCGTTTGCATTATATTCTATGCGTTAATCTGGTCTCTCTTCGGTTTTGATCGGCAAGACAGATGCCGATCTTGACATCTCGGCTTGGGACTTCGTTAGCGATCCTGGTACCACTTACGTGCTACCATATCAACTGAATGGAGTTATTAATACGCGTAATTAATGGTGCGAGTCGCGAGTAAGGTATGGCCTCGTGTAAAACGGAAACGTCCCTGGCCACCATCCATCAACGTCGTTCGGATCCTGGCACTGTCGTGAGAATCTAGCAAGTTGGTTTTCTCCCCTGGGACGACTGAGAATAGAAGTTGAGGTACGAGCAAGAGGTTAGGTCTTACGAAGAGGGAAGAGGGCACGACGAAGATTAGGTAGAGGCCATCTTTCTTGAATGAACTTACTGACAAGTCCCAGTGTATTTGGATATGAGAGCAGCCTGAAGTATGGTTTCTCGGTAATACCTGGTGACAGGTTGCATGCGAATCAAGGTACCTGACCAAATCGGGATTCGACTCGTTCTCTTGGACAGTGGATGGTTTCGTTTTTTATCTTTTTTTTCGGCTAGCGATCCTGCCGGAGAATGCTCGATTCCGCTTCGTCTACTTCTTCGACGTTTCCCAGGAAGACGATATCGTGGCTGAAGAAAAGGAAGCACTGAGGTGGCTTGGAGTAAGGAAGACCAAGGTAACAGATGGTATAGGTCAAGCCCGGTAGGTAAGCGGACAGGTAGGCAGGCAGGTCTAGGTACTTCGGGATGTTGATCCTGTCTTAGAATTCTAAGGTTCCGCTTCTTCGTCCTCATCTTCTTCAGTGAGTTGCGCTTCCTAGGAAGCTGGCCTTGATGCAGAAGCGGAGAGGCAGAGATCAGAGAGCAAGTAGATAGCAGAGATGGTATAGAGATCAGACGCGGTAGTCATAAACTTCGGTATATCGATCCTGCATGTGAATTCTAGATCATGCTTTTTATACGGAGCGTTGACTGATGTTAGTTATTCTTGGATCTTGAGTGGGGAGGGATCAGGGATCAAGGATCTCACGACATCGTAGTCCAGATGAAATTAATAATTTACTGAATTTTTCGTCAGATCCCTCGTTCCTCGACCCACTGTAATCCCATTCCGCATTAGCATTTCATTTTGTATCTCCAGTCCGGTCACTAAGGATCAAGGATGAAGCTCCACGAGATAATCTAGCAGATAAAGTATAATGAAAGCAAAAATAACAAATAAAAGTAAGCAAAGAAGAAGCTTCTTCACGAGCATGATGGAAACGTTATTCAAAGGTAGCATATAGGGATAATCGTACTTGGCAGTGTGCAGCTTCATAATTTCACAGATTATTCCCATAACCCATTAAGTAGATGCATAAGCGTGTCTTGGACGTGGTCCGAAGTGGTTCGAATGAGTCCGTAAGATCTCTAATAAACACGGCTATTGTATGGTAATCCATAAATATATGCTATGTATGTACAAGCTCGTATTTTACGCTATACTGACCGTGTCACGAGACGTGCGTGCTGTAGGCTATAAATGCATACTGTATTTTATACGTTCGTATATTTCATAAGGTAACGTCGAATAAAACATACCGGACGATTCCCAACCAACTTATATCGAAAATCGTCCAGCATATCGAATAATGAATAATCGAGGCGAAGCGCTGATTTCTCAACCGGGGAAAAAAAAAGAATTCGATTCGCCCAAGCAAATCGAATGAGCGATCTTATCGAATTGAAATGACGGAGTTTGCGTTTATTTCGATCGAATTAAGACGACGACTTCCGGTTCCGGTCCCTCGTGGCGCCCTCTTACCACTTCACGTAATTTCTCAGCACCGACTTGAACATTGGCTACAAAAGTCCCAACGCCCACCAGGTACGATTGCATCAGGCTAACGAATGAGGTATAAGCCGATTCGTGTCTGATCCTATTGTAGTGGTAATTACCGATGTGTTTTGTCACCCACGTGACACTCCCACTTACGCGATACTTCCGTTTTTCTAATGATCGCTTGACGTAACCCTTTCGTCGACCCTGCACCTTTCACCAATTTCCCATGCTATATCATCGAGATCAACACTTGCGATACTCGATCGTCTTAAATTTTGAAACCAAAGCCTAGATCCGTGCACGGTTTATAAATCGCCCGAGTCACGGCATTTACTCCTGTCGTCTGGTTTCTTTACACCTTTGGGAAATCACGATTTAGAGCGGTTGCGAAAGTCGAGTGTGGCGTCCGTCCGTGTGTCTGACTGTGTCTGTCTGTCTCTACTAAGTACCTGGAATCTGCACAGTCTCTCCGGCGAAAGGTACTCCTTGGGAAAGGGATTGGGAATAGCTCCTTGGGAATAGCTGGATTGTCGTAGTACATAAGATACTATACCTACGTAACGTGCATTAGAAATAGTATATAAACGTATTAATATATCATATAATCCCAAAGTATCTAATTGAAAAAAAAATTGACGCGACTTCTAAAAAAAGGACCCAACAGTGGCGTCTGAGTTGTATCTTTAGTTTTTTGACAATTTTCAAATTCAATTCATTCACCGTCAATTAAATTTTTTTTTCAATGTGCACGCCGTACCAATTCAAACCAGTACCAGACTAATGTAAGTACAGTGTCTATCCCGTCCTTCGAGTCCCATCACGAAGAGACAATGAAAAGAAACCCGACGAGCTCTTGTTAGCTGAGCTATTATCGTTAATTAAATAGCGCCTCGCTATCTCGACTCTGTGGTACAGACACACGAGTGCATACGCACCTACGTGGATACGTATATGGGGATATAAAGTCACGTACACATTAGAAAGAATCGTCGTCACGCACGTTAAGTCCGTATGATACCGGGAGACTTTAATTGTCCATTCTTCGACAGGGCTTCACGTTTTCCTTCCACAAAGGTATAGTCACACTTTTATACCGTCTCGATGAGAAGTAGAAGAAAAAAATATAAGAAAAAATGAATATAGATACGACGAG
The DNA here is from genome assembly GCA_030142285.1 of Calameuta idolon. Lineage (NCBI taxonomy): Eukaryota > Metazoa > Arthropoda > Insecta > Hymenoptera > Cephidae > Calameuta > Calameuta idolon. Next base: position 376,692 of record JARQSV010000274.1, on the reverse strand, counting down.
TGTAGCGCATGCGCAGTGCGACGCAACGACCGTGTGGTGTTTTTGAATAATGGATAGAAAGTCCAAACAAACATGGCCGCGTATCGCGTGCTTTAGAGTCCAGCCTCGTGCTCTGGGGTTGTTTACGAGCAGGGGTTGCCCCACAGCCATTTTCAGCTTCCCAGCGGACAACTAGGAAGCCAGAACCGTACCCGCTGCTTTCACGGATACAGCATTATTCCAACGGTTTGCCACAGCACGCCCTGACCTCGCGCAACTTTATGTTTATACGATAGCCAGGACCTTATCCTGATGCTACATGTCACCCACTGTCGTGATCGTGGTCTTTTGCTTACTTATGTATATACGTGTACGTTGATGCTATTTTATGTTTCCGTGGAAAGATGAGAATTTGAATTTCAAAAAAAAAAAAACGCCATTCTTTTTTACAAAAAAAATGCAGTTGCATCCAACATTCGTTATCGATCATGTGCAGGTAGCGAATTTCCAAAGATTCACGGGTACCGTCTTTGACCGTCAACCATTGAAAGGTGCATCTCCGTGAATTGCCACGTGGCGGCAGCACCGTAGTTATACCTTCTCTATCGCGTAGGACGGGAAAGTCTGGTTTTGCCAATTGAATAAAAAATTGATAAATTATGCGAGTCAAGATGGACGGTAGTGTCCGTTGCGTGGGTGGAGGCTGGTCTAACTGGATGCAGGTGCAAGAGCAAATACAAGTGCAAGCTCGGGAGGTCATCATAGGCAATCACGCACGGTAGCTCGATGTTCTCGTTATCCTTGATGCGGATCCATGAATGCGCCAGAAGTTCTACTAAGTAGGGATATATTCTTAGGTCCTTGTCAGGAACCAAACGCTCTCGGCGCTTCCTGAAGATGACCGACTGTTAATTCACATTATATGCATACAGTGAAAACTAGTTAGCCGTATCTGCACGACAACCTGCTACAGATAATTCATGCGTATTTTGCACCATTATTCACACGGCACTCCGACGGATCGTTTGAAAAACTTGAGAAAACACGTTCAACGCTTTCACTGATAATAGTCGCCGACCTCAGCTGTCGCAATTTATAAAGGAGGATTCACAAGAGACTCTACCTGCAGTACGTACGTACTATCGTGGGTACGACGGGTAGATAACATCATACGAATTCCATTGCTTATCAAGACCAGTCCGACTGCGCATGCGTGCGAGCATTATAAACAAGAGTGAAGTAAGCAAGGAGTCAGGTATAACATTGAAAAGCGAACGATACCATGACATAATTTTCACATAAATAATAACTAATGACTGTATGGACCCAGTGAATATTTCTTTCCAGATATCCAACAACAGGGGAATGACGTGTAAGGTAACCGAGTATAATTAATATCACTGTGCAGTTAATTATGCCATGAAAACAATGTTGTCTATTCTCTATCTTTTGCATGCGCAACTGCTAATAACAGGTAGTCGGACTCCAACGAGCCGAGCTACAGGTCTTTGCAAAAGTTTATCGCCGTAGTACTCGCATGCGCGTCCTAGTAATGGACGCTATCATAGAAACACGATATAACAATAGGTCCCATTCATTCACGATAGCTATACGTACGATAATCTATTGTGAAGTTATTATTATTTTACAGACGATTTCATTGTGCCCAACCTATACGTGTCTAGGGCTTACTGACAAGGCTTTAAATACTTTCCGTGCGCACTGTATTCAATTGTCATTAACAGTAGTAGAGTTCAGAGACACCAGTCGAACAATGGTCGATTTTTCACATACGTCCGATACGCATACGAGCGCCGTCTGATTCTAATTAATTCAACAATTATCAAAAGAACCTGCGTGTCTGTGTCTAAAATGCAAAGTACATTACTTACTGCCGATGGCCTGTCTTTTCCAGTATTCTTCTCGTAGCACACTTATATGTATAGCGGAGGGAGAAATATTTTATAGCTCGAGAAGGGATTAGAGGCGAAATGGAAGCGATAGGAAGAGGTGACGAGTTTAAAAAAGTATTACTCCTCGTAATGCGATTTGTACGATTATCAGATGAGGCGTGCGTGTCGCAGCGCGCGGACAAAAATCGCTCATGCGTTCCGGACGTGCCGAGGTTCGCGAGAGAAGAAGGCCGATTTCGAGAGAGCGTCGGTCATTGTTTTTGTCACGATCGTAGCAGTTAATGATAACATTCCTTACGAGTGGATTGGAAAGGGGGAGGGGGGATCTTGAAATTCCACCATACCATTTCTCTCTCTTTCTTTCGATCCGTAACTTTACTTTTTTTTCTTTCTCTCTTCTTCGACTATGTTATCAGTTGGTTGCACATCCACGCATTTAATTGCGAATAATGATACCTTTTACGGAAACACTTAACAACTATCGAGCAACTGACAATGGGTGTCCAGTATCGCTGACTGTTACTACGCATGCGCCGATGTTATAGTAGAGTCTACCAACGTGAGATCAACTAACTGTATGTGTCATTAAACGTTATCCCACAGATTCGAGTAATGGAATTGAGGTTATTAAAAATTGTACGTCGGGAATCGTCGAGATGCAAATTCAAACTGAATTAATCGATTGGTTCGAGTGACTTTAGTAAAAGTTTAATCGGTGAGAATCTCAATAACTATTTTTCCTAATCGACCGTGCTGGCATTGAGTAACCAGAGAAAATACCCGTCTTTACGCATGAGTTAGTAATTATCGCTTCCAGGGTTACTAAGTAATTATTTCGTCCTGGCCACCTGGCGGGCTTACCGAACGTTAACCAGCCAGCTCGCATTTCCACGAAATCATTTGGTACCCTGGAACGCCCGGATCCGTGCGCTACGTGGAAATTACGATTAATATTGGGGGAGAGGAAAGAAACTGTCTATCCCAACTCGTGCATGAGCAACGTGTACGCATCCAGGGCCGAAGATCGTTGGTCGTATAGGTACTCTATGTAGTTCCATACTCGTCCACCGATATGCAGGAGGGCGCCAGGTAGATCTCTGTCTATCCTGTATATAAAACAGTCACGAAAGAGGTTAAGCCAATAGAAATGGAGATGCAACACGACCGGAAGAGGGTTGGACGTTTTTCTCGACGACGCGGACACTGCGCATGCGTAGCATCAGAGTACCTCATAGAAAATTCTATTATTCTATTCTTATCATCTCGGTGACAGGGTACAGCATTGACAAGCGGATACATAATGCAACGTGAGGTTCTCTGAGCTTGCGCGCCGGACCGGATGCGCCCACACCGGACCTGCATATAGTGATATCGTCCTCCTAGAAGCCGTCCACGCGCGTTGCTCAGGTTGAATGTCCGCCTTTACCTATTTCGTCTCGCTTCCTTTTTTTTCTCCTGCATTATAACTCTGGCTCCTGCAGTTCCTCGGTTACACAGGTATAGAAGGTTAAAGCAGGCCTGGTCGACTGCCTACCTGCTTGCCTAGGCACAGCGTATATCATTGCGTTTATGACTATTCGGTTTGGTTTACGTTGTATCAGATTCGGTGAGCTTAGGCTGGGAACGCTAGGCCGTGGTAGCTATCCATTAAAGTTAGTTTCGCATAATTTCTACGACTGCACATAAGCCATTCTAAGATTTTATTAGCGGACCGCCGTGGGATTTTATTCGTTAGACAGTCTCAGTTAGCCAGTCGTTACACGTGGGGACCACCTATGTCGCGACTTCGTGAAGTTCTCAATTTCTTCCAGCATAGGTTTATACGATGACCTTTACGAGCGCGTGCATAATTATGCAATGTGGTGCACAGTACGAAAATGCGCGATCGGAGATTCCGGCTGTATAGGCATTGCGCTGTTATATGGAGATGCAGTGCGAGGTTCTCTCCGTTTCGCGCCTAGCGCATCTAAAGGTGACGCACGTGATCGCATGGGGTGCAGAGTGCAGCATTGTTTTAATTAACGCGCCACGTGTTCTTTTGTACCATCTTGAGTGCATTCATTCCTCCCGAACAATACTCCGATGCTGAATGCATCTGTTCGTAGCTGCTCTCGTGGTGGGATTTTCTTTTTCCTCTCTTTGTCTTTATTTTTTTTAATTATTTTTAACAAACGCAATTGTCCAGCAAGCTCCCAACATAGCATTTGCATTCTCTACGACTTTTACCTTTAATACGTCACTCGATGTGAATTGCACCCTTAGCCTTTGAAATATTTCATTTCGTTGCTGCAACGTAAGGGTTTTTAGAAAATACGTGATTTTTACAACTCCTACTATTGTTTTATGTGTAATCACGGGGAGCAATGGGCAGGGGCAGGGTGTTCGAAGAATTCGATGTGTAATTGATTACAATGGTAGGGAGAAAAACAATGAGCCCGACATCATGCCACTTTGGCTTTGGGTCAAGACAATGCACCAATTTGCATAAAGACGCTGGTAGATGCTTAATTTGCGATTGGTGGTGTGATCGACGAGAAACTACCATTGCGCATGCGCCCGTGATGCATCGATTGCAATTTTGATTAATCGATTATTTTCGAAATAGATTCATTTCGCTTGTCTGCTCCAAAGTACATTCACTAATACATAAACGAGCGTCTGTCTCTATGAACGATAATTTTAATGATTCCGATGATCCTAGAGTGAAATTTATTAAAATATTAATCTGGTATATCTATATCTGTATACAGATCTGTAATTTTATCAGGACGCTGCATTTGAGTACCGAGTTACAATGAAAGTTAATCTAACTAGCATGAACTTATTACGAAATGTATAGGAGCAGAACATATTTTTGGGGGTCCCATTGTTCCTTGGATATACCGCGGGATGTCTTCCGGTATCTTTTGTCCAGGAATACCAATACCGCGACCACGTGTGGTGGCTCGTATGTTCGGCGACTAGAAATTGGACGAGTGAAATAGAAAATACGTCGAATAAAAGAACTGGATAGAAAGGGGGAATGTTTATCAATAACACGAGCAGAGTAGTTTCATAATTTTGAAAAATGGTTCGATACGGTACAACGAGTTTCCATGTTGAGCGTCACTGTACGTAGCGCTCGAGCGATCGTTTTTCCTTTTTTTTTGTTTCCTCTGTTTTTATTATTTCCCTATCCCGATCGGCACGTCGCCCCGTACTATTTCATTGTTGTGAATGCATGCAAATTGTGATCCCCAGCTTGAACGGGGTGCGAGCAAGTATCAATTCCAACGGGATTAATTCAGGCGCAGTCATTGTTTTTTGCGCGTCACAAAAACCACGTGGGAAGCCCGCTGTTCGGATTGTTCAGAACTGTTTGGGACAATATATTCGAGGATCGGTGAAAGGGTTCCAAGACCGCGGGAGAGTACGAATTTAAATGAAATGAAAACGTGTATGCGTCACTGTTCGTTAGGTCGACTCTGATCAAAAGTTTGACGTTTACTGTGAACAAATAGAATGTCGAGCGACTATTTTTTTTTCTTTTTCAAAAATTCATCATCTACAATTCTTTTAATATATACCCCGTTTGTCCGTTTTCTTTCAGAAGGACGATTTCGTCGGCATTTCTTCTGCGCTGCGTCATTATCTACCAGAGACAAATGCTCCCTATGTCCTCGACGTGGACCTGGACTTCTTCAGCACGAAAAATCCGTTCAAGAGCCTCCACGATAGGGCGAATCTCTATGAACGACTATCGCAACTATACTCCTTTAAGAGACCAGAGTCAACCGCTCCGGAGGTATGTAGGCGTTCAATCTAAATTCCAATAGAAATAGGATCAAAACGAGTAGAAAAAAAAGAAAGAATAAAGATCTCAGATCAGCAGCTGACGATTCATAAATTCCAATACACGTATATACGTATTGCGTAATTTATCAAGTATTCCATAATACACTCGGCTTGTGAAATTCTGATGAAAGCTCGACCAGAAGATCCTATAACCGGTACACATATTATGGAGATGAAGTAAGGTCCTGTGTGGTGGATGGGGTCAGAATCCGCTATGCTAATGGGGTTAGATTAGTAGCTGGTGTAAGTGGGAATTCAGAATTCACGTCACACGCCTTAGGTAAGACGACGGGACCCGAGCGTAGCCGAGGACGGTCGAGTCCCGATCGGTCTTTAATAAATGCGGCTACCTGTCTTACGCTGAGAACTCGGCTGGCCATTGTGATTGTAATCGGTGGCTTCAGGTCACCGGGCGGCCGGGTCAGGGTCATTCTTGAATTATTAACGCTTGTATCCAACCCACCCCAGAGCGTAATACGAAGTGCAGTACGTCACAGATAGGACGAAGAGACTTCAGGAAGTTAGTTTAAAGAATTCCTCTTGACTCTATGGATTATGCATTCCTCCTTTCGCAATGCAAATTCCGTATGCATTGCTCAGACAATACGGTAACCTTAAAAATCAAACTAATGGATGATTATATGCACTGCATCTTATAAAAACATCATCTGACCACCATAGCGAGTACACAAAATACACAAATTGAATTCCTGACACGTTTGCGATATCGACGACCTTTGACCTCCTCTTGTCTCGACAGACAGATATTTTTCCGCCCCTTTACTAGCCAACCCCTCTCACCCCGTATCGATCGAATTGACGTGTAAAAGGACCGTACTTTTTTTTCCACGCTCGCGACGTCCCGCTGCGTGGCTATAAAAGAAAAAGGTGTGGCGGGGGTCCTGGTTACGGTATGCAGAGTGGGGACCGGGAAATTTTGGCGTTCCGGCCTTAGCGGACCCATCCGGCTGTGCCAAAAAGGTGCCCCATTTGAAGTATGCAGATGAGAGCGTGAGAAACCGTAAGGTCGTTGAAGGGTTGCTTCCTAGGAGTTTCCGGAGAAATCTTCTTGAAATTAAATTCGAGTACGGACAGCAAAAGGGCGTGGTGGTAGGAAAACCACGTTAGTGGTCCTGGCGGACTGCCGTCGTCTGAAACCGCCCCCTGGGACTTCGAAAGGAATAAATCCAATTCCTGCAAATAAAACGTACGAAGCCTCCTTGCGACTACTGCTGCCATCTACAGTCTTTCTATTTGGGCCTTATTGCACCTTTTACTCTCTCTATCTCTTTTTATCACCCTTATACACTTTCTCTCTGTCTCTCTGTCTCTCACTCACTCATGTAACTACTGCCTCTGTTTCTCACCCTATCTTTATTCATTCCCCCTCTCTCTTTCTATGCCCTCTCTCCGTTTCACTCCAGCCACCCCTCCTCGGAATGAAACACGGACTGAGGGTAACTCGATATAATCCGAGTTTTCCGCACAGCACGAGACGCTCCGCGGAATTCGTTAGCGTCGTTGCGATGGTAAGAAGTTCGCTGCCCCGGCGAGAATCTTGTTGCGGTAGGTCGTGTCGCGTAATTACCTTCTCTCACGGAAGTCCCGGCAAGTTGCGAGCTCTCAAGGTCGTCCTCTCCATCCCCCGCAATTAAGACCTCCGACAATTAGATCGATAAACACGACGGGATGGTTTATAACGTTTCACCCTCGTTTGCTTCCATTAAGTCGTCTTATGGGTTTTATCGTTACGGGCTTCTTCGTCACTTTTATCCACGTGGTGTAAACGGGGTAGATCGGAGACCCAATGACTTGGATGATGACGTTAGTACCTTCTCGATGACAGTACTGTCACCGTAATTCGAGCATGGCTTTCCGTGCCTTACCCCATAGTTAATGATCACTGAATCGGTACTGATCTTTTCCGAATGAAACGGTCGATGATCGTAATGATTCTCTTGAAAATGATCATCTCAGTGGATCGGTAGCAAAGAATGAAATTCATTGAAAGAATTTAAGGGATGACAGTCATTTATGTTTAGTCACAATTGAATCATGCTTCGAATTTGGATATCGTGGAAATGAATTTTACAAATAGACGGGCAATGCAGAAAATTGAAGATGGACCAGCATCGCCATCTATGAGAGTCGATAGGAACGAGGGTGGCTTTGCAGTTTCCCAATAAGCCGCAATATCACAGGGTGACGTGACGAGCGACGCCTACGTCGACGCCGACGCCGTGCATTCAAGATGGCCGCGGATCGTTAAACGGCCAGGCGCAAACCCCGTGTCAGAGATGGGTAGATAGAAAAGCCTGAAAGGGTGGGTTCATTCTTAATGGGGTCATGGGGCATCCGTACTAACAGACGATGCTCCTAACGTTTCCCACATTTGAATCCTCAAAACTGCCAAAATAGAGTACAAAGGAGATATAAGAAAAGTGCTAAAGAATCCGTCACGGACTTATAATTGAAACTCTACCAACCTGCAAGGCTCCATTGGGTCCCCATCATAAGATCTAGCAGTTGTAATTGAAAACCGAAAAGAATAAAACGTAACAGCCGGAGCTGTTTTCACCGTAGTCTTTGAGGGTTCAACGACCCTACGATCATTGTCAAGGCAAAAAGGGTACTACTCGCGGTTCGCACATGTCAACTACATACTGACCACAGCCCACGTGTCATCACCAGATGATGCAACCTCGATTGGGCAAGCAGCCAATATAGCCAGTCCCAGGAGTGGAGAGGACTGCGAAACTGGACACCCTGTATAACGACCCCATGTCGTAATTACCATTGAGGAGAAACTGCCTCAATTTCGAGAGCACATGGGCTCCATCGGTATCGTCATCGACGCGGTGCATGACCCCCCTACAGGTGGTATGCAGGTAATCGGAAGTTCAGTGACCTCTTGGATGCACGCAATACCTCATGACGCATCTATGCAATTTTCTGGGTGCATGACGATAAAGCAGCTCTCGCCGAGACACGGATACGAGCGTGAGTACCTTACGTTTTGTAAACTGCATCGAGAGTGCATACAGACGATAAAGTGGTGCAAGCAAGTAGGATGCATTTGAAATTATTAGAAAAACAAAAAAGTTGCATATGCAGTCCTCTATGCACCGAACGACGCCTGTTATTAGACTCCGTGAAGCTCTTACGTTAGACGTACTTCTTGACTGAATGTGCACCCAGTACATTGCGGTGCATCGCAGTGCACTTATGAGCCGATTGATCACTTTTTCCAAGTGGCAAGCGACGAACACGTGGGCGATCGCGTGGTACGTAGGCATTATAACACTTGCAGCAATTGTATATCCAGGGAGCAATAGAAAAATCGCGTAGTTTGATATATACCAGATGTATTGATATTGACGCTGATCGATATCATTATTCGATACTGTAAACTACGATTGTGACGACATATATACAGTGCACCTATTTATTCCGGATAGCCCAGTGAATGGTGTTTTATTCGTTTTCTCAATGAGGAAACGCTTATTTAAGGACGCGTCAATTTCTCCAGTCATCACCCAGGTGCATAAGTGGATCTCACTTACTGCATTACCCGGTGCATTGCACAAGTATACAAGAAGCGTGTCGACGACGTCACACGACGACCTGACGAAAGAGTCTATTGATAGAAATCGAAGTGGGCGACGTGGAGTATCAAGCTTCTAGCCTCCCGAAGAGTTCGCTCCTATAAAACGACTGCCCACGGTGCTTTTACGATGGCGTCGTGAAAGGTTCGAGAATTGCACCGTGTCACGTCGCAACTGCAACTGCAACTGCAAGAAAGAGAGAGAAAGAGAGAAACGGTACGGCAGTTTCATATGTATACATTAGTACATGAATATAGTATATATGTATATACGTGGCAGTGGATCTGGTATGTAGATTTGCGCAGGTGTCGGCGACGTTTGCCCAGCGTAATTTTTAATTTTAATTAACCAAAGAGAGAGAGAGAGGGGGGCGAGAAAGAGAGAGAGAGAGGGGGGCGAGAAAGAGAGAGAGAGAGAGAATAAAGAAGCGCACCACTACCTCCTCCTCTCTTCTCCCTACCATCATCACCCCTCACTCTTCCCTATCCACCTCAGTTTCTCGCTGCACGGCCCAACCGGAGAATGCACATAAATGCATCCGTAATGCGGTAGGGCCCGTCGACGTCTCTAACGACGTCGTTCCTGTCCCGAACATTTCTCTTTCAGCTCCGCTCGTTGCTGCCACCGTCACTACCGCCTCCTCACTCTACGACCGGCACCTTTCTCTTTCACTCGGCATAACAGTCTCGCGACCAGTTTCAGTGTCAACTATAGGTGACTGTTTTCGAAAAATATTTCACCGAAGGAATTTCAGTAAATACCAATATCCATTATATACATATATATAATATATATATACGTACATACACGGTACACGCGACTATTGCCGGCAAAGTCAGTGCAGTTAATGGCGCATAGCGGAAACCACTACGCTGGCGCAATTATCGAAAGGAAAGTGAGCGTCAGTTAGCATGCTGGTATTGGCAAGACCATACGAGAGAAATAACAAAAGAAAAAGATGAGGCGAAAAAGAGTTGTTTTTATGATCCGGCAATAAGTTCTCGTACGATTCCGCATCCACACTCAGCATCATCAGTGGCTGGATTTACCGACTGAGTTTGCGTATTTAAATTACATGAGAGGAACAGAGACAAGAATAGGTTTGCGGGGAGGCAGGAGTTAATGAGGCTGAGTATACTATAGAAAATTATAGTGCTACACTAGCGCCATCTATCTCACAGAATTCAAAGCGATATTGCGCCTTGTTATAACGATAATGTCGAGGATTCGTGATTGCCTTCTTGAATCTGCAGTAATCGAGTTGCGTATTTTTATTATCGCAGGAACAGGAAGACTCGGAGAAGCACAAAACTGATATAACTGGACTCGGTATCGGCGGTTAAACTTCCCGGATTTTGGCTCTACGCCGTGTGGCGGCGCGATGCGCAATTCTTTCTCGAAAGTGAGTTAGGTGCATCGCGGTATCGTCATGGCATGTGTCATCCTATCGTCGGGAAGCAGCCGTCGGAGGGCGTTTGCACCGATAGTCACTTTATCGTCGAGCTATTTATCGCCTAGGGAATAATCGGAGCGGTTCGTATAACGCGAGAAATCAACCAAATGGCTGACCAAATACAAAACCCTATTGCGATCTACAGTGTGTCTGCATTAGTGTTCTAGAGGGTATCGTAGCATTATGGGAGCCAATGTAGCCTCTAGTATTTATGAATACGCCCTGTTGGAGTGATATTCTGGTAGTAGCCACTAGGTGGTAGTAGTGGCTTCTGAAGACGGCGAGGCATCTCGGGTGTACAAGGAGAACGAAAGGGAAAGAGAAGTAGAAAGAAAAAAGATTGAGAGCCGGCCGGAACACAAAGGACCATCGACCTGCCGAACCAGTTTCGAATCTGGTTGAGATGAGACTCGGCAACGAACGCAACTTGATTTATTTATCGTACAATTACATCAATTGTGACGTGGGCACATCGTGGGACTGTGAGGGTCCAGACTACCGAGTTAGAAACCAGCTTCCCCTCTTCTCATTACAACCCTTTACCAACCTCTAATACACCTATGGAATGCAGAATGCCTCTTTCACGTGACCGAATCTCATCACGTGATCCACAATCTCGAAATACAGGCATTGCTTGCGTTTAAATATTTGCTTTTCACTCGTACAGTCATTTATTCACGTGGTCCTCAGTCAAACGGGAAGTCCCTCGTCTATCGAGTCAAGGAGCGACTTCCTATTTTAAATTACAACCCTGTATGAATCTGATCCACTTGGAGGATTCAGAATACCTTTTATGGATCTGAAATCTGAATGTCGCTAATTTTAGTTACTTTGAAATGTATCTTTCTTCACACCAGAAGTTAACTATTTACCTAGTCAAAAGCCAACTTCCCTTCTTTAACCGCGAATCAGGTCTTCCGGACGTCCAGCTAACTGTGATCCAAAATTGTTTTCCACATTTGGGAAAAGACGTACGCAGCCCGCTGGCTTGTATAAAAAAAAATACTTTAGCACGAGACATTTCGAGCTTGCGCGACCGTCAATTAAATGCGAGGTTCGGTGATTAACTTGTAACACCTTACAAGTTTGATATAATATGAGAATTCATGTATTTTGTTCCATGATTCAATTTTGAGATGGTTATGTAAATCTTAGTGGAAATAGTGCCAGGGAAGTTTTAACATATACTTTATTCTTGCAATGATCCAGATGACTAGCCCAACCTACTTAACGGAACAGCTTAGAAGAGAAAGTACCACGAAATGCGAAATATCGAATCGTTCTAGCCGAGTACAGGAAAAGTGTCTAAATTAAATCGAAGTGACTACTCTGCTCTTCCATCGGTAACGTTGACATGGACGATTTCATTCGCTCCCGGGAAAACATGGCGAGCCTTAATTTATGCACCCCTTAGGCACACCATTTCATCCCCGTGCTGTCCATACAAAAACTGCGTCATTCCTGTCGAGCAGAAATAGCTAGTTTCGAATCCACCTTATCCCCCCCCCCCCCCTTCAGGCTGTAAAGTTCCGTCGAAATTTTTACACAAAATATTCAAACTTCCTCCAACATGTTCAAATCCTTATGTCCTATCTCCCGTTATGGAAGTCAATGTTCCAATGTCTTTTTTCCGCCTTCTATTAATCCGCCTGTTTCATTGGAAATAACTGAACGCTCATTGGCTGGGGTTTGTAAAGGCCATAGGTACCTCCTTGTCTCTTCTTGGGGGGGGGGGGGTTCGTAAAGTTTACGAGGGTGTTTCGGGACTTTGTCAGCACCCTCGTTCCTGCTCATCCTGCTCCTATTCCTGACGACACTAGCAGCAGCAGCAGCAGCATTCGATTTTCCCATTTAATCTTCAAGTGACAAATGGCCGTGGCACTGATTTGGTGACTCAAACATAATCCTGTCACCACATGCAAACATGGGCCCTACCGATATATATCGAGTCCCTGCCAATAGGGGTAATCTTTCCAGAGGGAAGATATATAGAGTAGATTTACGATAGATCTAAAACGATGGCGATGACAGTGGAATAGGCATTCGTAACAGTGACGATTGAAGTATGTCAGAAAGTAGCTCGACTATCAAAATTTTTTGGAAAAAAACTTTTTTTAACTTGAAATATTCAAACTCCGTTTCAAATATTTTTGCTTAAAACTGTCTTTATCAAAAAATGAAACTTTCGCGAACAACAGCTGTCGAGCGTTAATCGATATATGATCTTTGATCCTAAAGTATTATTTTTTTGTTGATTTTATTTTTTTAGACTTACGTATTTATTCTGTTGTTATTGTTGTCGTCTCGTTCAAAGAATATCAGCTGGATGATCAACATAATTACAATGGCACGATTTTTAGAAAAGCCTTGTAACTTCGTTGATTTTTAATTCTTCTCTTGGCACAAAAAACGATCTCGTTTCTCATGGTTGATCTCCACTGTTTATATCTGACCTTGACGATCTTTCGGCAAGTCCAAGAGCACGGTATGAAGTTCCTACTTTCTGAATACTACGTAGGAACTCTATACCTCGCTGCTGGATCTCTACCATATTCATGGTCAGTGACGTCTTCATTCTTCGATCTTCGCTTGTACGAGACAAGATAAAATATATAATGACAAGAGAAAGGAAAAAAGAAAGAAAAAACGGAGAAAAATTCTTCTCCTATTCCACTTCGTTTTAGGCTTTATGAGAACCGTTCAAAGTCCATATGCGCATATATGTGCGCCCAGGGTACCTGGATGCCCGTACGTAACCCACTGCGTCGAACTGGTTTCTTCGCTTGAAAAGTTGAAGATCATCGAAAGGATCGAGAGTAGGGAGCGCACAGGAACGTTTCGAACACACGAGCACAATAAAAAGAGAGAACGAAATAGAAAAAGAATTTCAAAGAAGGATAAAAAAAAGTGAAACCCGTAAAATTCACGAGACGACGCGAACTCCAACAGCCATAAAACTGAACAGCACGAGCGTCCGCGCAGAACTGAAGACCCGGTTCGACGAGACACATACGCCGAAGACACACACGGGCCCCGTGATTTCCCCTTCTTCGTGGTTTCCGCGCGACAGTGACGCCCCTGGCGGTTGAGGAGTGACACACGACATTCGGCAGGAAGAACAAGAGGAAAGAAGGAAACTAAGAAACGAGGGAACGTGTCAGAACGGAAGCCACACCCAGTAGACGAAGGAGAACTTGAGAACTAGAGAATTCCATGTCTATCGGTCCCGAAGCAGAGGGCCCAAATATTTGGGACCCGAGAAAGAGTGGCTCGGCAAGGAGAGGGGAAAAGAAGTTATATAAGAAAAATTAAAAAAAAAAGCCAATTAGACTCGAAGCTTTATCGTAGTGGAGAAGCCAACCGAATTACAATCATTGTATAATTATTCAAAGCAGCTGCCGTCATCGACCTCCCGCTGAACCAATCAGACCTTAAAGCTCTACTGATTTCAGTTCCCGCCATTATTCAATTCGTAATGTTATCCTCGCGTATATCATTGACATTTCACATTTGCCCAACAAGAACTCTCCATGAGCCAATAGCTACCGACTCTCAGTCTTCCTTCCTTTTAACTTAATCGACGACGCATAATTTTTTAAACGTACTGTACCACAAATAGATAACGAAGATCGTTACCATACATGTAATTCTATTTCGGGGCCGCGTGGCGCTAATTGCAAGTGAGGGATCTAATTAATATCCATGAAAGGGACTGTGAATCTAATAACGAATTCGTGTCGTGGGGCTTGGTGCGTGGGCATTGACTTACATCTGTTGATAATGACGATCACGATAATGGCTCCACGGAGCATCAAGGAAGAGCAAAATGCCTTCATCGCCAGTCCCTAGATACTGGTTGTAAGAAAATATCAGTGGACTCTGGTAAGATTAGAAATGGCGAAACATGCATAGTACACTAACTTGACTATTAGTACATATATATGGGACGTCTATATAAAATACATACGTACACGCTCAGAACGAACTAGAACTGAAAGAGAGAGGGTATCCTCTCTCCCTGGAGAGAGATCAAGGTTGCAAAGTGACTCGGATGACGCAATCGCCTGCAGCTGCATCCGGCGACATCTAATTGCTCCCGCTTCGTCATTCCGACACCAATGCCAGTCACGAAACTAGCCTCATTTACAGCCCGCGTTCTGGTAGGTGGCCGAGGGATGGGGAGGGGGGAGGGGGTGTTAGCCAGCGATAGTAGAATCGATTGACATTTTGAAAAATCACTGAGCCACCATAGCTGTCGAGCATTCGTCATTGAGAAAAGTTTGCGAGTTGCCAATCAAAACTTCAGTCGTGGATTCTCAACCAGAACGGGGAATCCCCTACTACAGGCATGTGAACGTATGACTATCGCGAACGTCTTGCGTATATTTACAGGTAAAATCGATCCCGCCTGAATGGTTTACGAGTTTAGTTTGCGAATTTTGTCGATAGTCGCGACCGTAGCGCCATTGTCAACTCCTATGTGCATTAATTATGTGATTCTTTAACGCAGATGCTCAATGATCTAGGACATGTGGATATATATATATATACATATACATGCATAAGCAAAACACACCCCGTATAAGATTTCCAGCGTCATTAGGGATCCAAGATGTAATCTCGGGGGGTGAATTCTCACGAGGGATGATATTATCCTCGGGTAATAAGGTGGATATGGAAATTAGAGTTCACTGATATTCTCCTGAAACCTCATTCCCTCTCGCTAGTATCCCTTTCTTCTGCTAAACGTGCATTTTCGTAGGTATAGGAACTCACTGGCATCCCTTAAAATTATATCGATCTGTATGTAGCTTGCACGATGAATTTTCGTAAATTTGTCATACAACGTACGATGACTTTAGTAATAAATTTATATCGTCATTTAATATTTCAATGGCAATGAAGTCATTGATGCGCGTAAGAATCGTATAATAGCGACTGCGTACCATACGAGCCATGCGTAGTGCAGGGTCAGAGTGCATCCCCCACAGACGACCTTTTGGAAAAGCAGGATCTGTTCGGCGGAGGGAGGGCAGTAGGGGTGATAAGGGGGGGGGGGGGGGGTGATGACAAAAGAGAAACGAGGGTTATTCGGGGAAGGGTGTATAGGTTAGGGGTTGGAACGGGATGAAAACCCCTCGAAATCAAATCAATTAAGCCAG
The DNA here is from genome assembly GCA_030142285.1 of Calameuta idolon. NCBI lineage: Eukaryota > Metazoa > Arthropoda > Insecta > Hymenoptera > Cephidae > Calameuta > Calameuta idolon. The sequence goes on along the minus strand of JARQSV010000274.1, from coordinate 360,746 downwards.
AGCGTACCCTACCGGACTACCCGACTCCCTGATTGGATTGGATAGGATTGGCTGCGCGATTTTTTTTTTCGAAAATGGAGGAAACCGTCGACGGAACGATTTTACAGAATTGCGCGGGAGTTCTTTCGAGAAAACTGACTTTGCCTATCACCATCGTAACTTCGGGGCACGCTGTTATCAGCTACGAAAAATTGGAAAGTTTCCATGATAAAGGGGTCAGAAGGTTTATCGGTTTTGGTTATAAAAAAAACAATACGCTACAGCCCTCCAATCCTAATCCCCGCCCGCGCAACCCCATCATTTTTTTTTTGATAAAGTGAAAAGCCCTGTTCCCTCGCTAGAGAGCAACGGCAAAGACGACCTATATATATATATGCAATACATGTGTGTACACACAAAAATATCAAACAACCTGTACCTACAGTACGTAGCCGTGGAATTCTCCTGTGTGAACTAATCACACGTGAAACTCAAACGCGTTAAACGTAGACGCGCGTCAGATATCAGTTTATTGCCGAACCACGTTTTTCGTGCAATCGCACGTGCAGACTTGTTTTTATTGCAGGTGGAAATGAAATTAGACGTAAACCAATTCCATCCGTGTTTACTTCGACCCATATATTTTTCTTCCATTTTTGTTCCTCGTTCATTATGAAATGTGACGTGCAACTATCCTCGGCACGGAAGAGATTAACGTCTGAATGATTTTACGTCCTTTTATAACAACCGGAAGTGATTCTGGAACTCCGAGAACTATTTCCCTTCCTCTCTCTCGCCTCTTCCCTTTTCCACTTTCACCCTGTACGAATCAATCCGGAAGGTAATGGACAAGCGTCAGAATTTTATTGACGAAGTAGGGGACGGTCGATCGCCGTTTGGGACGCGGAGATAAAGATTAAGAGGCGCGAGCGGTGGTTCCGGTCGAAGAGAGTCGAAATGTAGAGAAAAAAGAAGAAGGTAGAAGAAAAAGAAGAAGCACCGAGTAATCTGTCAAACGCATTCTCACCCTCGAATCCTGGCGCAGGACTCGCGAACACTCCTGCTAAATCCTGCATAATAAGCCACGAGGGTTACGTACCTACTCGAGGGTTTGGTAGATGGAAGGGCGGTCTGTTGGGGGTGCATCACACACGCGGCATTTATATGCGAATAAAAGAGCCACCCTCCCGCACTTCGGACGCCATTTTTATCGTGCACCACGCCCGTAACCAAACCCACCCTTCAAACTTTCAAACACTGATCCATTCTCCTATACGATTTCACATACGCACACGTACGACCAAACACGTGGTAAAGGCTATGTGTCCTGTCGTGGTTTTTGTTTAGTGAGTTTATTCCGCCAGTTACCGACCAACGGATGGTTTACTGTTTGATTATTTTTTTTCGTTCCCCCTTTCGAGTTTCGTTTTTTTTTTAATTTCCCGCCAACATTCAAAACGCGTTTGATCCCACGGCTGAACGATGCACAAGACTTTTTGTATTAACCACGGCAATTCGCGACCCGGGCCGAGCTGGACGAACGTTTAACCACGAAATTCCTCGTAGCTCCATAGCTAGCGGATTATTTCCAAATTCGTGTGTCGAGACTGCAACGAGCAGTGCTGCCAACCCAGGGTGCTCGGCCTTAGGCAGGCACCTCGTAAACACGATCCAACGCTCCATTACACGTCCTAGTCCCCGTATTAGCATATTGGGTACGCGCTACGTGTCCTCTGTAAATGTAAAGGAATAGAATCGAGGTTCTCTATACGCCCGCGTGTAATCCCGTGGCGCGTCATTCGCTAATAATTTAGGATACAGAATTAGTTGATGACTTTTGTGCCGCGAAAACAATTTTCAGATAGGTCCCATACTGGAATTAGGAACTGGAATTGACGTGCAGCTAAACCAGATGAAAGAGACGTACTGGATTTTGTCTGGAATTGATAATGGGATTAAGCATCGTCACAGGTTATATATTACTATGATCATAAAAAATTAATAAATATTAATGCGTGAATAAAAAATTTGAAGAATTATCTTCAGCAAGTTAAAACCATCGGAGAAGAGTCCAACAGTAAATTCTGGTTGAGATAATCGATATATCGCGACAGTGAAAAGTTACTCATAATGCAAAGTCATCAATAGCCAAGTAGTAAGTCAGTCGGTCGGTCGGTTTAACAGTTGCGTGAAGTATGATGACGTCAGAACGCAACGGCAGCCATCACGCAACCTAAATACGCACGTGTAAAACCGCGATGACACCGAGATTATGCGATCAGGTTAAATGATTAAAAAAAATATATAGACCACAAGAATGGCGGACAATTATGAAATTTACATACTTCCCTAGTCACACCACGTCATTGGTTATGACCGCACGCCTAACCTAACCTAGACGCATCTTACCGATCGTAATATAGCCAACGAGCGAGACATTAATGCAAAGTTAATAACGTGACGAGCCAAGCCTACGAGCCCCGTGCGAACGATAGATCCCGAGGGATGAAAATGAAAAGTGAAAGAGTTCATGAGAGGGCTAAAAAGGAGGGGGGGGGGGGGGGAGGTATGAAAAACCAACGAGACGCTCGTAGCCACCCGGTGAAAATCTAGGAGCGCCACCCCTTTCGCATGCAAATTCCGGCACACCTGGGGACCAAAGGTCGCATGCAAAGCAGCCCCGGGGCCAGATTAGATGGCCCCAGGAGCCTACATGGGCCCTCTACACTTATTCCACGTGTTTCTTCAGTTCCTCCGCTATGGCACGTATCGCATAGTGTTTTTCAAACTGCCTAACCTTTTTTTCCAACATGCTGCATAAAATAATGGACTCAACTAGATATTACCTAATGACTGTTTATCCACCTCGATTCCTGCTATCTAACATTTAAATAATTCTTCTTATTCCCCTAAATAAACCTGTACCCACCAATTCCGTCGAGCACTCGTCCCTCTGTGACTTATCAACCATCTGCGAAACGCTAATTGACCTCACGATTCTTAAGGGTAATCTAACAAACATTTTTTCATCGCTATACACATATACCTATATATGACCATTTGCTATGAACGACCATTTGCGATTGACGAATAAAAAATACGAAAATTTATTCTAATTGTGTTTATTCAAAAAAGTAATGGGGGGGGGGGGGGGGGGTTCTTCCGAAAATTGTGACGGTACACAATTTTAATATCCGGGTACGACTACGAGCCCAAGTGTGTCCCCTCTGTGTACGTTTATATAACATTCGTATACATGCATTATGAAGAGACCTTAAGGGTCCCACCGCCACTGTTGTTAATTGGAACCCGAAGAGCTACGAGAGGACTGACTATCAGGCCGATTAATCGGCACCGACGAAAGTGTCAGCCCGTATAATTATCGGCTGCCGATCGATCGACGTACCTGCACTACAGTCGCTTATCGTGCGAGCTATCTACTTGCATATGCGCCTTCACGTCCCTCGAGTACACACCTTCTCGATTATCCGCTTGATTATTATTTCGATTATTCATTCGATCGCGACAGGCTTCCCATCTCACCTATATCTCTTTCCTGGCTACTTATACAGTATGGCTGTACATATATATGTATAGATGTGCCGTCTTGGCCATCGGACGCCATTACTATACTATCGCACGGGCCATTTTGTTCATTGCCAGTTAGGCTACGTTATAAAGGGTTCCGTTAATGCCATTTAAAGGCTCAGTCGAATATACATACGCATTACGCAACTACTTACGAGCCAGCAGACTTTATCATACGTGTTTTCCTTCATTCGCGATGCGCGCTACGTTTTCGCATGTTTCTATACGAGTAATATTTTTCGCATAAAATACGAAAAGCGTGTATGCATGATTAATTTGTGTGAAGGAAGATAGAGAAAAATAGCGTGAAAAACTTTGTCGACATTTATTTTTATTATTTTTTTTTCATCTTCCTCTCACTGGCGATCCTGGCTCTCTTGTCGGTAATACAAAACCGCTGTATGTATAACCTACGAAAAAGTTGCGCGAGCGAGAGTCGCACGCTGAAATTTCAGGTCGCCCATAATGATTGCTGTCGGTATCGTAATCATCATACGCAACATACTGTTACAGCTACGGTACGCTGTATTATTTAAATATGTTTCGTGCACGGCTACGCCCCTCGCGCGGCCGTACGAGAGCAACGAGAAGTTATGCCGTATTACGGCTGGTTTAAATATTCAGTCGTTGGGTTACTATATATATATATATATATATATATATATAGGTATATATAGGTATATATATATATATACCTATGTAAATACATAGGTACATCGCTGGCGGCGGTATCACTGGCCCAAAAGGGGGATTTTAGGTTGGACCATTAACGAAGGCGAGCAGTAGAAAACAAAAGCAATCCTACCCAAGCTGTGGAATCGTCGATGGTGGATGAGCGGAGTGGAGATGAAAATGACGCTCCACAGAGAGATAGAGGAAGGGAGGGAGAGGGGAGAGAGAGAGAGAAAATTAAAAAAGACAAGTCCAGCTGTCCGTAGTCGTGTTAACGCTCGCGTGAGGCCTCTCGTCGACATCGACTTGCTCTTTCCGCATTTATCGGCGTTGCGTGCCGAGTGACGCATCAGCGAGGAATTTTTTAATGTTAGCCGGCGCGGCTCCCACCGTAAAATTTCGACGAGCAAAGAAACAGAAAATGCAAAAGGTTTGCACTGAGAGGATGTACGGGGAGTGAAGGATGTAAAAAGGCAAATTAAGGGACGGGTGGGGCGGGAGTAAGCGAAAACGAAAAATAAAAATGAAAAGCTAGATTCTCGTGGGATAGTGAATTTGACAAGATTGATTATTGGGACACGTTGGAATACGTAAAATATTGTTTCATAGCACTGAGAGAATTTTCATTGGTTCCCAATTTGATGTGACGTTCGACGCTCACGGAAATCACGTATTCTGAGACTGGGTAAACAAATACGAAAAGACAGCTGAGCGATGAAGTTTCACATGACGACACTCAGGATTGTGAGTCGACTGAATATTTTGAAAATTATACGTTGGAGAATATATGCGTCATGAAATGTAGCGAGGGGGGGCGATTAGAGGGGAGGGGGTTCCATGGAACATTGGCTCAGAAACAGAGATCCTATTGGTTGGCAGAATATTTACATAGATTTGCATTCGTACCCTACAACGGACCCCTTAGGGCCCGAAGGGGGCCCAAAAGTTTAAGCTTGTTGCTGGGCCTTTCAAATATAAAATTCGTGACAACCTCTGTCTCTTATTGTCTCTCTTGAAGAAACTAAAACGGAAGAAATATATATATTTATATATGTACATATATAAACACGTCTCGAGAACGACTGTGACTCGAAATCCGAGTGCAGATTGCATTGCACATTTTTAATACTGGTCACTCGGCGCCAAGTCATTGGCCTCGCGTCTCGTTATATACGCGATGATAAAGACAAACGTAAATTGTTATCTTCGTGCGCGAGCGTCGCTTTTATTGCGTTTAAAAACTCGGCGCTTTCCTTTGTTCAGTAATTACGCATATGTCGTGCCCGCTTTGGAATGTCGTAGGATACATGAAAAACAGAGTGCGAGACACAGTGAAAAAAAAAAGAAACCTTTAAAGATATTTGCTTTCTCTGTTTGTTTGTCTGCGTCATACTTGTTATCAGCAACATCCATTCGGACAGACTTGGGATAGCCTAGAAATCATAGGGATTTTTAAAATTAGATTTTCAAATGAAAATTAACTCTACGCCCACCGTTACTGAATTATTTCATCGACTCCACTCAGGTACTACGTGTCCGTCCGTATAGTGTCTCGTTGTGAACGATACTTGCGAGTCCGCGACGTACATAATTAATGATAATTGTTCAACTAGCTTGATGGCCTTAATTAGAGGCGGCTGCAATACCGACGCATGGCGCCGATTACTTCATTTTTTTCTCGCTGTGTTTTTTATTTTCTATCTCTTACTGCATCTTTCCATTCCGATCGCATTCATTTGCATAGTAGATATACGCGGGTACGGGTAGGAATGAGGAACGAAAAAAAGGGAAAACAAATTTTTCGTTACTGTTTTGAATTAAAAAAAAAGAAAGCCGGTAAATAATAAATAGTCCAAAGCTCATTGGCCGGGTTACGAGCATGCGCGATGTGATATTCTCGATGTGAGCTTCAGAGACCCGAAGCAAGTTGTACCCGATCCTGCCATGTGTTTCAAATAAATTTACATGACGGGGGCTTGCGTGAACGATCCCAAAGTGCGCATGCGCATGTGCGAGCGTCACGAAGGCGCGTATGCTGTGTACGCTGAATGAGCGCGTGTGAACGTTAGAAGGGGACATAGAGAGGACAAGAGTCTTGAAGATGGTGAGAGGCACCGAAGAATATGGGAATGTGAGAGAGAGTGGTCTGTGTGTTGGCCAGCATGTGGGCAGAGATTCCCTGCAGCGGCAGATGTTGGACCATCTTTTCGTGGCCCCTTCGAGATACCAAGCTCCGCATGATTATACCCTATCTGCCAGCAGGCCAGGGGCGTAGCAAGTATCGTCGAAGTCTCCCACGCCACCAAGTTGGCCCATTCAAAAACAGTTCGTGAAACTGACAACTTTTTTTTATTACGTTGGTACTCACGCTGGTCGAGCGAGTTGCGGGATGAACAGGTGAAAGTATCTGTAAGTGTTCATTGATTCGCAGCGGAGCGAGGCTGAATTTTTCAATCTCCTTGGACCAGTGCCGTATCTGAAAGAAATATAGAAGTTTAGAGGTTAGGTTAGGCCAGGTTAAAAGTATATACCTGAATCAACGTTTCTTAGGTTATGTTCTAGGGAGTAACGGGTTTATAGCTCTATGGCGAGAAGAATGAGTCTGGGGCACCTCCCACAGTGATATCACATTTTTCAGTTTTTTGTCGGACTCCGACGGGGCCCCCTATTCATTTTTCGGCTTCGCATTATGGTATAGGAGTCTGGAGCAGGTAGTCGGCGGGACCCCTGCACGTTTCTCTCTTTCTCTTCCTTTTATTTTTTATTTTGGAAAAACACGTGGTCGTCCCAGACGCAGCCACCTTTGCTGCGGTTTTTTTTAATCGACGAAAGGTGCCGGGTCGCGTCAGACACCAGGATACAGGTCTATGGTCACGTGATGGTATGGGATTTCATGGGGTTTTCAAGCGGTGGTGCTAGAATTGGTGTAATAGTGGTGGGACGCTAGTAGGTGGGGCAGCACATTAAAGACGATCCGTTAATTATCCACGTTTCAACTATGACGTACAGCGACTATTTTTTTCATTTTAGACGTAGCTCTCATTCTCCCACCATCACTTCCACTTCTTTCATGTACCCCCTTCACCGTCTTCACCATCATCACCAGCATCGTCAACGCCATCACTTCCTCCTGGGCTCTACCTTAGCGAAGGTTGAGGTTTATCAGGGTCCGGTAACCCGAGCGGCTATTATAATCGCATCAGGCATCCCGCCACATATTATTCCGTGTAATCTCCGGGATCCAGGGCCGCGTTATTCTTGGGCCCAATATTATATTTTAAATAATGGCACCCGTGTCTATGGCCGAGAGCCAACGCTGGACCTCACAACACACGAGGTTGGATAAACCAAAAAATTTTTTGGGTCTAATTTTTGTAAATGTATATACATGTATATATCGCAAGCGCCATCAACGTAAACAGTTACTGTCTTAACTCAGGTAAATCTGGGGTTCGTGTAGATCCGAAGATTCACATGGGCCTTAGCATAGAATTTCCATAGTATTCGATTCCGGCTACCTAAGTTCCCTTCGTAACCCTTGCCTGTAATATATTACCGGACCGATACGCCGTGTATTATATTATAATAGCACAGGGATACTAATGGCTTCCGAGGCCTCCAGCCAGCATACGTGCACGCACGTTCACGCATGTATACGTCTTTACATATGCGCACGCATACGCGGATTCGAGATACAAATGGTCTCTTCTTCATCCGCCTCTTCTTCTCTTCCTGAACTCTTTAACCCCTTTTTCTACAGCCTCAGTTTCTTCCACGCATCCCTGTCTACGTATGATCTCCACTCCCGTAAGAAATTCACTAGCAGCACTGGGCTCGCGCAACCTGACCCAACCCCCATTAATATTCCTTCGCTACCCTTCCGTGAGAATCGGCCCTAGGTTAACTTTATCTATTAGCATAAGGCCCATTTGGACGACACCTTTTCTCACGATGATCCCTATCGCCTTACACGTATGCACGTATGTCTATCTAAAAAAAAATCCAAACTGTCGATTTTCATCGTACCTTCATAACCATCGGCTACGAACATCTAACCCACGGTCGACAATCTTCCGAGGATGCAACCAATCCTAGTTGTGATCCTAACCTCGAAATAGGTGTGAAATACGCCAACGGTCCTGGCACGGAACCCTTTTACGTGATTTCCATAAAATTCCCATAAATAACCAGAACCTGGGTTGGGCTTATTTATAGACAATATTTATACGCCACGCATGACCTGAGTGGACGCAAATCCTTTACAGGATATCTTTGACACCTTTAGGGCCCTATAAGTTTCATCAGGTACATACATACCGCATGAACGTATGATCTCGCGCACAGAATAACAATGTACAAAATTTAAAAAAAATTTTTTTTTCATCCTCCAAGTTCTATTTTTCCGTTTATAATTTCTTTACGTCCCCACGTGCTAAAATAATTTATCGCGAGTAATTTTCTTGAGGAAGGATGGATAAAATGGAAGAAAAAAAAGTCTAGTAACAGAAAGAATACCAGCATCAGCGCCACCACGACCGCCACTCGCTGGGGTAGAATCCGATGAATAAGAAGACAGGAAGTTGTTATCCGTCAACGCCTTGGCTGCCTGCCCGTCTTCTTCTTCTTCATCTTCAGGTGGCTTCCCTTACAAGCCGTATGCGACGTATACGTGTGTATATATATATGCATATGAGACACATCGAAGATTAGGACTCACCTATCATGGGGACGCTACTCGTATACGTAAGAAAGTCCAGAAAACGATAAAAATGGTAGAAAAACTGGATTCTAAAAATAATCACGGAATTTTCTTCGTTTCACGAAAATACTGTTTTACTTTTCGCGCAAGTGAATATGCGCGCGTGTGTTAAGGAGAGTGGATAAAGGTGAAAATCTACGGCGCTGGAATTCGCGAAGCAAACGGGTACGCGAAATTAACCTTGTTACGAGGCGGCAACCGGAAAGAAGAAGCGGAAAGGTCCATAAGTGAAATCGTGTAACGCGTAGCGACGGCGCGGAAAATTCCCCTTCCGGTCGTTCGAACGCTCAGTTCGAAAATGTTTGATGCGCGCTTTGATGAAAATGGGAATAAAGGAGAATCGTGGTTGGAGATAGTTCTATCGGGAATCATTCGAAAGCGTACGGTGCAGCTTTGGTACGGTTGGCAGCAGTTTTTTTTTACTAAAAGGATTCACGCTGGTTGACTCGACTTTTCATCGGATGTAATGAAGAATGATGTTGTTTCCTCGAGTCACCTTTTTTTTTTGGAGATATAATGAGAAAGTAGGTGTAAAATATGAAATGTGAAAGAGAAAAAAAGGAATGTTTCAAGTTAATGGGCCCCCTCGACTTTGGTCCCAACACTAATTACACTAGCTTGGGCTAATACGGACTAAGTAATGGGTGTAAATGCTCCCGGTAATTGCCTAATTCAGCTGTACGTAATTGACGGTAATTAAAATGTCATTTGCGAGAAATATTAAGTTGAACTTGGAGTCCGAGTCGGACTTAACCTCCTCGTTCTAGAGTAGCGCCAGTAAAAATGTAAGAAGAAAAAAACTAACTTCTTGACATTCCATAAAGTGCGTTCTCGAGAGCTGCTCTATAGAAGTTGAAACTATAGAGGGGCCCTCTTTTTTTTAAGATAAACAATCGTACAAAATTGTATAGGCTATTGTATGCCGATAAACAAAAGACTGAAAGTTGACACAGAGACCCCAAAAATAAGAATAAGAAGAAAAAAAACCAAAATAAAATAAAAATAAGACAGGAAGAGAAGGTACTAAAACAAAAAGATGTTGAAGTGGAGAAGAAAGAGAGGAAGAAACGAAGAAGATGATGAGGTAAGGCCCACTATACCAACTGAAGATATCAATCAACGAGCACATTGTGCCCAGGGATAATTTGACGCGCGGTTGAAAGGACTCCATCTCGAATTCCATGACCGCATAATGGGGCCTTAGGGCCCTTTCAAGTTTCGAGACCCTTCCAGCATACCATTCTACGAGGAATTTCTCTACCGAAGGTCCACGGCCGCTCCTAAGTGCACGGCCCAACGTTATCCGACGGAAGGGAGAGGCGACGTCGTCGTCGCTGCGGCATAATTTAAATTTAAATTTCCTATCCGTCGGATCATGCCAGTCCCAAACATTTTTGTCACTGTAATTTCCTTTTCCATGTTTATTTTTGTTATTTAGAGGTAAACGAGTAATACCCATTTTTAAACTTCTTCCTGAACCCAATACAAAAACCCTCGAGACTCGAGCGAAAACTTCCTGAGCAAAAAAAATGGCACGTGGGTCTTTTCACCGATTCATCGATATTCTAGGATTCTTTGGTTAAACAACCTGAGTAGCGATCAGTTACCAAGTGGGATTTTGGTTCTGGCGAATGGTTGTGAGGCCCTCGGGACAACTGTTCAGAGGAGTTTTGTGAGAATAGGCGTGTAAATGATTTCGCAGGTGTCTGACTTAGAAGAGGTTATGTCGAACGAACTAGGATGGCTAAATACGAGAAAAACAGGTGGGTGCGGCCTCTTGCCTGGATTTTACGAAGGCCCGACACTTGTTTACGATATCCGTGGAGAAATGGACAAAGGGGGCCGAAAAGGATGGGAGGGGGAATCGACAAAACGGCGGGACACGAAGATATGGATACCTTTGGGGACCCTAGGACCCAACGACAGAACCCTGTCGGGCAACTAATGGCACGCGGCTTCAAAATTAATCATCTGCTCACTCGCACACACTTTTTCTCTTTATCTTTATCGCACTTCTGATCTTTCTTTCCTTTAGAAACGGGAGAACAAAACAGCCATCGAACCTATCATCGACCACGAGAATTCATCATCGAGCTAACGATATTCGAGTATAAGGTTGCGAGGAGAACTTTTTGGCGCGGGTTTTTTAAACAATTTTTTTTTGTACTTTTTCCCTCCTTACCTGCTCACGCCTTGGACTAATTGAAGGCTCGCTCGGACTCAGTTGACTGGGAACAAAATTGTTTTTCTTGGTTCCCTCAAAACAGTTTTTCGTCAATTGCAGGAATTGCGTTGTATCATTTTATTTTTGTTTCTTTTTTCTCTTTTCTTCTTTCTGGTTTCTTTATTTTCTCTTCCTCACGGAGTATTTCCTTTTTTTATGATTGAAAGTACTCGTTAAGCATCGTGTAGGCTTCTTCACTTTAAACACACATTTGCACTGAGCGCACACGATGAGATCCGAACTCGTTTAATTTCTATATTTGGGCCCACCATTTTAGGCTCGTATTTTGCAGTATCCTATCACGATTATCAGAATCACTAAATTCGCATAGATTTGACGTGGATCATTATTTTTTAAATATGCTGCTACTCGGCTGATTTTGTTTTCGTAAAAAATGAATTTTTCAATTTTCCACCGTTCCCGATTATTGTACCGATAATCACAGAGCAATGGGTTGCTTGCATAATCAAAATTTTCAAAAAGTCCCTACGATCTGTTCGCGCACAATTTGAAAATCTCGTGACTTGCGCGTCCGCCGTAATGTGCGTCAACGAAAATAGCATTCGATGCCAAAGGAAAAGAAGCAGTATTTAAAAAACAAAAACGAAAAAAAATACATAAAATATCGCAAATATGAGAAAAGGTCGTTATTGTTCCTTGTAAAATCGGAAGTCCGCATCTGGATGGTGAAAAAATCGCGGCGCCGATTCGCAATTCTATTAATAAAGCCTTACGCGAACCCGGTTGCCCCGTCCGATTATAATAGCACGTACATTCCAAAATCGTAGTCTTCCCGCGAATTCGAGTCGAATAAAGAACAAATATAAAAAAAAAAAATCAATGAATTTCGTAACAAAAATAAATTTGTTCTTTCGAAAAAAAAATAGGTACATAACATCGTCTATCCCGTGCGTATTAACGTCGTTCCTCACTTTTGATATCACTTGATCACTGGATCCGATTGGATCCCTACCGATCTTCTGGCGCCAATCAGTTCGCTCGATGAAGCCTGGACTCTTCAGGCCCGCTATCTTCGTGACGAAAGTGTTTCCAAGACGCAAAACGTTGTATATTCTCAATACAATATCTCCTCGTATTAGAAATATGCCGAGAGCTCCTTTCCACCACGTCCATATGACAATATGAGGACGTCACGGCAATATCAGTAAGGTAAGCAAACCGCCAGTCCGATCTCAGCCGACTGAACGTTCCGACGCCCGTTCGGCCGCGTTGTCGACGTTCGCTCCCCGCCATGGCGTCGAAAGCAGACCCGCTCTTTTCGACCCACTGTGACGTTCTGGCTGGCCCCAAGCTAGAGTCGTGGACTCCGCGGCTTCGGAGTCACGGAGGTTTAGGTGGAGACGCAAGACGTTCCTACAGTATCCCCACCACGATGTTCAACCCCACTTCCGCTTACGATACCCCCACCATAGACCCATCTCAACCCCCACTATACTGCTTCCCAGCAATGTTTACGGTGAAGCCTTCCCCCCACCCCACCCCGCCTTCCCCTAGTTCCCCCACCTAAACCAGACTTTCCCCACCATACGGAAGCAATTCTGTTCCCCTTACTACTGCTTTCTTTCGCGTGTGGTATGTCGTGTGGATGAGTTTCGCCTTTCTGCCGGCAGATTGGCGCCACTGTCCAAGCGCAAGATAGAATTCTTAAACAGCGAAAGGAGGGAATATTTTCTCCGAAAGTTGAAAATCCCATGGACCTCTCTTCTTTTTTACACTGACGAATGCACTGTAACGTGCTATTTTTATTGCAGGAAATTAATCCGTGTTTATCACTCTGCGCTTTTTTGTGCGAACCTTCTGTTTGATAGTTTTACGCAACGAATGTTTGGACATGAATATGATTAAGTTCTTTTTGATGATGTTTCAGAGTTTAAATTTATAATTGGGATTGAATTGGATTCGAGGGAAATTTAATATTACGTAGCACGTGTTTCGTATTGCTTCGTTAATTTAGTCACACTTTTTGTTACATTCAACAAACTGGTTGAATTTTCGAAAGAAAAAAGGGATGAAAGAAACATGAGAAATTGTCGCGAAAGTATGTACACACGTGGGATAAGATTAATATAAACATTTATAGATGATTAATGAGTATTATTAAAAGAATATTTCGAAGCAATCTTTATTTACTCACGTGGTTTCCAGATTTTAAAGATGTTTTTTTTTCGTTCTATCCTTCTTGGAAACTCAATTAACTGACACTAATGTAAACTCGAACACTCGAAAGACGAATATAATTTTTTTTATTTACATCAATTTTTTGCCCGTTCTATTGAAATTCTTCTGACGGAGGGTAGGTGAATAAAGTTTTGGGAATAACACATTTTTTTACGATACTTTGCATATTTATGATGAAAAATAAGAAGTATTGGAGCCGGATGAACGGTGAACAAAATTCATTATCGGACACCATCATGAGACACAAAAGTACAAGTCGGCCCAGGCACTCGATAGACAACTATCTTATCACGAAGCGTTTATCGTTGACGCGAGTGCTTATCGACGCTTATTTATAGCTGATAACTCGGTTATCAGAAGTAGCAGCCCTAGTAGGTATGCGTACATTTGACCTCAAACGTACCACAAATTCGTCAAACGTTTTAAGACTTTATCTCGGATTTTTTTTATGAAAACGAAACGACACCCAAGAAAAATGAGCATGATGAAATTTACGTTTAGAAAAAATTCAACGAAAAGCTTGGTATCACTGATACGAATATTTATCTGCTCCAATCTGTATTCTCCTAATTTTCAAATATTGACATCTACCACCAACACTGAATTTAAATGCTCTCCATTGGTCTGATAATTTGTTTTAATCACAGAACCTAAACTCCAAAAATGCTATGATAACTAAAACTGTCCCATTGCACTTTTTCATTTCACTTAGTAATTTAAGTCTTTTTGCTAAACAGTTATATTACTTGTCATTACAACAGGTAAAATTGGTAACAACCTCTTATAAATGTATAACAATTTTATATTGCAAGAGGATTATACACGCGTGGGACTGGCATCTGCGATCTCAATCAGTCTGACCAGAGCCAGTACGCTTCTCCTACGACACTTTCCCTCCCTTGAATTTAATGTAGCACTCTCACCCTCTTTCACTGTTGCAACACGAATACACTAGTGCCACTAGAAAATTCCCTTCAGTATCATCCCTTTCCTCGTTGGTACATTCTCCCTCCATGATCATCCTTGGGCTACCCCTACACAAACACCCCAGTGCACAAGGTACACGTATACATGCATACACGCAAGGCTGCTGTCGATAGCCAAACTTGAACAACGCGACGGGCGCATGATCGCTCCACCCCGTACGGGAGCGTCGCGGCGCACTCCTTTCTTCCTTCCCGTAATTTTTTTAAACTCCGCCTCGGCGCGTGTGAAAAATGCGCAGGAAAAAAATGCGCCGCCACTTCCCACTTCTTGCGATTCTACGACTCCGCCCGCCATTTTCCCCCACCACTGTACGACACTGTTACCATCCCTGAATTCCCCGACATTCCTTTTCCTACCATACGCAACCGTTACGCTACCTAACCTCACCAGCGTCGTACCCCACTCACGAACTTTCTTTTATGGTAAAATTCATCCAGCGGAACATGGCCATCGTGGAAGCTACGAGGTTTCGCGAATGTCCACGGTGGCGCTCGACGTCGAAGCGCGTGGCGCCATCTCTCGAAAATTTTCCTCTACTAGGGAAATGAGCGGGAAATGCACACAGAGGATATTTTACCATGGGATGCTGAGTTTGCTTCTGAATCATTCGGGGTGAGGGGGGGGGGGGGGGCAACTGAACTGAGATTATTCATTATTCGAACTTGACTCTGCTCTAAGTTTGGTCTACAGGGTGCTCTGTAGATTCGAGGGTTGTTCAGAGATCTGTTATAGCGAGTTACTACGGCCCGTCGGTAATAGGGGTGTTTCGCATTCTCGCTTTACCGACAAGTTCAGGATAGGGGTGAGTTTTTCGCGCGATGCCTTACCGAACGCTAGCGACATCCAGTGGTTCAGTACGAAAACTAATTTCATCCCTTGAACTCCTCGCGCAATCCCTTCCTATCCCCCCTCCTCCATCCGCCCTATTCTCGGGTAATTTGTCCTCGTAGAAAATTGAAACTCTACCAGCCGCGATTCCCGTTGCAACTACCCGCACTTTATGAACCGTGCTTAATCCTGTATAAATCGTGCAATTTCCGACCCAATGTTTTCGTCCTTATGAAATCATCTCGCCCTTAATAATTAATGACTTCGCAACCTCCACTTTGCGATCCAAAGAACCCTGTTTCTAACTACATCCAACTTATCAACCCCTAAAACTCTGAGTATCGATTTACTCCTTGCTTCGAATGGTCAAGACAGTTGCCAATTCCTAACGTAAATTAAAAATAAATTACTTAAACAATCAGTAATCATAATGGTCCCTAAACAAGTCAGGATGTCCAACATTCCCCGAAAACGCATGACTTTCCCGGTGCTAAATGGGCGGCCCGAAAGTGACACGAGAAGCGGTAACGAGTGTCTCGTTTCGCTGTTTTTGCAGACAGTCAACAATCCGTGAAATTAGAACTTTTTTGTCTCACTGTGGTTAAGACCTAAGTGATGATGACATGTGATTTCATGATTCACAATCAACTTTCCACCCCACTCTAAATCTTTACGCGTACATGCATACAAAGACGTTGCCGGTTCGTGCACAACGACAAGGGATGACGATGATTCACCCCTTAGAAAGTGGATGATCGAACCTCGTCGAAATGACTGCGCGAAAAAAATTCATCTTGATGAACAGGGTGTCTTTGGCTAATTCGACTTAACCGACGGGGGTTTAAATGATGACTTGGGGATGGCTCAGTTTTTGATTGGACTCCGACGGTGTCTGGCAATACCTGAGGCCAATCAGACGTCCTGCTGAGGGTGTCGCGCGACTTCGCATACATCCCTCAGGATTATCAGGGTTGCGTTCAGTCAGGATAGGTAATTGATTTCATTTAAATGACTTAAACGTTTTTATTAGCTTAAATGGCTTCTGGGACGGGTCCTAATTTGGTTTGTCTTGATGGTATTGATCTTGTATCAGTGCAAAGCTTGAAATACTAAAGATTCTTTATATGTGCATACGTCTCGTATACAGAGATATTTATGTATGCTACATATGGAGATAGGTAGTCACGTGGGCGATGATCACGCTGGGTTATGTCACAGGAAACAGGTCCTGGACCAAAAATAAAATATCGGAAGGTTAGATGTGTCGTGTTTACGAGTAGGATGGATCCTCGATGGTCCAAGGAGACGTCCTGCTGCCTCTATGAAACACCTACGACTTTACCAAGAAATAATGTTGAGTGTTGGAACGCGAGTCGAAATGGGCCTTGAATGGAATAATAGGTGGAAGAAGAAGCTAGTGAAAGAGGAAAAAGTGAAAAGTAGCGAGTGGAATAGAACGGAAAATAGTAGATGAGTCATTAAAAAAAAAGAGACGGTGGCAATGATCCGTCAAATTATGGCTCGAATTTCAAAAAGGGCTTTTTAGTGCACTTCTTTCGTTGAGGCCCAATGGTACCTCGACGAGATATAAATGGGGTCCTACAACCCGCAGTTTACCTGTCGATACCTTCACTCTTCTATTATTCTCTGAACACGAGCCGCCTGCTGATGTTGGATCACGCCTTCAGGATCCGGGCATATTATGGAATTGGCTTGAATTTCTTTTTCTTTCTCCCTTTTCAAACCTTTTTTTTTTTTTTTGAAAATTGTAAAGGGTACTATAGGACCCGCACCTGTTATCGGATGAGACCTATGACTCTAAGATCCACGTAATTCTATGTGTTTAGGAGAGTTTTTCGGATACCTGCTTGAAATGTGAGTCCCCTTTACCTGAGTGGATGGGACCCAATCTCTTCCATGATGCCCATCACTTGGGTATTGTTCGTCGAAACGAAAGTGCATTGTGTACTAACGACTATGGTTACACAGGTATTTGTGGTGGATAAGGCCCCGAGTGTCAAGTGCCAATTGGACAGGTGCAAAAAGTCACGCTGATCCATGTCAAAACCCAAACCGAAACAGATACTCAATATTTAGCAAGACTCTTTTGTGTGCAAACCACAAACCTTGTGACCCAACCACTCCTCCGAGGGTCCCAATTTTCATGGTATACAACAAGTAATTAATTCTGTCATTACTCACCCTCCAAACAGCTTGACGATTTCCTTCGGTTACGTTAGTGCTTCAAAAAGTCAATGAGTAATTAGTTTCTATTTCTAACAGAAAATACGTTTAATACGATTTTTAGAATTTATCAGATATCCTTGATTTTTCACTTAACTAAAACCGAATTTTCACGGCGACTTCGAAGTCTGTAAACTTCTGGATGGCAGCTGCCACAAAACTGACCTGCCCCTAAGGCTCTCGTAGTTTCGTTTTTCTCACCCCTCGCGCACACGAACACACGCATTGGAGGGGGGGGGGGGGGGCACACATGCAACAACGCCTACTATATGCTTACTGACACATGCTCAGATGTTTTCACGCACGTTGAAAATTCTCTCAGAGCTCTTACACTTCTTCTGTCCTACGTCAAGGGATTCAAAAAGAAAACCGTTCGAACCGGCCTCATCGGACTTTTATCTCTCGCGCTGTCTAAAGTCCCGTAGGGCTTCGTATTTGGTTAGTGCCACGTCGAGACTTGGAATCTTAACGTACTTTACTGATATCAGAAACAGAACGAAGGAGAAGGAGAGAATACAAATTCCATTCTGATCAAAATCCGGTCTTGGCTATACATATACCCACATCACCACCACTATCCTAGAGATACACTCGAGAAAAACTCCTGGTCCCACGAGGTTAGGGACCCGATGAGATTAGTAGGATCCTGACGAATTAGGACTTCGTTATCCCGTGTGAGCCTTTCGCTTATGCTAATTAAACTTCGGCCCCGTAGAGGCTGAGACTTTCCTAAATTTATAGGAAGCCGGTCTACGCACAGAGACACCGAACGCTTCTTATCCCTCTTTTTTTTTGGGCCTTCTTTTGTCACGGAGCATTAAAGCCCTACCCTGTGTGTAAGGACTGGGGCAGTTATTAATCATGAGCGGCCCTTTGGGAGTGTCTTGAAAAATCTTTGATAATCTTTTATCGTATGGTTTTTTTATTGCATGCACGTACGTACTACGTATACGCATGTACAGTCAGAGCTGGTGAGCCTGACTCAACGATTGAATTATCTTCGTGAACAGGAACGGCAGTTCTGTTTTATTCCATCTGATTCTACCGATTTTCAACGATCAGGAAAAATAATCAAACGTGTTGATCGACCACGAGATCGAAAAAAAAAACGAGGAATGTGAACGAGTACCGGAAACACGTTGTTACGTCTATAGAATCGATCGTGGCATACAAAAGAACACTTATGCTAGGCCGTCACTTCGACAGTATGCTGATACATGTTCTTGTAAATTCTCAAGAAAATGCCAAGATTGTCTGCAATGACGGGAATCGGGAAAATTTTATTAGATCGTTTAGCAAATCTCGTTTACACGTGTGTATATATGTCAGGTGCGAAATCTGTTTCAATTGGAAAAGCCGTTTTAAAATTCCCGCCATATGTCGCGATATACGCTGATACGATGATACTTATATACTATAGTTATACATACAAGTTTGTAGTATATTGTACGCTGTACGTATTTATATTTTAAGCATAGTATCTTTTTAAGAGAACGAATACACAGTGTCGTATGCGATATAGAATTAGAGACAAAATACAAAGCCCTTATCCTTGGCTAGAATAGAAAGAAAAAAAAAAACGGTTGAGATTTAAGAGGCTTACCAACTTTCTAGTTAGTCGAATGCATAAACTGGGTCTTATAGGATGTCGACTTGTCTCTTCGTCCCTCCGACTGCCTGGGACCCGAGCTCCGTCTATAAATTCCCTGAGGATGAAAAAACACAGAGTATGAGAGAGAGAGAGAGAGAGAGAGAGAGAAAAAGAGAAAGAAAAAAATTCGAGAAGTTAGAGTTCATGGATAAAGCCCAAACAGAGAGGGTTGTAAGATTCGAAGATAGAGAGAAAAAGCCAAGCGTGAGAGGGGATCCAACCAACGTTTTTGGACTAGGTATAGCGTTAGTTACTCCAATCCTCCTTGGCAGGTGGATGAGCCTTAGAAATTTCCATGTAACGTGTGTCTCAAGACGAACGGAAGTCGGTGCCTCCAAGGCACTCCCGATGAACTTTCCATCCGTGGGCCTTACAATCCAGCCGCCATAACCGCTTCATAACCGTCCACGGTCCCAGGTAGCTTCACGAAATTGAAATTCTCAACTGGCCGGACACTCACCTGTCCCCAATCGACTCTGACCACCTCCCGGAATCCTAATTTATTCTACCTATATCCCTCCACACGTAAGGCCCAGCATATAAGTCCCAACTATTCCACCCCTTTCTATCCCATCTCCCTAACTTTAACACCCTTCCCACTTATTCCTGACCCCTTCGGGAATTTCACCCAGTCCGTTTATCGTAACCCGCACTCCAGAGACCCCGCTATTCTAACCATTAAACCAGATATAGACGCTACCGCACCAACACAAGCATCCAAAACACACACAGTGTTTAATTTTCAAAAGAACACGCGTGCACACAACCTGACCACACGTGTTTAAAACCCTTGAGAATCCCAGCACCCTGTCTGGCGTCTGGACACGGGACGACCAGGGTTTCTTAGGAATTCTGTTTAGAAAACTGTAGTTTCCTGTTAAGGGTGAAATTCGTCTAGACATAACAAACCCTCATCAAGTACACGTTTACGTTTCAACATTTTCTATTTTACTATTTTGTATTTTATTTATATAAGTTTTTTTGTAGTTGTCGTTTCTCCATCCACGTCCGTGTTGATTCTATCCATACGCGCCTTCCGCCTTCAGTAGTGCGCCATCTTAATAGTCTGTCAGTTGACGTTGCATTCTTTCCATAGTCCAGAACTAATATGGATGAGCCAGCAACTACGTAATCCAGAAACCAGTTGCCATTTCCGTCACGGACCAGTTTGCATTGTTCACAATATGCAACGTATCGACTGACTGACTCATCCAATTGTAAACGTTCATTACATATTCAAGTCTTTGCATTCCAATTTACGAATACGCAGGTAACATTCCAGCTTGCCTCCTTATGCCGCGTCCCCACTAAAAACGTCCGTCGCGATTCCCCATGACAATGAACCAAGAAGAGCAATCGACCGAGCGTTAAATAATTTCAGAACTTTTCCACCAGATAGTACGTCGTTGTCCAGCCCCGAAGAGTTTCTAAAGGTTTTATAGCGCGAAAATCGCGTTCCCGTAGTGCCAACGTAAAACGCAAAAAGAAACAGGCACTTCGACACTGGATCGAAGTCGTAAAACGCAAAGGGCGTGTATGTGCACGTGTATATCTATACCTTGGTACAAGCAACGTAAAAAGGTCAATACGAGATCGTATTTTCACGTGGACATCTTGACGCTTTAAGAAATTTTTTTTTCGTCTTAACAAACATCACAGCGAATGTCCACCATCGAGATAACAGAAATACCAAATGATAAGGACCGAACATAACCTTGCTAAGTCCCACCAATTTTCCTACCCAATTTACCAAGTACGTAAACTTTGGTTTTCAAAGAGATTCAAAGCCTTGGATCGAGGGATCATTACTTAGGGTCAGTAATGGCCCAACCCACCCTAAGGGCTCAAGTGATTAGGGGCGACCTAGACTCCTAGTTACCAATATAGAATGACAGGAGTACCAACTAAAAAGCGGCCGTTAAGTAATTAATATTAATCGAACGGATGCAGCCTGGCGACATCATCGGAAATTTAATGTAGAAAACTGTCAGCCTTGATAATATAATACAACAAAGAATAGTCTCTCGACTGACCGTCAGGTATACCAACGATGACGCACGCGGGAATAAAATCCAAGTCAAATGAGAGAAGTGAAACTTTGCACCTGTCATTGATCACACGATGCACTCGCGCTAATTAATATGCATCCCGAGGTGTAAGATAACTCGGTATTGATAGGCTTTTTTTTTCTCAACATAGCTTGCATTCGATATATATCGTTGGCACACCTGCCTCAGCGGCATCAAAGACAAAGAATCTATTCATACCGAAGACCTTTCGTTTTTTAGTCTATTAAAAAAAAACCGTGGCTATAGATGTTCAACGTTAAAGCAACAGTGCACGCTGGTATCACGTGACTCGGAAAAAAGTAAGACGAACGCCACGAGATGCATACATATATCGTTATAGTCTAATGCCCTTAAAAGTCGAGGATAATGAAAAATAATTATTAAAATTCTATTTTAACTCCATGAATTTTAGTATCCTCTCTATTGCGACAATTGGAGATCTTGCTTGAAACACGTACAGGGAGTGAGGTCGACTGTGGTTTATGGGGGTCGCGTTCCTACTTGTGTAACAACCTTCGTAGCATTTCGTAACACTTCGCGGTTAAAGTGTTACACGGATACATACAAGATGTCTCCTTTGGTTCGCGCTCAGAGCTCTTGTGAACATCTTGGAATGTATGTATGCCTTGTCCAAGTCCCTCATGGCTGCTCCTCCGTCACCGTCCAAAGACATTCTTCGAAACTGATACGACCCTGCGGTATTTTAACTTTCGAAATGTACCTGCTTGTAGCAGTTTGACGTTTACATGGATATTTTTAACGAAACGAAGAATGAGCTGAAGTAGGAGATTATTTCCTAGTGACATCTTTGGGATTGGATATAAAAAATATTTGGTGAAAAATGTCAAATAAAAAAAGAAATTCTTACCAATGAATAATTTTCTTTTAATTTATTCTCGTTATATTCAATGTTTTCTTTATACGAATGATTTTATTATTGAAATTTTATATTCAGGGACATTGCTGATCGGTATGTGAAATCGGTTATCTTAAGTGAGAATGAGCATTTCCACGATAGAGTAGCAATTATGTCGGGTTACCAGTGTATCATTACTGGGGCCTGGCAGCTGCAGGTAATTGCGCCTATTCGTGCCGAGCACCACGTACTTTCGATTGATTTACAAAGTATTAATTGGCTGATAATTGACGGGACCCGCGATTCCTCGCGTAATTGAAAACAAGCGGGTATGGAGTATGATTGTAAAGGTAGCCCATGATGATAGCGATGATAATTCCCAAGCGATAAGTCCTGTAATTTATAATCAATTGGAGCAAGGTGCTACTGGTTTTGTGCCAGTTTCCACTATCAGTCATTATGATCCGGATATTTTCACGTATACGATCAAGAAGTTCTCGTCGCTCTACAAATAAGGAATTTCTTAATCAATACCCAAATTGCTTAATAAATTCTTAATTCATGAATTTTTTTAGAACGATTCAAATATCATCTTTCTCTTGTATAATTCATAAGTCAATCATTTTAAATTTATCGATTTTGAGCTTCAATCCTGCATATATTAAATATGAAATAATATTGTATAAAAATTTCGTATATTGTGTACGGCTCTGATAAATTTTCACGATACGTTCATATATCGTGTATAACGACACGTGCCGACTTTATTCGACATTTCTCGCCAATCGTCGTAATCAAAAATTTTACATCACCCTATCAATGATTTTTAGAAATTAATTTTTCATTACTTCAAAATTTTATCACAACCATCAATATAATTCAATACCAATATAAACGTAGCAATAATATTGAACGATCATTCAATAACATATATTCAGATTTAAAGTATCCAAGTCATTCAATGATTTTGACAAGCATAACGACTTTCTCTGAAATAGTGACACCATCGTTCATAACGGTTCGAAAGATATCCAACTCCACTTTGAGAAGTAAATACCAGACATAATGAACCTATCGAAGAAATTCCACATATATATACATATTTGTGTATATGTGTTTAAATAAACATGTCAGTAGTCAGTTTCCAGGACCATTTTTGATGGGTATTGGCAGGTTCCAGGACATTTGGCAGTTTCCA